>CM046876.1:93355234-93919065 GCA_025667525.1 Glebionis coronaria | reverse complement strand
CTACAGGCACATATGTAGGTGTCCCTAACACTATGTCCTCATTTTTCACTTCTTGCTGATCTCATAAATTTTTATCTTTCACAATCTTCAAAGAAAATTTAGTGTTTATTAATCAGTTTTTATGGTGACTACTAATCAGTCTTGCATAGTCCATTCCAAATTGTATGTAGGCGCGCAACTATATACAATTTCAAGATTGACGATGCAATACTCAGTTCGTCCAAAATTTTATCACCATGTTTATAATAAAATCATTTTCATGCTTAACTCTCAAATAAGAATCAAGAATATATTTACAAAGATTTTCTTTGTTATGAAAACAGTTAAGTTTTCAAGGTACTTTATAAACAACTTCTTTTTGATAACAATCACTTATAAATCTCACCTTGAATAATCCTTTTAGTGATGAAAATTCAATTTTCTCAAAGGATACCGTTTTAACTTTATAAAAACAATGTGTGATCTGCAGAAAAGTGATGAAGGCTTGTTCACCAAGAATTTACTACGATATAATAGGAAATGAGCTTTAGCCGAATAATCATGAGGTTCATGACCTCGATGGCACTCACGAAGAATGATTCACAACGTAACTCAAATCAAGATGAGTACTTGTTCAAGGGTTTCATCACCAATGCGAACATTAGAATGAAGCAAGAAAAGATAGATTACATTAATACATGTAGAATTTAGCAATCAATGGTAGTCTTTTTCATTAATCACAAACAAGTTAAATTGTACCGTAACACATTACATGTCACTATGTCATACAATTCTCAAAACTCATCCTACCAACTGATGTCTCAATTGAGTTAGGGATTATTTTTAAAAGATACCACAATGAATACTAATCTACAAGAGTCATTAGGTGTCCCGCCGGTCCCGGAAGATCCATCGGTCTCAATTCAGAAGAAGATTTCTTCGATTTATTTATTGGACACTGGGCATCTTCATTAGTGGACAATGGCCTAGGAACAACCCTTAACACAAACCTACAATCAATTAAATCCTTATAGTTTAATCACAAAACTTAACGACTTCCTCTTAACAATCTCATATTCCATATGGGTTAAAATTTTACTTTATTCAAGTTTTCAACCAATTTTATACTCAATTCAATATCCTACCTTATTCTCCAATACTTTCAATCTTATTCTTCGGCCTTAATAGGGCAATAAAAGCTCGATATGAATCAACACTTAATTTCCAATCCTATTAGCTCTTACAACAACAATTATCAAATGAGTCACTAGTATGAAATGACTTGATCATTCAACTAGACTTCTCGGAAAGGTATTAGTGGCATGAGGCTTTTGGGTAATGGTTCCAATAACAGCCAGTGCAACATTCACCCTTTCGATTTCAATTTAAGAATTGGATGACAACGAATCAGATGACATCTTTCCAGGTGGTATCGTTTTGTCAAACTCCACTCTATAAGAAAAGATCGTCATGACATCGATATCAGATTTAATCTCGCCAATTCTTTTTCAATATCACAATCAACTAATACCTACATTTCTACGAATATCAACCATTTGTTGGGATCATAAATATCCACAACTTGGTTTAGATCTAGGATAGCTAGAATTCCTACGAGAATAGCTTCGATTAATTTACTAGGGGAGTTAGGGTTACTTGTGACAATCTACGTCGTATAAATACCTCGTATAAATATCAAAACAATCATCAAACAATCATGTAACAAAATTACATCATGTATATATATAATCCAAGTTATATATATATTAAAATAACACTTCTCAGTCTTGGCCTTGTCGGTAACTCGAGAATTCTTCGGCACCCGTTATAGTCAAAAGATTTTTAGACATTTTTAGAAAAATGTTTTTAGTAAAAAGATTTTGAAATGTTTTATTCAAAACCTTGGTTTTAAAAATCTTTCGTTCTCTATAACGAGAGCTCTGATACCAAACTGTAACACCCCCAAATTGTATACAACTCAATACAGCGGAAGACTAGTTGGTGTTACGGGATAGCACATTACTCACATCATAGACAACGCATAAAAATCGCGTTGTTTATTAATCAAGCATTTCTATTCATAACATCAAAGTTACATCGGTCCCAAGTCATTATATTTTATACAAAGTTTTACAAAGTGTTTGAATGGAAAATATAGTTTAAGTGCGGGCCATGAATTCTTGTCGTCTTCCCGAGAATTACCTTCAAGTACCTGAGATAAGACATGTTAAAAGAAAAGGTCAGGGATAACGCCGAGTGAATTCATAGAGTTTAATAAATTCCATCAATATAATATCAGTATAAATTTATTACTGAAAATCATTTTGTACAAATCATTTTAATAGGCCATAAAATAGCCAAAATCATTTTATATAAATCTTCATCAAAATCATAATATAGGCATTTGCCTTGAAAATCATTATACGAATCACTGTCGTTAAAAACACCATACAATACGTTTTACAACGTTGTATAGATTAAATAAAACCGTTATATGAATATGGTTATAAAAAGCCTTAAAAATCATTATACGAGCCAATGTCGTAAAAACGTCATACAATACGTCTTACGACGTTGTATGAAAATAAAATCCGTTATATGAGTATGGTTAGGAAAACCAAAACACAAACATAATATCAATAGTATGACCCTGTATTGCTAGTCAGGCAATACATCGTAATTCGGAGCGTCTATTAGTATTTCGTTAATTTGGATTATTATAAGCCGCATGACATTGTTACCTTACTAAACCAACAACGGGTAGCTAACCCAATACCAATTTTGCCCATCTAAAGTAGCGTGTCGTCACAAAGGTCACGCTATGGAAATCTTCTCATACATAAATTCGCTTACCAATCAATGTGGCACGACGGGGATCAACCGTCAAGGCGCGAACTGGGGTGATCGTCCCCAAATAGTACTATTAAATGCATAAGCGTCTACCAACTCCCGGTAGTTCACAATTCATGCTAATGGGACTTTGAGTGACATAACCTAACTTTAATAATCCATTTAATTTCATCTATCGGGTCCATTAATCATTTATCAGGTCATACAATCGGGTCATTCAATCATTCGGGTCCAAAATCAATAAACAAACAATCGGGACAAATGGTGTCCAAACTTTTATAAAAACTAACATGTTATCTCCCTCGCGGATTTATAAAACATTTAAAAGAGTGCGAGGCTATGAACTCACGTTGATGTGGGAAGGCGGGTTATCGGCAACTCGGACGTACGGTACGTGCTTCAATCACGGAAACCTATATAAATAATAATCGGTCTTAGACGTTTGTCCAATGACTTTATAAAAATATCAATTATGTATACATATGATGATTATATATATATATGATGATCAAGTGGGTTTACATATTCTCGTTTACTCATTTTTGTGTTATGTGTCGGTAACGTTTATACTAGTTCACTAGTTTTACCTATTTATGTATTTTAAGTCCAATAAACTTATTATAAGTTATTTAACTTATTTTAATACATTTTGGACTTATACTATCAGTACATACACTTTCAAGTTGGGCCCAAATGGTTTAAGCCCAATAAGTTCTTTTTATGGGTGTTTATCTTATTTAGTCCAATTATTAGCCCAATAGGTTTATTTAACTTGTTAATGTCCGTATGCCCTATAGTTCGGGTTTTATCGGTTTTTACTTGTTATACATGTCTATATATCAGTATATAAGTTTTATAAAGTTTTCATTAGACGGGTCCAACCATCTAAGTTTTATTTAACAAAAACGTTAATTTACGGCAATAGCCGAAAAAGTCGTAAAAATCAAGTTTATAGTTTTTATTACTTATAAATATTATTTTACCACCATTTATATAATTTACCCATTTAATTGACCTTTTATACATTTATATAAATAAGTTTTATAAGTTAGTGGGTTTTTATTTTACATTTTATATATTAAAATGTGAGTGCTTATATAATAGTATTATTCTTTAATTTCCAAAAATCTGATTTTTAACTTCATCTTCACCAAAACTGCCATATCTTGAGTTCTAGATGGAGATAGAAGCTAAACTTTTTATCACATAAACTACATGATATTTGCTACATTTAACTCTTCTATAGCTACTGTTGAATCATCCTTTAAGTATTTTCTAAAAATCGTCCAAAACAGTAACTTCAGATTTATACCCTAAACTTGTTTTGATCATATCTCACTCATTATTTTGATTCCATTGCATGGCCAACTCTCACATGTGTACAAGACCCATAGCTTACTGTAAATCCATTCTACTTAATCATTTTATCAGTTTAAACATATGGTTCTTTACTGTTTTATACAGCCATTAAATTTAACCAAGATTTTAACCTTGTTTCTTATGGTTTTTCACCTTTTTATCCATGATTATCAACAACAAATCCCCACATAACATTTTTATCATCATATAATCATCATAAATATATATACAATAGGAAATAAAATACATGTTTACATAATCAAAATAACAAGAAGTTGAGGAGGACAATCTTTATACCACCAAGTTGATGTTGGTTGTGATCAAAACATGGAATTTGATGGAGAAACTTGTGCATAGCCAAGACCATCTTCAAGACCACCATGCTCCATGGACTCCTTGTGGAAAAATCAGACCCAAGACATCATGAATACTCCTCCTTGGATGTTATAAGTACCACCAATCAATAGGGTTTTTAAAGGGCTTTAACATATGCAAGTATAACATATGGTTTCATGGTTGAATCAAGATCAAAGGGTGTTTTTGGGAGAGATATGGGATGGCATGGATGGAAGAGATGAGAGAGTTTGAGGTGGTTTGCATGAGTTGCAAATGAATGTGTGGTTTGAGGTTTAGTGGTTTTGTGTAAGTGGAAGCTTACACTTTAAGCTTAAGACAAGTGTTACTTGTCTTGTTAAGTTATTGACACCTAAGGTGTTAGTAGCTTAGTTCTTGCCGTCCATATTGAGTGGGGTGGGGCAAGATTTATCTTGTCTCATCCCACTAATTTACGGGTATCCCTCGATTCTAGTTTTCTCGATTTGCGTGCCCTCGGGTCGTTTTACGAAAAACGTTTTTATAAATTATGAATCACCGTCACAAAACGAATCCAATAAAAATTGTCTCATCAAAAACGGAGTTCGAAAACGTAAATACGTAATCCTAAGGTTTCCGGTTTAGTCGTAAAGGACGTTAAAATAAAATCGTAAGTCCTAATCTCTTCTCATAAATTTGTGAGTTTATGAACCAACTCAAATTTAAAACTCCAAAATAATATTCTCGGATAAATTTATTTTCTGAAATGTCGGACTGTCTCCAAAGACGGTGTATGTAAACGTAAGCACGTAACGTTGAATCCTCCGGTTTAGACGTAGTCGATGCTACTCCAAGACGTATTTCCAAATTTCTTCCCAAAAATAAGTGAGTTCATATTGTAACATTAAAAATAATATTTTCAAATAATATTTGAGAATAAAATATCAATCGTAAATTGACAGATTGTCACAACTTTCTAGGATCAATTATAGGAACTTGCAAAAAGTTCTTGTTCTTAACCCGTAAGAGTTAAGACTTTCGCGTTTTAAAGTTCTCTATATAAAAGCCTAGCAAAACTTGACTTAAACATGTTAAGGATACTAGCTAGAGTAAACTAAAATAAGTAAACTCGGGTTGATTCAAAAGATTCATAACGGGCCTAATATATCAAAGACATCTAAACTTATTAAAACCATTTATTAAAATTTATTCTAATGAAAGAAAATAATGATAACAAAGGAAATACTAATAGGCCAAAATAGATCAAAATTTTTGAAAAAAGTCGAAAAATAAATTTTCCGGTTAAAATGAAAACAAATACAAGGAAAAGCCCACTTAACTTCGATAGAAGTCCCCCTACACTTAATATAAACATTGTCCTCAATGTTTAAGCATGTGGGAGTAAAATCCCCTACACTTAGGAAATTGTGCATGTTGTTTAAATCTTGCTAAGGAAGAGACAACTAAAGTGATTCCTATTTTAATATTGAAGAATATAAAATAGTGAACCAAAAGAGTTTAGGATAGAACCGGGAAGACGGGTACACGGAATCATGGGTCGTCAAAAGTCATCAAGAAAGGATCTTTGAAAGCTCGAATCCCTGCACATGATAAGAAAGAAAACAACAAACACATATGAGGGTCTTGTTGGGAATAAATTAAGGCCAGATCACTTGAGCGCTGACAAGAACAAAACAAGCGTTGACAGGAACAAAGCAAGCGCTGACAGCTCAAGCGTTGACAAGTTAAAGTCAAGCGTTGACAGATTGAAGACAAGCACTGATGGAAGATATAAGCTACACGTTTATTATATTCTAGAATACTTCTAGTAAGGATAGAAACGACAATGTATTTTCTATGTTTATCTTTACCTAGAATAGTTGATACGTAGCTTATTGTACAAGGCTTCTTATTCTATAAAAGAAGGCCTTTAGGTTAATGTTCAATATCAAGTTTTATATAAGTTTTCATTCGTAAACATCTTTCATTATAAGCAAGTTCGACATTCATAATCAAAGTGAAAGTTTTGTTTACATCTTGTGTTCTTGTTTAAGTGTTAAATTCCGCATAACACTTAGATTCACAAAGCATATAACAAAGGTTTCTCTACGTGTTGTACTTGATCTAATCTCGTATACACAAAGCTAATCGATCTAAGTTTGGGATCAACAAGTGGTATCAGAGCATGTTGAGGAACTTTTGATCTTTGAAGAACACCAGACCCATACACGAACACCAAAACCCTAATTTTCTCAGAAACCCTAAAAACACAAAAACCCTAACAACATCATGTCTGAAGCAATAACATCCTCCTCCTCAGCCTTACTAAACATCAAGATTCCCATGCTTGATGCAACCCACTTTGACTTATGGAAGTTCAACTTTGAACAATATCTGGGGATCTATGACTACACACTCTGGGAGATTATTGAATATGGAAACTCATTCAATAAGGCTCAAAAGATTCTTGATGCCATTAGTCAAAGAACAGCTGTTGAAGGATGCCCTGAAGAGGATAAGAAAGAAAAACCTGGAGAGGGTAGAGTTGTAGGTGCTGAAGATATTGCAAAGAAAAGGGTTGACATGAAAGCCCTAAATATTCTAAAAGTCTCTTTGGGACAAGAAAACCAGCACAAATATAGAGGCTATGAATCTGCTAAAGATCTTTGGGAAGCACTTGAAGTTGCATATGGTGGCAATGCAGACACTAAGGAAGAAAAGAAAAAGCAACTTATGCATGACTATGCTGTCTTCAAAGCTCAACCCAATGAGAAACTGAGTAGTGTGAGAAGCAGATTGCTTGACATCACAAGCAAGTTGTCCTTCATGGGGACACAAGTTGGTGATGTTGACACCAATGCTACCTTTCTGAAAAGTCTTGGTGAGGCATGGAAGATTGAGGCAAGATCTATTCTTGCCAATAATACTTACAAGAGCTCCTCGTTTGATGACATCTACAACAAACTAAGACTGTTGGAGGATGAAACTCTTTCAGATCATGGAAGAAAATCTAGCACCAGCAACATGGCCTTCTTCTCTCATAGTGAAGGTCAATTCAATCAGAAGGACTCTTATATGCATCCAGTTACTGGATCATCATATGTCAGCGCTGGAACAAGTCCTGTCAACGTCTCTTTTTCAGACGCTGACACATTCAAGAATCACTCTCCAAGAGTTAAACCTGCTGGTTTGGATTTGGATACTGTTTGTGCTTACATTGCTTCTTTGCCCAATGGTTCAGTGATTACATATGAGGACCTTGAGCAGATAAGTGATGAGCACTTGGAAGAGATGGACATCAAATGGAACATGGCTCTTGCTAGTATAAGAGCAAATAGGTGGAATAGAAGGTTCAAGAAGAAGATGACCTTCAATGCTAAAGACACAGCTGGATTTGATAAATCCAAAGTTGAATGCTACAACTATCATCGTATGGGGCACTTCATGAGGGAATGCAGATCTCCTAGAAGATCTGATGCTGGTAAACCCTCAAGTCAGGTTGTTAAAGCTCAAGATTCCAAAGCCATGGTTGCAGTTCAAGGAATTGATGGCACTGGATTGGATTGGAGCTATCTGGCTAAGAATGCTGAAGAGGACAAAGCTTTGGTTGCTAATATTGAAGAAGAAGAGCATGTTGAATATGCTCTCATGGCACACTCCTCCTCTTCATCTGATAATGAGGTATATGATGATGCTTTTTGTAGAAAAGGTTGTAGGTTAAACACTGATAGACTTAACAAAGAGGTGTTAAAACTAAAAGATGATATGAGCACTGAAAGGTGTAAATTGTCCAATTACCAACTAGCTCTTACTGAAACTGAGAAAACCGTTTCTGAATACAAGAAAATGGAATTTGATTTAAAAGATAAGATAAATATCTTAAAACATGAGCTAGAGGGTAGTATGGATATTAGAAATATCATGACAAAGGTCAATAGAGACCTACAGGCTAAGTTAGATGAGGCCATTAAGAATAAAGATAATGTTGACCTCAAAATTCAAAGATTTGATAGAGCCACCCAAACCCTAGGAGACTGTGTAGCTAAACAAAGGGATCCTAAGGACATGACCGGAATTGGGATGAATGATTACTCTCTGGTTCCACCACCGGCTGGTGACTTCTATGGTGTCCTTAGAAAGGATTTATCTTGGACTGGTATACCAGAATGCCAAGAAGAGGAAATCATTCCTCCACCAAGAGTTGTCACTCTAGTGGAAGAGTATCAACAAAAACTGACTGACCTAAATGAGTGGAAGAAAGCTAACCCTACCTTATTTGTTAAAGGGGGTTTGCTATGTGAAAGTCCCAATGAATCACCACCCATTAAGGTTACTCATCCAATCACTGGTAAAGTTGTTGACCTAGGCTCAAACACTGTTAGAAAACCTACCATTAAATATGCAGAGATGTATAGGAATAATAGGTCACCCAAGAGCCAAGTTAACAATCATGGAACAGGTTTCTTCTCTTCTAGACCTAAGAGTGTGTCTAAGAAAGCCTGTTACACTTGTGGTAGCTTTTCACATTTGGCATACAAGTGTGTCAACGCTCCCAAAGCCAGCGCTGATAGGAACAATTTCAACGCTGATAGGAAGAAAGTCAACGTTGTTAGGAAGTCAAGCGTTGTCAGACCCAAACCTTGTGTGCAGCAAAGTCCACAAGTGATTAGACCAGCCCCATTCTTTTCTAGAAGGTCTAACACTCATGGACAAAGACCTTTTCAAAAGACAAACACCTGGTCAAATAGGCAATGGGTTCCTGTAGCAAACCCTAGGTTCAACGCTGACAAGGGTAATTTCAGCGTTGACAGGACAAAATCCAACGCTGACAGAAACGTGACCAGACCTAAATATTTGCAGCCACAAGGTAAGGGGTCTAAAGCTTCTTCAAGCTTAACATGGAGACCCAAGAAAGATCAAAACCCTAATAATAATGGAATTTCAATGACTTGTAATAGATTTAATTACATTTCAAAGGTCATTACAAAACCTATTGGGGTTAACTGGGTATTTCATCCTAAAAGGGATGAGAATGGGGTTGTTGTGAGAACTAAGTCTGTTCTTATTGAAAAACCAGATGAATCCAAGTCTTCTGAGACTTGGGTTCCCAAAGAAAACTAATTTGTTTTCTTTATGTGCAGGGCATTCAAAGACAGATCAATGATTATGGATATTGGGATAGTGGATGCTCAAGGCACATGACAGGGAAGGAAGACTATCTGACGAACTTCACTCCTATTAAAGATGGTGATAAGGTATACTTTGGAGGGGGCTATGGAACTATCACATGAAAAGGAACCCTTCTCACCAATAATCTACGTTTTGAGAACGTCTTCCTGGTAAAAGAACTGGACTATAATCTGTTTAGTGTATCACAAGTTTGTGATAACAAAAATAAGGTTCTTTTCACTGATACTGAGTGTTTGGTGTTAAGCAAGGATTTTAAGATCCCTGATGAGAAGTATATTGAGTATAGAACACCTAGGCATAAGGACATATATAATGTGAATTTAAATGGGATTAAAGTGAATACAAATATGTCTTGTTTTTATGCTAAGGCCTCAGTAGATGAAAGTAATTTGTGGCACAGGAGACTAGGGCACATAAATTTTAAAAATATAAATAGACTTGTGAGGCTTGGTTTAGTTGATGGTTTGCCTGAGAAGGCCTTCCATAATGACCACTCTTATGTTGCATGTCTTAAAGGCAAGCAGCACAAGGTCTCATTCAAGTCCAAGCAGGTGCATACTAGTTCCAGACCTCTTCATATGCTTCACATGGACCTCTTTGGTCCAACAAATATAGAAAGTTTGAATGGCAAGTCATATTGTTTTGTTGTCACATATGATTTTTCTAGGTTTACTTGGACATTCTTTCTAGCTATGAAGAGTGACACAGCTGATGTTCTTATTGATTTTATCACTCAGATTGAGAAAAGGTCTGACAATGAGTTTAAAATGCTTAGGAGTGATAATGGTGGAGAATTTATGAACAAGAAGCTTGATGATTTTTGTGCCAGGAAAGGAATTACTAGGCAGTTTAGTATTGCTAGAACCCCACAACAAAATGGGGTTGCTGAGAGGAAAAATAGAACCCTAATTGAAGCAGCTAGAACAATGTTGGCTGATGCTCACTTTCCTATAGCCTTTTGGGCTGAGGCTGTTAATACAGCATGCTATGTGCAAAATAGAGCATTGGTTAACAAAATTCAGAACAAAACACCTTCTGAGTTACTTTGGGGAAGAAAACCTAATATTGGTTTTCTCAGACCTTTTGGATGCCATGTAGTAGTTTTAGATACTAGTGATGCCTTAGGGAAATTTAGTGCAAAAGGTGATGAGGGTTACTTCATGGGGTATTCAGTCCAGAGTAAGGGTTATAGGGTTTATCTTAAAGAGGACAAACGTATTGTTGAGAGAGTACATGTTAGGTTCTTAGAGAATAAACCTAGTGATCCTGAGAGTGGTCCTAATTGGTTGTTTGATTTGGAACCCTTATCTAGAACTTTACATTATATGCCTGTCACTAATCAAGACATTGTGAAGGTAACTTCAAATGTTGTGGAGGAACAAGTTGTTAATGTTTCAGGTACTCAGGTTAATGAGAAGGTTGGATCACAAGCAGAAAAGGCATCTCCTACATTTGAATATGTCACTATTCCCATTTGGACAGATGCTTTTACTGCTGCTGCTGCTGCTGGACAAGATAATGGTGGTCTCCAAATACCACCAGATACAAACATGCATGGTTCTTCAGGCGCTGACAAAGGCAAATTTAGCGCTGACAAGACCAATTCAGACGTTGATGGCTCAGACGTTGACAACAACAGTTCAAGCGTTGTTAGCCCAAGCGCTGACAAACACGGTTCAGACGTTGACAACACCTTTGCACATCTTTTCTCTTACACTTTTGAACAAGGAGAACCTTCCAATGTTCATGAAGAGATTCCTGTTGATCAAAGAGAGTCTGATGAAGAAGATATTGGCAACATGGAGCGTGAAGTTGAGGACACCAGACTTTTTGAAGGAGGAGTTCTCACTTCCACAATGAAGAATCACCCCACATCTCAGATCATTGGTGATATTATGACTCCAGTTCAGACAAGAAGATCTCATCAAGGACTTGGTGGTTTTATTGCCAATATACACAAGAAGGTTGATACCCCTCTTGTGCAAGCATGTTTGTTTGCATGTTTTCTGTCACAAGAAGAACCCAAGAAGATATTTGATTCTCTCAAAGAACCAAGTTGGGTGGAAGCAATGCAGGATGAGCTTCACCAATTTGCAATTCAGGATGTTTGGGAGCTGGTTGATTGTCCTAGATATGTCAGACCTATAGGGACAAGATGGGTTCTCAGGAACAAAAGAGATGAAAGAGGTATTGTGGTCAGAAACAAGGCAAGGTTAGTAGCTCAAGGTTATACACAAGAGGAGGGGATAGACTATGAGGAGGTCTTTGCACCAGTTACAAGGATTGAAGCTATTAGAATTTTTCTAGCCTATGCTTCATGCATGGGCTTCACAGTCTATCAAATGGATGTCAAGAGTGCTTTCTTGTATGACACCATTGTTGAAGAAGTATATGTCATGCAACCTCCTGGTTTTGAGGATCCAGAACATCCAGATAAAGTGTATAGAGTCAAAAAGGCTATGTATGGCCTTCATCAAGCCCCTAGAGCATGGTATGGTACTCTGTCTACCTATTTGGTGGACAATGGATTCAAGAGGGGCACCATAGATCAGACATTATTTACAAAGAAGAAAGGCAAAGATGTTTTGCTTGTGTAGGTCTATGTTGATGATATCATTTTTGGGTCTACTGATCCAAAGATGAGTGAGGATTTCTCCAAGCTTATGACAGACAAATTCAAGATGAGTGCTATGGGGGAGATGAACTTCTTTCTTGGTTTACAAGTTCAACAGAAAGAGGATGGTATCTTCATCTCCCAGGACAAATATGTTGCTGAGATCTTGAAGAAGTTTGGCTTTTCTCCACATGAAAAGAGGGCTACTACTCCTATGGATAGAGAACATCCTTGGGGAAAGATTGGAGATGGGAAAGATGTTGATGTCAGGCATTATAGATCCATGATTGGATCCTTGATGTATCTTACTGCTTCCAGACTTGATATCATGTTTGTTGTGTGTGCTTGTGCACGCCATCAAGTGACTCCCAAAGAATGTCACCTTTATGCTGTAAAGAGGATCTTTAGGTACCTAAGGTGCTTTCCCAGTCTTGGTTTGTGGTACCCAAAGGATTCACGATTGGAGCTGATTGCATATTCAGATAGTGATTATGGAGGTGATAAGTTTGATATGAAATCCACAACTGGTGGATGTCAGTTTCTTGGGAGCAGGTTAATATCTTGGCAATGCAAGAAACAAACAGTGGTGGCTAATTCTACAACTGAAGCAGAGTATGTGGCTGCAGCAGCATGTTGTGGTCAAGTGTTGTGGATTCAGAACCAGCTGTTGGATTATGGGTATAATTTCATGCATACTAAGATATTTGTTGATAATAATAGTACTTTATGCATCATTAAGAATCCTGTACATCATTCTAAAACTAAACACATAGAAATTAGACACCATTTTATAAGAGATTGCTTTGAGAAAGGTTTAATACAACCAGATAGGGTTAACACTGAGGAAAAAGTGTCAGATTTATTAACTAAACCTTTTGATACTGGAAGATTTCAATACTTGGTAACAAGTATTGGAATGGTTAATCTACTTAATATGTGTTTTGGATTCTTTTTGTAAAAGTATGTACAGGATGATGCATTATTATTATGGGTCTTATTGATGATTTAGATTTTCCACTATATTTTTCTAACACTGACAAAGGTTGCTTGAACGCTGATAAGTGTTTTTGCAACGTTGTCAGCAATATAATTGTCTAACGCTGACAAAGCTTCCTTCAAACGCTGTTATGTGTTATCGGGGCGTTGTCAGCAACAATGTTAGTTTTGTGGTTTTCAATCTAAATGTGCAGATGGTGTTAGCAGTATACCATTGGATACAGAGTTGCTTATGGATCAATGGAGAAGCATTTGGACAAGTTTTTATTTATGGATGATGGTTGGAATGTTTCATTCCTATCTTGACATAAATTTTTTATGTTCATGCATGATTTTAGCAAACTTTTTGTATCATTGTTTAAGGGAAGGTTTTAGGAACCTTTAGGATATTTGGGTATTCATATGATACTCTTATCACAATTCTAGATTGTGTCCACAGGTGAGTATGGGTTAGTTTTACTAAACCATGAGGCACTGTAGCATGCATAGTATATCAACTTTGTATGCTGCCAAGACATTTTTGGCCTAGAATTGGTTGTGGTCTGTTGGGAGACTTGGGAATGATTTTGATATGGGATTTACCTGGGAGTAACAAGGATTTTATAAGGTAACTTTGTTGTTAAGAGTTTTGGTTAGCAAGGGACACTAGAGGACTGTTATGTCTATCTTGCTTATGCAAGTGTGCATAACTGGACAGTGCTTGCCGCCCTATAATAATTATCAGCTTTTGGTTATCTTCTCTAGGATAAATTACTTGTTAAGGTCATTTTTCACTTTTTAAAACAATTTTATTTTTGGACGCTGACAAGATTTTTCCAAGCGTTGTTGTGACCAAATTGGACGCTGACATGGCTTTAGGCGAACGTTGACAAGATTATAGTCGTTGGGCGTTGATAGGTTATTTTTGACCGTTGACACTCAATGGGACCTACCCAGTTGTTACTTTTTGACATATTTTCAAGCCGTAATTTTAGGAGTTGTTACTTTCCTTAAATGCATGAGATAACTTATAACTTTTTCAATATTTTCATGATTAGTTTTTGAAAATCTTTGCCCATTTTTGGGCCAATCACATGCATTCTTTATCTCCTATAAATTTGGCTCCTATTTTTAAACAGGGTATCTATAATTCTTGTCTAACACTTTTCTCTTATCAACTTCATCTTCTACACTTCAAATTAACAGCTTTCATCAATGGCACCAAAGTTTAACTCAGCAGAATTGGATTTGGGGTTCAAGTCTCAACACAACATGATTGCCTATCTTGTTGCTGATAATGATTTGTTTCCTCAATACACACAAATGGTGGCGTATTTGAACGCATCCCCATTAAGGTATGCTCTTTCTCATGCACCACTCATTCCAGTCACACACATTAAGCAGTTTTGGAACACTGTCAGTTCCTCAACAGTTAATGGAGTGACCAAATTGACTTCTATTGTTCATGGGAGGTCTTGGGTGGTTACTGAGGCCTTCGTACGCCAGGCCTTGCATCTTGATGATGCTGATGGTGTAGCCATTCTTCCCATTAATGAAATAGAACAAGGGCTTAAGGCTTTGGGATATCCTTTTCCTGATGAAGGTACTCTTAATAAGTATCATAAGCAGGAATTTCTCCCAGCCTGGAAGTACCTCATTCACATCCTCCTTCAATGTTTGAGTCCCAAATGTACTGCACACAATGAGATCAATAGATCCATTGCCAGTGCTATTGTGTGCATTGCAACAGGGCAAAAATATAACTATTCTAAAATGATTTTTGAAGGGATGTGTAAAAACAAGGGGACAAAAATGACTTTAGCTTATCCCCGTTTTCTGCAAATGATTTTTGATGATCAAGGTTATTGTTCAAGGGATCACAATGATTTTTATAAGATCCCTGAACAAAAGAAAGCTATTTTTACGAAGATGGATTCACCACCTCATAGAGACTTACCTTTAACCCCAGCCATGCTTGCTGTTATTGCAGCAGCACAACCCCAACCCGATCCCTAACCTCAAAT
This sequence comes from Glebionis coronaria, assembly GCA_025667525.1. Lineage (NCBI taxonomy): Eukaryota > Viridiplantae > Streptophyta > Magnoliopsida > Asterales > Asteraceae > Glebionis > Glebionis coronaria. The sequence goes on along the minus strand of CM046876.1, from coordinate 93,903,762 downwards.
TGACCCTCAACCACAACTTGAACCCATTCCTGAACCTTTACCCTCACCTGAACAAATGCAAATTGACCAAGAACCCTTTGACGCTGACACATCAAATGTTGGCGTTGATGTGCCTATTTCCAACGCTGACACACAACCATCACAATCCCAAACACCCCTTAACCAACCCACATCTACCCATTCTTCCACACCATCTTCTACACCACCTGAATATAGGTTGATGAAACGCCAAAGGACTACTAGAGTGTTCTCCTCTGGTGGTCCTAGCCATGAAGCAGAGAGAACCACCACCATAAGTGTGGCTGGTGACCTGGATGAGGCTGGGACTATTGGTTCTGGCTTAGATGCTGGCCAAGGCAGTCCCACCATCATTAAGTCCTCATCCTTGCCCAATGAACCTGACTTGGGAGGTCAAATCCCCATTTCAGAAGAGGGCAGACTGGAACCAATGACTCTTTTGGAATTGACGGCAGTCTGCATTAGCTTGCAAAAGCAAAATGCAGACTTAGTACAAATTGTCAGCTCACAAGGCCTTGAACTCAAGCAATTGAGGGAGAGGATTGTTGTTTTGGAGAGTGATCATGCTAGGAGGGGTATGGAGGAGTCTTCCAAAGGGGAGGAAGATCAAAGAAATCTGAGTGATAAGGGCAGTCAAGATGGTCAATCAATGGATGTTGCTGAAGCCCTTACAACTTTGAAGGAACAAACAGGTTTTGATACGTCCTTAATCTCTCCAACCAATCTAAATTTATCATTTACAGCTATGTTGAGAGAGGTTACACAAGGCGCTGAGGGAAAATATTTGAGCGTTGACAAGACAAATTTGGACGCTGATAGAAGTATTTTGGGCGCTGATAGAGGAAATTTGGGTGTTGACAGACCTGCACATGAAGGTGATGTATTCCAGCCATCATCTATCATCAAAGAAGTTTCTACTCAGGTATTACCATCTACCTTACCAACCATTGCACCATCAGATAAGGGTAAGGGTAAATTGGTAGAAGAAATTGTTCCAAAGGATGCAGCCCAAGTTGAATTTGATAAAAGATTGGCTGAACAAATGATGGAACAAGGTGAAAAGGAAAAGTCACCATTTGTTGTGACTTCTGAAGAAGAAAGTGATGGAGCTAGCTCAGACTCAAGTGTGATGATTATAGAACCAGAAAGGCTTGAGTATGGTGATGAGCTTGCTAGGGAAAAGTTGAGAGACTTAAAATTATAGGTTGACTTTGACATGCCAGAGGTGTTTCAAATGTACAATTCTTGGGAAGAAAGCTGTATGGATAATCCAGACTTGACCATTTCAGATCAAATATGGGGTTTGGAGCTTCTTCTTAGAGTTCAGAAGGATTGTAAGGTGATTTTGAAGCACAAGGCAAGCAATATTCTCTCAGAATTGAAAAGGGATAGAAGAGAGCTCTATTTTATGTTGCTCAGATGTCATGGAGTTAGATGGACACATCAGAAGTTGAAGGCTTTGACATTTGATGAGTTGGAACATAGGGCTTATCCTATTTGGGTGAGAGTGCAGGAAGCAAACACTCTCAGACTTCTTTCAGATGAAAGAAAGGAGCAACTTGCAGAAGAAATGGAAATCAAGAAAGCTATGATGATTCCCAGGCCAGTGAAGAAAGGATTTAAACTTGAGTTTCCAAAAGATATGAATCCACTATATCCAAGTGAAGCAGTTATTAGAAAGAGCCTCAAGCTCTCCCCATTAGAAGCTTCAGATATGGTGCAGGTGTTACCATTAGATTCCAAGAATCCAATTGTGAGTTATGATGAGGATGAATGTGGATTCTGGAAGATTGGCAGATTTGGCAAAGAGGTACACACTTTTACCACTCTCATATCTTTATTTGCAAGTTGTGATAGAGAAGACTTGGTGGACCTTTGGAGGTTACTAGAGACCAAGTATGAGGCTGAAGCACCAACTTCAGCTAATGGAATAAAACTTTGGACCATATTTAAAAGAATGTGTGGGACAAATGAGGAAGATCCTAAAATATGGAAGGATCTTGAAGATGACCTCAGTGGTCTTCAATGGAGGTTATATTCAGCTGCTGGTGTATACCATTTGAGTTCTACAAAGTTTGCTGAGTATCTACTTGTGGATGCTTAATATTTCGTATCCAAGGCTGTTTTGGAAAAGATGAAGGACACCCAGCTGGAGATAGATTATTCAAGTGACGTGGCAAAGAATTTGATCAGATTTATTCATTACCAATATGAGAAGGTTTGTCAGACTCCTCCAAGTTCTTAATGCTTATTCAGAAACTTGATCATAAGAGTGGATATCAAGTTTAGGGGAGGATTGTTGGGAATAAATTAAGGCCAGATCACTTGAGCGCTGACAAGAACAAAACAAGCGTTGACAGGAACAAAGCAAGCGCTGACAGCTCAAGCGTTGACAAGTTAAAGTCAAGCGTTGACAGATTGAAGACAAGCACTGATGGAAGATATAAGCTACACGTTTATTATATTCTAGAATACTTCTAGTAAGGATAGAAACGACAATGTATTTTCTATGTTTATCTTTACCTAGAATAGTTGATACGTAGCTTATTGTACAAGGCTTCTTAGTCTATAAAAGAAGGCCTTTAGGTTAATGTTTAATATCAAGTTTTATATAAGTTTTCATCCGTAAACATCTTTCATTGTAAGCAAGTTCGACATTCATAATCAAAGTGAAAGTTTTGTTTACATCTTGTGTTCTTGTTTAAGTGTTAAATTCCGTATAACACTTATATTCACAAAGCATATAACAAAGGTTTCTCTACGTGTTATACTTGATCTAATCTCGTATACACAAAGCTAATCGATCTAAGTTTGGGATCAACAGGTCTCTCCCTACACTTATTATAAAAACGGATAAAAAGGGATATATACTCGGGTTGCCTCCCGAAAAGAGCTTGTTTTTGTTCACCGAGTCGTGAGCCTGAGTCGACCTTGATTAGCATAGTAATAACCTTGAAGAACATCCACCGGGGTCAAATACATGGTTCTCGTCCATCAAATAGCACAATCTTAAGGCGAATAAGGCGAGCCATATAAGAATAGGCAAGGTTCCCTTAAGCATTTGTTAAGCACGGTGGTAGAGAGTATGATGAAGTACAAGCATATCTCCGTTGTTTCCAAAAATATTTCCTTTTATTTCATCAGATAGATAATGAGATGGCTTGAAAATTGCAATACCGGGATCGAACATCTTTTCCTTTAGGGGAAAATAAGACTTAGACTCGGTAGACCTTGAAGATTCGCCCATAAACCGCACAATCTCATCCTCAGAAGGTGGAAAGAGAGGTGTTAAGACATAGGTACTAAGAGTATTGGTGTCTTCCGGTTTCTTCACCTTTGAAACGTGTTTCTAAATATCCGAAGGAGGATAAAGACCAAAATCGAAGTCCAAAGGAGGAGAATCATTCTCATTTGGGAAGTATGTATTGAGAAAAGTAGGAAAATCTTCCTCAAATGAGTAATCATCCAAAGTAGGATCAAGCATTGTTGGCGGAGGATCTTCATCAAAAGTAGGAGTAAGGTCATCATTTGAAGAATCACTCGAGAGAGTATCAACATCATCAAAGTCATCATAAGTTGGCATGTCTTTATACTCTGAAACGAAATCATCATAATTATCCACATCGGACTAGAATCATCATCATAGATTGGTGGAGCATCATATATTGGTAGGGCATCCAAATTAGAGAGAGGATCTTCAGAATCTTCCACATTTTCTTGAAAAAGTGGATTATCATAGATAGGCTCGAAAAGAGGATTGTTGTAGACGACAAAATCATCAAGATTTGTATTTTCACAAGTAGTTGTATCAAGCTCGTCTTGAAGCACATCAATCATATTCGCCGATTCTCTTTGATTGGATTTGTTTGTGATCTTCCCCATCTTAAAAATTTGTTGATCATTCCTGAACCTTAAGATTAGTTCACCTTCGACAACATCGACTAAAGCTTTTTCGGTTCTCAAGAATAGCCGTCCAAGTATTAACGGAATACGAGGGTCCATTTCATAATCAACAACAACAAAGTCGACCGGAAAAGTGAAAGTACCAACTTTAACAAACACATCTTCGGCAATACCAACGGTGTAAGCGAGAGTTCGATTTGCTAGCTCAAGAGTCATCTTTGTTGGTGTAAGATCTGGTAATGATAACTTTTTCCATGCACTAAATGGCATCAAATTTATACTTGCCCCGAGATCCGCTAAGTCAGTAAATTCTTCGGTTTGGTTAAAAGTACATGGTAGCACAAAACGACCGGGATCTCCAAGTTTTTCGGAAGTTCTTTAAGAATGATATTCCCTTGTTTATTGATTTCTCCTTTCAAGTTGATAATTTGGCTTTGAAGATTCCTAACTACCTCTCCTTGGGTCCTTATGAAAGTTTCAACATCATGGTTATATGTCGTGGGTTGAGTGATGGGTGGAGCTTAGGGGGTGGGTGGGTGATATGGAGTAGAAGCTCAAAGTGGGTTTGGATTGCTTCTATTTAAGTTGTTTGGGTTGTGGTTTTGAGGAGAAAAACCGAAAGTTGTTGGAACGATAACTTAGCAAGTTACGGTCACCTTGCGGTCGGGCTTGATAGCCTTCCGTGTAATGGTTACCGTTAGCCGCATACACGTTTTCCGGATTGTCATGAGTAGAAGGACAATCAGTGTATGAATGAGGACCGCCGCAGATCTTACAAGAAAGTGCCACAGCTTTAACTTGTTGTAGTTGATTCGTATCCATGAGTTGGATATTTTTGTTCATTTCGTCCATCATGCGGGTGAGTTCGGTCATCTCGGGGTTTGATGAAGTAGAAAAAATATTGACTCCCGCGTTATTCCTTGAAGATGCAGATGAATACAAATTTTTTTGATGAGTAGTCATGTTCTCTATAAGCTCTCTACACTCCTCGGGTCTTCTTTTCATAAATGTGCCACCGGCGGCTGCATTAATCGTATCACGATCACGAAAAGTTAAACCATTGTAGAAAGTATCAACTAAGGTGACGGGGAGCATATTATGATTAGGACATCGATCGATCAAAACATTATAACGTTCCCAAGCATCGAAAAGAGACTCATCAGGTTCTTGCGTGAAACCACTGATTTGATTCCGAAGGCTCATGACCATGGATGGTGGAAAGTAGCGTGACAAAAATCGTTGAGTCATCTCATCCCATGTATGAATTGAATTCTTAGGAAGACGGTCAAACCATTTTTCGGCAGGGTGCACTACTACAAAAAAGCCCTTAGAGACCCCCCCTAAAGAGACTGGTTACGTGAAAACAAGTGTCCATGACCTAAAAATGGTTGGAAGGGAATAAATAGAAACTTGTTTTCTTAAAAAAAAACAGTCTCTATAAGGTGAATTCTAAAGAGACTAGTTTTGTAGGCTGCAACCACTCCTTTTATACACTCAAAGACACCTGGTTTTTACGTAACAACCTGTCTTTATGCGTTAATGTTAAGGACACCGTTTTATATAAAAAAACTAGTATTTTTAGACATTTAAAAACACTAGTTTTTTTTAACAACCAGTCTTTTTTATGTAAATAAATTTTGTGCTTAATTTTTTTTAACTTACATTCATAAAGACTCAACGGTATTAGTATAAAAGTAATAATAGTTTAATAATAGTATAGAATATTATATTAGTTTAAATTCTCGTTTTACGTGCCAAGTAGTATAAATACCAAATAACGCATATTAACCAAAAAGCGAATAAAATCTTTACGAGAAAACGTAAAATCAATTCGACACGATTCGAGAAATAAGAACTTAACTAAAAAACGGTTATTAGTAACCAATGTCGGCACTTCTGAGGCTGAGTACTATTTATCATTCATATCTTTTTAAAAGCCTTGTGAATTGCTGTGATTAGAAATTGTTTTTTTCTTCTTTTTTTAGGTCTAACTACAGATGTACGCGTGTTGAGGGATACACCTTGGTTCAAACTGAAGGTAAATGGTGTTCATGTCGTTTTACTGGCCTGTAACGTTGACTCTAATAAGCATTTTCTTAGTTAAAGACGTAACATTCTCATTTGAACTAATTGCTACAAAATTGTGAATGTAGGTGTCTCACATGTGTACTTAGGAGCTCACCATGTACATGGAAGTAGTTGAAACCTCTTTGAGGTTTGTTATTTTGATTGCCATTAATTCAAGTACCTTGTGTGTTGTAATTTGTCTTATTTAGCATGGGTCTTGCAGGTCAATCCTGATGATGTACAAGCATAAAACACATTATGTTGGTGCTGACGGGAAAACCATCAACGCTGATATCAATTTCTACGTTTGGGATGTATGTTATCTACCTTACTCTTATTTGATTTTTTATATTATGTGATGCTTTTGTATCGTTCCATGTCTGTTTTTGAATCTCATTGAAGTTTCACATTACATTTAGGCACATAAATATATAATTACTACGTAAAGCATTGGGCAGATTGGTTATAATATATGGTTCATTTAATTGAATTCGGACCATTTGGTTAGAATGAGACTGTGTATGAGATTAGTTATTATATATGATTACTAGGTAATAGGCATATACACTCTTGATACAAGATCCCAAATACTCATATATTTTTCTTTTTCTTATATGTGTTCATTTTGGTTTACTATTTTGTGCAGATTATAGTGAAGCCATTACAAAAAAGGTGGTTCAGACATATGTTGCATCTGTACATTGTTAAATGCTTATCAGTTATATGTATTTTATTCTTACATTCGATTAAATTAATTATAGGTACCGTGGAATAACGAGCGTCTGTTGGATACCAAAGAGATAAACGTGATCATTGGCACATGGTTCACATTGTGGCGAGATTAGACATAGACGATTAAGCTAAATTCTAGTAAAATTCTATATTATTGTAAATTCTAGTAATTTTAATTTTAATAAAAATTATGTCTGGTTGCTTTAGTTTGTTGGTTTTACAGTTTTGGTCCTTTTAAATTAGTTTATATATATTCATTGTATTTGTATTTCTTCATTTTGGTGGATTAAAATTGTAAAATTTGGAATTTACTAAAAATTCCATTTTTAAAAAAATACCGATTTCTAAAGAGACATGTTTTTTGGAAAATACACGTCTTTTTACTTTATAAAAAGACTGGTTAGATGTTGCTAAAAAGACTAGTTTCTGGAAGAATACTATGGGTACCAATCTCTATAGAGACTTGTTTTTGTTTTTAAAACAAGTGTCTATATGTGTTATAGAGATTGGTTTTAAAACTAGTCTTTTTAGGATTTGCTAAAGAGACATCCCCCTTTGGAGACCTTTTGCAAAACCAGTCTTTAAGTGATTTTTTGACCAGTCTCTAAGGGCTTTTTTGTAGTAGTGGTGGGATAAGGTGTGTGGAAATAGATGAAGGCGAAGAAAATCCATGGTAACACCGGGCAATTTCATGCTTTGAGTTACGGTAATGAATTTGTCGAGGTGTTTTGTTGGAAATACGTTTTACGTATTAAGAAGGATCAGTCACTCCAACAATAGTCCATGTAATAGCTCGTAGTTTAGTTATTTATCTTTATTTAACTAACAAGACCAAGCCTAGCCTACAACATGTGTAGGCCGGCCCAAATGTAAGCCCAAGCCCATATCAAGGGCTTGGGTATATAAACCCTATCCTTTGATGGAGAGGGTAGTGGTTCTTCATTTTACACATAGTAAACTTCATTTTTCTCTCTCTAGAATTGTGTGAAATCAACCATCTCTCTATCTCTTTCTCTCTCTAAAACATAAGCAAGATTTACATATCCTACATTTGGTATCAAGATCCATGGGATGATTGTATTGTTTATGTGTTTGTTTTCGTAGAGATTCGTGTGTTTGATCCCTATATCCCACGTCCAAAAAAATTTTTGGTGTTTCTTTGTGGTTTGATCTTCACCAATATCATCTACATATACGTGTTAGTGATTTAGGTTACTTGGATCGCTCAAAAACGCAAAATTTTTGAGTGTTTGGATTCATTTTTTGCTTCGAGATTCGTATTTTTTAAGTACAATACGAATTCCTTGTTTTTCTCACAATTTCGCAATAACTGGTATAAATTCGCAATTGTTTGTTATATTGCGAAATCTTGCACTCTTTGATTAATTGCGGATTTGATTAATTGCGAATTTAGGAGTTACGAAATCTTGGCTTAATTCCGAATTTGATTAATTGCGGATTTAGGAGTTGCGAAATCTTGGCTTAATTCTGGATTTGTGCCTAATTGCGGATTTGATTAATTGCGGATTTAGGAGTTGCGAAATCTTGTTTTAATTCCGGATTTGTGCTTAATTGCGGATTTGCTTCATTGCGGATTTATTGTATTGCGAATTCTTGCATTTTGGAAATTGCGAAATCTTAGCTTTCTGACTATTGCGAATTCTTGTTTTTTCTCATTGCGGAATCCTGAGATAATTTCGCAATCAGGTAATTGTGAAATCTTTGGATAATTCAGGAATTGAGTCTAATTGCGAAATCATCAAGAATTGCGGATTTGTATCCATTTTAGGATTGTGAATTTGAATCAACTCTAGGATTGCGAAATCATTGAACATAATTTAGGAATCTTCACACATTGCGAAATCTTTGGAATTTTTCAAGATTTTTCAAGATTTTTCAAGATTTTCGAAAAACGTGATTTTGAAAATTTCGTGAGTAATTTTGCATTGGAATTTTTGGTTTCTCAAGAAGACAATTTTAGGGGATTTTAATATAGTTTCTCGACTCCAACACACGACAACAAGCACATTTAGTTTCTCTCATTGTTCGATCATCGTTTGTAAATCTTAACTTATAAAAATGGAGTACACATCTCTTACGGACAAGTCCATTCTCTCGGGTACGGATAATCGTCCACCAATGTTGGAAATATCTATGTACGAGGATTGGACTTCCCGAATGGAACTTTATATGTTGAACAAGGAGAATGGACATCTTATTTGGGCATCGGTGCTCAATGGACCATTAGATTATGGTACAGTGACGGAAGGTACAACTACTCGTCCTCGCACTACGGGTGAATTGACTGGAGATATGAAGATTCAAGATAAATGTGATAAGTATGCTACAAATATCATTCTCCAAGCCCGTCCTCCAGATGTCTGCAAACTCGTCAGCAAACATAAAGTTGCTAAAGAGTTATGGGATAGAATTCGTGTTCTAATGCAAGGCACCTCATTAACTAAACAAGAACGAGAGTGTAAGCTTTATGATACTTTTGATAAGTTTGCCTATGTGCCAGGGGAGACTCTCAATGACTACTATCTGAGATTTACCCTATTGTTGAATGAGCTAAATATATATGGCATGGCAATTCCTACGTTTCAATTGAACACCAAGTATTTGAACACTCTTCCTTCAGAATGGAAAAAGTACGTGACGGATGTTAAATTGGCTAAGGACTTGCATAACACCAATGTGGATCAACTTCAAGCTTTTCTTCAACAACACGAATGCCATGTGATTGAGGATCGGTTGTCTAAACCTCAAGTTCATGATCCACTTGCCATGTATGCTTCTCAACAAAACATTTCTTATACTTATCAACAACCATCATACTTGCAGCAGCCACCACCACACACCTATCAGCAACCACAACAACCATCTTATCAATCACCAATGATGCCACAGCAAGCATTTCAACAAAGTGTTCATCAACAATATTTTCCACAGCAACCACCATATCAGACATCACCATCACAAGCCAACACTTCTCCAATGGGCTATACTCCTCAGCAAGGATATTTTCCAATAGAAGCACAACCAACACAAACTTTCTACTCTAATGAACTTCCACCAATCCAAGCACCGGTCTTTAATCCAAATGATACGCCAGCTGATGTTCTAAACCACCTCACTGCCTACTTGTCAAAACTTGTTGCAACTAGAGGATTTCCACCAACAAACAATCAGCTCCGCACCTCTTCAAATCCTCGACAACAAGCTACTGTTCAAGATGGTCAAGTAACAGTGCAACCTATTCAGGGAAGGCAAAATTCATATGGACCTCCTACAAGGACTGTGAATGCTCAAGATGTGAATTCTCAAGCTAATGGAAATGGAAGCCCCATTGGTCCTCAAAAGGTTGTGACTTGCTTCAATTCCCGAGGAAAAGGTCGTATGGCTAGGCAATGCACTCAGCTGAAAAGGAGAAGGGATGAAGCGTGGTTTCGTGAGAAGATGTATTTGGTCGATGCTCAGTATAAGGGAAATATTTTGGATTCAGAGGAGTTAGCATTTCTTTCAGACCCATGGGTAGCAGATACTGAAGGCATTTCAGTCGTTTCCACTTCTAATGCAGCTTATCAAGCGGACGATCTTGAAGCATACGATTCGGATTGTGATGACATTCACTCTGCCCAAGCTGCTCTCGTTGCTAATCTCTCACACTACGGTTCTTATGTCGTCAGTGAGGTACCAACCACATCTAATAATATTGATGATAACCAACATCAAGTTGGGCATGAAAATGACAACCTCGAACAGCATTCGGGAACTAGTAACTCAAATGATGTAGTACCCAATCCTACCCATTTGAGTAAACCTCAACCAAATGCTACGACGGGTATGGAATCTTATGATCAACATGATTTGGTCATGGTGCCTAAACATATTATTGATCAAATGCATATGGCCCTCAGAAAATCCGTAGATACCAATTCCACCCTAACTGCTGAGCTTGAGTTGCATAAAGAAAAGGTCAAAACTTTTGAAATGGTCCCTCAAGCAGAGAAAATAACATCTTCTGAATTTGACCAATTTCGCTTTCAGAAACTTAAAAGCAAAAGAGTTGGTTGTCAATGATTTTCAGAAACTTAAAATAGATTTCGAAACTCTCGAGTCTAAAAAGTTTGAATCAGAAATTAATGCTACCAAACTTCTTAAATTCAGAGAACAACAACTTTTAAAACAATACGCTTCCATAGAAAAGGTTCATCTTTTAACTAAATCGTTTAAAGAACTCGAACTTAAGCGTCTTCAAGATTTACCACCTAATCCCGGTTATGCAAAACAAGCTCAAGAATATATTCCGTGTCTTTATGATATGACCCTAATTGGCAAATCGAAAGAAGCACCTTTTGTTCGTAATACTGAGGAGACACAGTCACTTGTGGAAGAAACTCATTCTAAAATGCTTTCAAAATTCCATACGATTGATTATGATCAGTATAACAAAGATCAATTGTCTAAAAAGACCCGCATTCGCTTACGAAAGGAATTAGCTGAATTGACATTTCTTGTGCCCCAAAGTTTGTCAAATGAAAACCCTCCTAGTACGTCTCCTACACTTGTCAAAAAGGATTTAACGAAGTTAATTCCACCGGTAAGTAAGGCGTCCGTTAACTTGAATGCGGTACACCAACACTTAGCCGATTTTGACAAGGTCATTTTGGAACGTACGACGGCTTCGGCCATAACAGAAGGTGAATGGAATTTTAAGCACACTAGAGCTGCGTTTCGAGACGAAATTGTTCCGTTTGTAAAGAATGTTAAAGCTTGTCTTAGTAATCTTGATCAAGATTTGCTTTTGGAAATAGAAGAAGTTAGACGTGTTTTCAATGAAATGGATGATGCTTATGAAAACAGTTTACTTGAAATAGAACGGGTTTCACGCCAAAATGATCAGCTTCTGAAGCAAGTGATGTCTCATGATATAGTTTCCGTCTGTGTGAATAAAAGTGTTGATAATGATTCTATTGTGCATAATGTTGAATCTGTGGATCATGTGGTAGATAGTACTTGTCACGAATCTGACGCTGAATTTTTAAAGCTTCAAGATTCATATTCCTCGCTTTCAAAACGTTTTGATGAGATTCAAACACATTGTATTTCACTTGAATGCAAGCAAAAATTTATTCAAGAAATCTTTGAAACGTCATTCGAAGGTGTTAATATCGATGATGCAAACTTTGAAAAGAATTTTCGATTGAATTTACAATCAAAACAGCGTCAGCCAAGTGAAAAGTTGCTAAATCTTTGCCGATAGAAATAGAGAAATCTAAGGAGCTTAACTGTGTGAACGTACTTCAGGCCGCTGAGAATTTTAAACTTGATCTAGATAATCGAGTTTCCAAGATTTTTTCCAAAGTTGATAACTTAAAACAGAAAAATACACGACTCTTCGATTGTGTAAAGCCCGCATGTATTGATGCCACTGCACAGAATCGGTCATTGATTGAACAATTGAATCGAAAGTCGATGGAAATATCTGATTTGAAGGAACAAATTTGTGATAAGAATCTGGTCTTGGCTGAGTTAAAGGAAACACTTCGCACTCTAAAAGGTAAGAATGTTGTGGATAACGCAGCCACTGTCTCAGCATCGTCCTCTAGTGCAATCAAAAGGACCCTTATAGCCGTCACACCATTTAATAAGGGCCCTAGGACTAAACCATCTCAAAATTTGGTCACTAAAGATAAGGCGGAATCAAAACCAGCTTCTAATAATCCCGTGTTGCCTTCTACAGGAGTAAGCACCACTACTAAGGCTCAAAGATCTAAGCTTAAAAGAAACAAGAAGAATGATAGGATCTTGCCCTCATCTAGTAGTCAAGTGAAGAAGAAAGTAGAAGCCCATCCTAGGAATGTTATTTCTGTTCTGAATAAAAAGAATCATGTAGCTAAACCTAAAGTCTCTTCGGTTGTGCAACGTTCTAATCCTAGTGTGAATTCTAATTTGAAATGTTAGAATTGCAATGAATGTATGTTTTCTAGTCGTCATGATTCTTGCCTTATTGACCATGTAAATGAGATATATGCCCGGAAAAATGGATTAGAATGGAAACCGACTAGTAAAGTGTTAACCCAAGTTGGTTGGATGTGGCGCCCCACTGGTATAACTTTCACTATAGTAGGAAATGTGTGCCCTTTAACTAGGATCACTCCCACTAAAGCGAAGAAAGAGTGCCCTTTAACTAGGAGTACCAAGGCTACCAAAACATAAGTGTGTCCTTTAACTAGGAACACCGACACTACTGTAGGAACAAAGTGCCCTTTAAATAGGTCTACTCCCACTGTAGTGCCCCCTACTACTCCAAAACCTCAGAAAGTTGGAACAATAAAACCTGTTAGTGGAAAAACTCACATTAGAAAACGCAGGAAATCTAAGGGCCACAAAAATGTTAGCAATTCTGATAATTCTATATCTGTATCTACTGACACTCCGGAACCAATAATTTCCAATGCAATGTCTACTGTTGTTGTTGAAAACATGTGGTCCAAATTGTTCTCTGGTATTTAGACTCTGGTTGCTCAAGCATATGACCGGAGATCGCTCTCAGCTCAGAAATTTCGTCAGTAAGTTTCTTGGTACGGTTCGATTTGGTAATAATCATATTGCAAAGATAATGGGTTATGGTGAATATCATATTGGGAATGTTATAATTTCGAGAGTGTATTATGTGGAAGGTCTCGGTCACAACTTATTTTCTGTAGGACAATTTTGTGCTGCAAACCTAGAAGTTGCTTTTCAAGAGCATACCTGCTTCACACATAATTTGGAAGGGGTTGATTTATTGAAAGGTACTCGAGGGAATAATTTGTATACTTTGTCTCTACAAGACATGATGGCCGCTTCTCCTGTATGTCTTCTATCCAAAGCATCGAAGACTAAGTCATGGTTATGGCATCGACGGTTATCTCATCTTAACTTTGACGCTATTAATCATTTGGCAAAAAACGAACTTGTTCGTGGTCTTCCTAAACTTTCGTTTCACAAGGATCATTTGTGTTCCACGTGTACAATGGGGAAGAACACGTGTACAATGGGGAAAAGAACTAAGAAATCATACAAACCCAAGACGGAAGACACCAACCAAGAGAAACTTTATCTGTTACATATGGATCTTTGTGGGCCAATGCGTGTTGAAAGTCTTAGTGGCAAAAATTACATCCTCATAATTGTCGATGATTACTCTCGGTTTACATGGGTGAAATTTCTTACAAAAAAAATGAGGCACCTAAATTCATCATCGGATTTCTCAAGATGATTCAAGTGCGTCTCAACACTACTGTCCGAAGCATTCGTACAAATAATGGAACCGAATTTGTGAATCAAATTTTGTGTGATTATTATGAAGAAGTTGGCATATCTCATGAAACATCCGTTGCACCCACTCCACAACAAAACGGTGTCGTTGAAAGGCGAAATCGCACACTTATGGAAGCTGCTCGAACGATGTTAATTTACGCAAAGGCTCCATTGTTTTTATGGGCAGAAGCAGTATCTACAGCAGTGTACACCTAAAACCGGTCACTAATTCGTAAACGCCATGGTAAAACACCTTATGAGCTTCTCCATGGTAAAGTACCAGATTTATCATATCTTCATGTATTTTGCTCTCTTTGCTATCCAAATAATGATGGTGACAATTTGGGTAAACTTCAACCAAAGGCTGATATTGGTATTTTCATTGGTTACGCACCCGCAAAGAAGGCATACCGAATCTACAATCGTAAGTCTCGTAAGATCCTCGAAACTATGAATGTTGATTTTGATGAGCTGACAGCAATGGCTGAGCAAAGCAGCTCTGAAACCGCACTTCATGAAATGGGACCCAGTAACATTAGTTCTGGTCTTGTCCCAAACAACCCCACTTCATCATCATTTGTACCACCCACTAGCAATGAATGGGATACGTTGTTTCAACCGTTCTTTGATGAATTCTTTGCTCCTCCAAGTATTGTTGCTCCTGAACCTGAGGTAATAGCTCCAGTTACCGAAGTTGTCGCTCCAGCAACCGAAGCACAAACTGATACGTCTGCACCTACAATTGGTCAAGATATACCATCAACTAGTAATTCTCAACCAACACCCGAATCAACTACCCATGTCATGCCTATTGATGATGAAGAGGATGATGATGATCACGATTTGGAATTCGATCAAATGCGTGAACTTCCATTCTTTGGTGTACCTATTCCCAACCCTAATCAAGTCGGGTCGTCCACCTCAGAGGAAGCTCCTACTACAGTCTACTCCAATCCACGGATTCGTGAACATGACAGCAAGTGGACAAAGGATCATCCTATAGATTCTATTATTGGTGACCCTAATCGTCCGGTATCCACACGATGTCAGTTACAAGAAAATGCAATGTTTTTTCATTTTGATGCTTTTCTCACTGAAGTTGAACCTAAGACATGGCAAGAAGCTTTTACTCAATCCTGTTGGATAGAAGCTATGCAAGAAGAACTTAATGAATTTATACGTCTTGAAGTATGGGAACTTGTCCTATGCCCGGATCAAGTGCAGTTACACACTTTGAAATGGGTTTACAAGGGGAAACTCGATGAGTTAGGCGGAATATTGAAGAACAAAGCTCGACTAGTAGCTCATGGATAAAAGCAATTATTGGGCATCGACTTTATGGAATCCTTTGCACCTGTTGCCCATTTGGAAGCTATTAGACTATTCCTCGCTTATGCAGCCCACATGAATATGATCGTCTATCAGATGGATGTGAAGACGGCATTTCTGAATGGTGAAATCAAGGAAGAGGTCTATGTTCAACAAACGGATGGTTTTTTGAATCCTAAGGATCCTAATCATGTGTACAAGCTTAAGAAGGCTCTCTATGGGTTGAAGCAAGATCCACGCGCATGGTATGATCTATTGTCACAATTCCTCATTACACAAGGCTTCGCTAAAGGCAAGGTGGATCCCACGCTGTTCATTCAGAAACGAGGTAAAGATATGATTATGGTACAAATATATGTTGATGATATTATATTTGCAGCCTTGACCCAAACCTTATCTGACGAGTTTGGGAAACTCATGTCTTCCAAGTTTAAGATGTCAATGATGGGCAAGGTATCATTCTTCTTAGGTCTTCAGATATCTCAGAGTCCCAGAGGCATCTTTATCAATCAATCCAAGTATGCCCTTGAATCGCTTAAGAAATATAAGATGGAATCTTGCGACCCCGTGGATACTCCAATGGTGGAACGAACTAAACTTGATGCATATCCACATGGAGTTGTCGTTGATCCAACACTCTATCGTGGAATGATCGGTACTCTTCTGTATATCACAGCTAGTCGACCTGATCTTCAGTTTGCTATATGCATGTGTGCTCGGTATCAACCTCGACCTACTGAGTTACACTTGGCCACTGTGAAACGGATCTTTTGATATCTTAAAGGAACCATTAATCGGGGGGCCTTTGGTATTCAAAGGACTCTTTTATTGCACTTATGGCATATGTAGATGCGGATCACGCGGGTTGTCAAGATACAAGGCGTACCACAAGTGGAACTTTGCAACTACTAGGAGATCGACTACTCAGTTGGGCATCGAAAAAGCAGAAAAATGCTGCAATTTCAAGTACGGAAGCAGAATACATAGCTATGTCCGGTTACTGTGATCAAATTCTCTAGATGAGATCGCAATTAACCGACTATGGTCTAGGTTTCAACAAAATTCCGATGTACTGTGACAACAAGAGTGCAATTGCCTTATGCTGCAACAACGTGCAGTTCTCCCGGTCGAAGCACATTGACATTCGCTACCACTTCATCAAGGAGCAAGTGGAAACTGGAGTAATTGAGCTTTACTTTATCCGATATGAGTATCAATTGGCGGATATTTTCACGAAGGCTTTAGATCGCGCTCGAATTGAATTTTTGGCCGACAAGCTTGGAATGAGAACCTTCTCTCCTGAGACTCTAAAGGAATTGGCAGATGAAGCGAAAGAATAGTGATGGTAAACTATTCTTCGTATCCTTGGTGATCATCTGTATATATTGTTTATATTTTTATCCACAAAAGCAAAATACAAAAATATAAAACCATATAAAAACCATAAAAATTGAAAAATCTAGAAAAATCCAAAAATATTTTTACTTTATTTTTCAAAGGCATGTCTTTTGGTACGATAATATTTACAGCCTTAGAAATGTTGATTAATATTGACACGACGCCATAAATAGAGTTCGTACAAAAGTTGTAAATATTTTATAAAACATGCCTATATGGCTTGTAGTTATTTCTGACTGCAACCCGGTTTTCACATTAAAGTCAAGTATTTCTTATGAAAGCTTTGGCTCTCAACGGGAATTAATTTTCTCGGGCAAGGTTTACTTTAAAACCTTGTAAGTGATGAGACTGCTTTTATACACGGTCTCATCGTCCAAAACGGCCTTAAATTGCATAAAATATCATAAAATATGCCAAATATATGCTCGTGTTTGTTACTTGTGTATTTTTAGGTACGGATATTGAGGAAATGGCAAAAGATCACAAGAATCAATCAAAAACGAACACGGGAAACGAAGTCGCACAATGAACCGGCCCCAAGTTTTGAATTTTGCAAAAAGACCCTTGAAGAATTGAAGATTGGCAAATATGGCCCCTCATCTTTGAAGAACTTGTCACATTTGACCCTCACAATATCAAATGTACAAGTATGATCCTTTATGTTTGAAGATATTACAAGTTCAGCCCTTGGGAATCAAGAATATACATTTAATACCCTTGGAAAAGTTTTTGGAAGAGTTTGTGCCATTTTCAGCAACTTGTCCAAAGTTGACAAGGCAAAATGGGGCGCTGTTGGGGTTTTATTACAAAGTGAAAGAAAATGAAGAGCTTGGGGACCAAATCTGCCATTTACCCAAACAAACCCACCCAACCAGGGTGTGACACCTCAGCCCTACCCACCCACCAACCCATAACCCCACCAAACCCGTGACCCTACCCGTCCACAACCCATTTTATTATTTAAACGTGGTCAAAGGTCAACAAACCCCACTTACCCTTCCCTCCTTAACATTTATTTAAAAATGTTAATCCCCTTTTCAGATTAAACTCCCACACTAATCCACCATAAACCCTAAATTTTCCCAGATTAATTAAACCCTAAATCAAAGGGTTTTTGGCTTAAATACTCCAGATCACTAATTACCTTTGTTGACACCAAAACCCACCTCCTAAACACATCACCAACACACCCATGTGAGCAGTAGGGACCTCCCCTGCTGCGTCACTTTCACCCAAACCCAATGCCCGACCAAACCAACACCCAGGATCACTTCCCTTGGTCCCCAAGGCTCATCCAACGTCCCAAATACATTCAAACATCACTGGCATCACATGGGACACCATTTGACCAAGATTCGTCCAAGAAGAAAGGGGCATTTTTGAGATTTCCAGTATTAGGGTTTCAAGCATATTATTATTTTATTATAGGTTCTAGATAGTTCTATTTAGCCTATAAAAGGAGCTTACAACATGTGTAATGCCCTTTGTTCCAGTTTTTAGCAATTCCTTTGTAATTCCTTTTTTATAAAATTAAAGTTTGGTATTTTTGATAAATTGTAATTCCTTTTAATTATTTATAAAAAGTTTGTGTGTTTGGATTGCTATAACTGAGTTCCATCTTATTTGTTTAACACTTTGAGTGTTTGAGTTTTTCAAAAAGGTTTTGAAAGAATTTTATGAATTTAAGAAATCATAGGTTGTTATGAAGTGAAAGTGGATTAACATCCCATGATTTCTGGTTTATAAGTTGTTTTCAAAACGTGGTTAAGGTTTCTTGGTTCATTGTTTCAAAGTTTTTAAGGAAGTTTTCAGAAAATCAGAAAAGTACATATTCTTGTGTTTGTTCTTGATTTGCAGGTTTGATTGATTGAGTGTTGCTGTTAAAGGATCAGCATACACCCCAGTGTATTTGGAGGTGGATTGACATCCACAAAGGACTTGGATGTAAGTCCTTGAGGTAAATTTCTTGTTTCCTTTTGAAATTTTCAGCAAGTGTATGCTTATGTGATTTTGTATGCTAAGTGTTTGAAAGTGAGTAAATCTGGTTTGAGTGGTGTTCATTTGAGTTTGTATGCATGTTTGATGCTATTTGGATCAGATTGGTTAAGTTTTAAAGTGATTTTGTTTGAAAAATTAGTTTTCAAAAATATTAAGGGGTGTTTGGATTCATGTTTAAGCAGGAGTCTAAATCTTAGACTGAGTTTAAAAACATGTTAGAGTTGAGGATAAGGGTTGATTAGGTTGTTTTCTAGACTTGTTGTTAGTTTGAAAGATTTTTGAGGCAAGTTGGGTGTACAAAAAGTGAAATCATAACTGAAATCCTACTTGTTCATTTTCTGCTAAAATTTAGGTAAATTTGTGCTTAAATCTTTGAAAATCTGTTAAGTGGTAGGAGGTTTAAGGATTTGTGTTGTTTGCATGCTAGTTAGGAAGTTTGTGTACAAATTCTGAGTCATTGAATATCATTATTGTACAAGTTTTTAGCATCAAATATCCACCAGACCTTGAACTTTGTATCAGCAACATGGTTTTGCTTTGGTATGCTTATTTGTGAGTTTTTGTGTGCTAAGTGCTTGATTGCTGCTTGATTTTGACTCCTTGTGCTTCAAAGAGCACAAGGGTGCCTTGTTTATCCAAAAACACCCACAAGATCATCACAACGCCAAGCTCCTCTTGGCTCAAAATTTTACAAGTGAACACTCATACTTGTTCATCAGAAAAACAAGAAGTCATGGCCACGTTTTAGCTTCCATTTGACTTAATCCTTGATTAAATTAAGTTGTTTTTGAGTTTTTGTGTTCATTTAAGTTACTGGAATCAAGTTTTTAAAATTTAAAAAAAAAAAATATAAACATCAAAAAGGACGTGGCCAGGACTCGAACCTGCGCCACTCCTCTCACAAACCAACGTGCTAACCATCTGCGCCCTAGGGACTTTGACTGATAGGATTGGTTTTGAATTGTATTTAAGTACGTTTTGGTTTGGGCTTAAATAAATAAGCCGTAGCTTATTTCTAATTTTCCAGCTTATTTAGTAAGCTTTTTGGGCTTATTTCATTTTTCATAGGATATTCATAGGTTTTAGGACTTTTCTGTTTTAAAATTTCATTTTTCACATTATTTAATTAATTTTTAGGATTATTTTTAGTTTTAAATTTAAAAAGTCATTTAAAAATATTAAACAGTAATATAAAAATACAAAAAAATAGTTTTTAGGTTTTTATTTGTATTTTTGAGGTTTACATATAAAAAAGTTTTCAAAAACTTTAATTTTTAATTTTATTTAATTTTAGGGTTTTTAGACAACTTTAAAAATTAATATAAAATTAATTAAGAGGTTTTAGGAACTTTAATTTACATTTTCTTCTTAGTTAGAATATTTAGGATTTTTGAGAATTTTTTAGAATTTATTTAAGAACTTTTTATTTTTAGGAATATTTTAATATTATTTTATTCATTAAAATTCAAAGTTTAATTTTTAACTTTTTTTCATTTTTTCTAGATTCTAGACATTAAAATAGGACCTTTGTCACTTTCCAATTAATTTTTAGGTTTTACAATTAATTTTTAGAATTAATTTAAGATTTAATAGATTTTAATAGTTTTTAGGAGTTTAAAAATAGTTTAATTTGGTTTTAAAATTTTTAAAAATAGTTTTTAGCTCAATTAGGTCATTTTTGAGGTTTACAAACTATTAAATCTTGTTTAGGACCTTTTAATATTTAAAAGTGATTTTTAGGGCTTTAATTAGCATTAAAAAGTCATTATTAAATTAATTAAAAGATTTTGACAAGTTTGGATTTTTTGTAAACCCTTAGAATTTTATTGTGGGTTTTTAGTAATTTTTAGGAATTTTTAGGTTAAAATTTTAAATTTTGTGCTTTTTACGTTCTACGTCGTAACTTTCTAGTAGTGTTTTCGCCTTATTTTTCTATGTTTTTTCGTCTTCGTCATTTTCTCTTCTTTTCTTCTCATTAATAATCAAAAACATAATCAATCATTCATCACACAACACACGTGCCTCCTCGAGAGAACGATCCCCTCCCATTTGGGTCATAACTTGTGGTTTTCCTAAACCGCTCGTTAACGCTTACCACTTTTTTACCTTTCTTTTCCTAAAGGGGTAAAAACAACTACATCATTTTTGGCGCCGCTGCCGGGGAGGCGTGTTGTGTTTTGATTGAACCATTGTTGTTTTTTATATTAGCCATATAGTATTTGTATTAATAGCACTCTATTAATACGTATTATCGTTTTTCGGTTTTTGTGTGAATATTATTACTATATTGTATACGTAGAACAATAAATTCACAAGTACTCCAAATACGTGAGCAATCACAACCTTGATTCGGGATTTCATCACTCGATCATTGTATTCGAATCTCAAACCAAAGAAAAAAGGCAAAAATAGATAAATACTTTCGTGAAGCTTAATCTTGATAATACAAACTATAAGGTGGGTATAAGGAGGTTGTATTTCACGACCTAAAGGAAAAAGGCTCTTAAGTGCTTCGCGCCGCCTCGTTTCCTCCGCTTGCTTGTGCGTATTTGATTTTGAGAGTGAATCGAGGGTTTTGCCGCCCAAAGTATTATTACATATCATATATATTTTCTTGGTTTCATTTGATTAAACCCTCTTGAACGATTTGGTGTTCCACCATCGTTCTAAAGTCATCGAAGGCGTTCACTCCACGTGATCGTTTTCATTCCTTGAGGCCTTTTTAATCAAGAGATTTGATTAGTGAGGAGATTTGTGGACTCATTGTCTACTTAATACATTCACCAATTTCCAAAAAGGTTAATACAATCAAAAACCACAAAAAAAAATTGAAAAACACAAAATACCAAAAAGAATCTTCTTTGCTCGTCTCCACGTTGTACGTGACGTTTATGCTCACTCGTAATCAAGCAAAACGTGCACGTAGACGCAAGAACAAAACTCCTACTAAAACTCATTCTAGTGAGGAGTCTCCAAGTGAGGAACCTATTGTAGAACAAGAAGCTATCATGGCTAATCGTACTATGATGGAGTTGCTTCAAGCACCCACTGAGGGTTTTGGAGAGGCCATTGTGATTCCGGCCATCCTTGCGGAGAACTTTGAGATCAAAACGGGTTTAATGTCTATGCTTCAAGCAAACAAGTTTCGCGGTCACGAAAAAGACAACCCACATTATCACATTAGGCAATTTAATCGTCTCACCGCGACAAGCAAGTTTAAGGATGTACCACACGATGCCATTAAGATGATGTTGTTTCCGTACTCGTTAGATGGACCCGCCAAGATATGGCTTGAGAAAGAACCGCCAAATTCGATTTTGACATGGGCCGATCTCGTGTCTAAATTTGTGAATCAATTTTTTCCACCATCTAAGACAACGCATTTGAAAAACGAGATTTCACGTTTTACACAAAGACCAAATGAAAGTTTTTCAATGGCTTGGGAAAGGTTTAAAGAAATGTTACATGAATGTCCACACCATGATTTTTCCGAATTGCATCAAATTGACACTTTTTATAATGGGCTTAATGAACATGAACGAGATTATTTAAATGCCGCCGCGGGTGGTAATTTTTTGTGCAAAACGACCAATGAGGCTTTGAAAATCATAGAAAATAGGTCTAAGGTCTATAGCCCTCGTAACACACCGAGTGTTGCCAATTTGGGCTCGTCATCGTCTCGTTCCATTAATGCCTTGCAAGATGAAGCAAATGAGGAGAATCGGTTTTTCGATAGGTTTTCGACTCTTATGTCTCATTGGAAAGCTCAAGAAGCTTCAAATTCCGCTTCGGTTAAAGCGGTTGCTAAGAGTTGTATTTCGTGTGGTGGAGCTCATGATTTTTCCGAGTGCATTACCGCGGATGGTAACACTTCGAATGCTTATGTAGCCACGGGAACTTATAACCAAATCGGTCAAGGTTCTCGTTCAAATCAAGCTCCACAAAATCAAAATGCTAATAACTATCGAAACAACAATCAAGGTGGAAATTACCAAGGAAATCAAAGGAATTATAACAAGGGTAATTACCAAAGTGGAAATGGGCAAATTTCAAACCAAAACCAAAACCGTGATTTTCAAACTCCTACTCAAGGTTTTCAAAATGCTCACACTAAAAATTTGCAAGGAGAATT
Source organism: Glebionis coronaria (assembly GCA_025667525.1). NCBI lineage: Eukaryota > Viridiplantae > Streptophyta > Magnoliopsida > Asterales > Asteraceae > Glebionis > Glebionis coronaria. The sequence goes on along the minus strand of CM046876.1, from coordinate 93,880,877 downwards.
TTTAGACTATGCTAAGGCTAATGATGCTAAGTTTGACAACATGCAACGTGAGATGATTAGCTTAAGGTCTGAGTTGAAAAACGAGCTTAAAACCGAACTTGCTAATGAACTTAAAACTCATGCTAATAAAATGGAAGGAAATGTCACACGACTCCAACAAAATCAACAAAAAATGGAGCAAGGACAATATGAGATTAAGCAAGAGTTGTTAAAAGTGGATGCTAGGCAATCTAAGTTTGAAGACCGTATGGCTAAGATGTTTGAAGCTATCATGTGTAAGCCCTCTTCTTCGGGTGGTCTTCCTAGTGATACCATCGTGAACCCGAAAGGAGAATTGAAGGTTATTGCCACTCGTAGTGGTAAAACTTTCAAAGAACCCATTTCTCGTCCAAGTACTTCTATGGAGAAGGAAAAAGAGAAAGAACCCGAGGTTGTGATTGAAAAGGAGCACATCTCAAGCCCACGAAGTACCGCTCAAACCACACCTACGGTTGAACCTATACCCATAATGGAACCCGAGATTCCAAGGCTGATGCCTATGCCTAATTTGCCCCAACCCACACCACCTTTACCCTACCCATCAAGACGAGACAAGGAAAAGGCACAAGAACGAAATAATTATCAATTTGAACTCTTTATGAAAATGTTTCGTGACTTGCATTTTAATATAAGTTTTGCCGACGCCTTAGTCATGATGCCTCGATTTGCCGCGAACTTCAAAAGTATGTTGAATAACAAAGAGAAATTGAAAAAATCGTCTAGTTGTTCTTCGGTTTTTCTAAGCCGCATACCTCAAAAGGTCGGTGATCCTGGAAAGTTTTTAATCCCATGTGCTATCCAAGACATGGAAGAATGCTACGCCTTGGCCGATCTTGGTGCTAGTATTAATTTGATGCCTCTTGAGATTTTTAAATCGCTCAATCTTCCAAATCTCACTCCTTCAAGAATGTCAATCGAAATGGCCGATCATTCTACGATTCTAGCTTGTGGAGTTGCCGAGGACGTCTTTGTGAAAGTTGGGAAATTCTATTATCCCGTGGACTTCATTGTTATTGATATTCCCATCGACCCTAAAGTTCCGTTAATTTTAGGTCGATCTTTTTTGGATACCTCGAGAGCACTTATCGATGTGCATGCAAGAAAAATCACTCTTCGTTTCAATGAGGAAGAACTCGTCATTAATGCAACCCAAAACTCCACTCTTTCTCATGTTTATTCGATCACATCTTTGTACAATGTCGATTCCACCAAAAACATTTGTCAAAAGATTTCCAATAGAGTTTTAGGAGTTGAGAAAAATGAAGTTCCGTCCCCTCCGCCGATGGAGGTTAAGAGTGTTAAGCCTATGATTCCAATCTCGAGTGATTCTTCGGATGATGAATACGTTGATCCCGATGGGGAGGTTTTCTTTGTTGACAAAAGATTTGAAAACTTGCCACCACCTAAACCAAAACGTTTTCAAAATGTGAGAATTTTTAGTGTGACTAACATTGTTTTAGATACACCAAATATTTTTGACATAATTAAATCGGGTTTTCACGAGGAGAGTGTTAAAGATGAAAAAGGAAAAGATTTTGAATTTAATTTAAAAGATTTTTCTACAATTATAACTCCGTCATCACCGCGTTTATTGAGTACTACAAGCTCGTCTTCTCCTTTTGACGATGCTTTGTGTGGACCAAGTGTGGGGGAAGCCCCTTATGTTCCCTCCCCTTTCTCCACCGAGGACGAGATATTTGATCCTGGAATTGCTTATATAGGGAAATCTCGGTCTTCCACCGATGCAATAAATGGAAAATCTTTTCATTTGATTGGTGCGAGTCTACCTCGAGTAGCTCAATGTTTTGACTTACCCATTGTCCCACCCTTCTATTTCTTCTCTCCTATTTTCTTCTATCCCATTGGGATTTGTGTTGGAGTTGTGTTATCTCGTTTTTCATCCGAGAACGAGGACGCTATCTTTGACCCCGGTATACGTTTATCGGATTTTTAAAGTACTCCACGTGCTTTTGGGCCTTGTTTATCATGTAAGCCCCATCAAAAACCAAACCATGATTATCCCTAAATGATCACATTTATGGGGATTCGAGTCGAGCTTTTGACTCGGTTATCAAAAACAAGGTGCCTCGTGGGGGAGACCCATGCTTATCCATGTACATATTATTGCTTTCTAATTAGTTTAATGTGAGGGGATTTGTGCCCTTCCAACCTTTGTTCCGTGGTTGTTTATGCATTGTGTCTTTTAGATCATCATCTTCACGATTGGAGCCTCTCGTGTTCGTTTCATGGGAGCACTCGATCGTTTGCTTTGGAGGCCTTTCCCAATATCCATATGATATCCTTTTATGTTCTAACCTTAGGTTTTTAGCACACTTCATAAACGGCTATTACTTATTGGTTACACCCTTTCCATGCTAGATTAGGCATTCGACTACGTCTCTAGTATGGGGGTGTTTGCACCCCTAGACTCGAAACATTGAGGACAATGTTTAACTTTAGTATGGGGGGGGTGAATAGATACTTGCCTTGCCAAACCTTCACGCTTTCCAAAGTTTATCGTTTTGTTATCGTTTTCTTGCAAAATAAGGCTAAAAATGGCCAAATTTTAAAATTTTTCTCATGTTTTATAAGTGTTTGAAGACACGAATGTAGATTTTCCGATGGCGAGAATAAGAGTAATTTTTTACTCGACCGTGCGTGTTGAGCACTTAGCTTTGATTCCTTAACTACACATTAGGCTAAGTCTCTTAAATGAGGACGAGAAATGATAGAGTTAATTATAAGTTACTATGCTAAACATAGAGTACTCGTATTCTTTCAAAAACTCATGTGTTCTCATTGTTTGCTTATTCTCCCTTCGCTTGTAAATATTTTTTGCTTAATAAATATTGATTTAGCGGTTTAGTTGGGATTGTTGGCTTTCTTGTCTTTTCTAGTAGCTTCCGTGTAATTAAATTGGGAAGACATTAAGGTATCGCCAGCGTCACGGTTTTGAAGTATTGGCACCCTAATAATCGAAAGCTTCACCCAATAATAAGATTTCAAGTGCTCACCTAAATCTAGCAAACAATTTGAAGCCCCACAAGGCCTAAAATCTATGCAAAATTGAAAGTGAATCAAGCCTTAATCTTCGAAGCTTTAAAGATCCAAAATTCGCTTTAGCGTGAGGATATACGTCTTTGGCTAATAAAACCACCGATGATGGCGGATAATAAAAGGCAAGGCAAGACCGAAGTCATAATAAAAGCTTCATGGCGAAGTTGAATAAAAGATGGAGGTAAACCAAAGATAATAAGGTCCTTCCGTTAGGGGGCGTATAAAAGTCTTGGTAATAAGTCTCATGTTCAAAACCGTTATAAAACCGTGTTTATCGATTCTTCTTGTCAACTTAATTTTTTAACATCGTTGTCTATTAGGAGGGGTTATTGATTTGATGGTCTTAGTTACACCGTTAGGACTCTATTTTTAGACCTAAATCTCTATTATCGCATAAGTCAACAATGTATCCTCGTGATCATTAAGACATAATAAAATATAAGAGATACAACTTAGGAATAATGGGAGAATAAGTACGTGATTAGGGCATATGAGTAGTGTTAGCATTACTAACTTATAATGACAATGATCTCGTTGCACGCTTGGCATGGAATTAAGGTGAAAATCGAGGACGACGAAATTATTTCTAACGAAGCATTCACGTGTTCTTATTCTATGAACCTAAACGTCCCATTTTGCGATGAAAATCATACATTATGTCTAAAACGCAAGTAGTAGTAATATTGTAGTATGTAGCTAGTTTATTTTTCAATTAAGTGAATAAAATTAAATTTTGGAGATGCTTTGATACTTTATTCTAGCATTGTGTGAGGGCACGGCAATGGTTTAGTATGGGGGAGTGATGAGACTGCTTTTATACATGGTCTCATCGTCCAAAACGGCCTTAAATTGCATAAAATATCATAAAATATGCCAAATATATGCTCGTGTTTGTTACTTGTGTATTTTTAGGTACGGATATTGAGGAAATGGCAAAAGATCACAAGAATCAATCAAAAACAAACACGGGAAACGAAGTCGCACAATGAACCGGGCCCAAGTTTGGAATTTTGCAAAAAGACCCTTGAAGAATTGAAGATTGGCAAATATGGCCCCTCATCTTTGAAGAACTTGTCACATTTGACCCTCACAATATCAAATGTACAAGTATGATCCTTTATGTTTGAAGATATTACAAGTTCAGCCCTTGGGAATCAAGAATATACATTTAATACCCTTGGAAAAGTTTTTGGAAGAGTTTGTGCCATTTTCAGCAACTTGTCCAAAGTTGACAAGGCAAAATGGGGCGCTGTTGGGGTTTTATTACAAAGTGAAAGAAAATGAAGAGCTTGGGGACCAAATCTGCCATTTACCCAAACAAACCCACCCAACCAGGGTGTGACACCTCAGCCCTACCCACCCACCAACCCATAACCCCACCAAACCCGTGACCCTACCCGTCCACAACCCATTTTATTATATAAACGTGGTCAAAGGTCAACAAACCCCACTTACCCTTCCCTCCTTAACATTTATTTAAAAATGTTAATCCCCTTTTCAGATTAAACTCCCACACTAATCCACCATAAACCCTAAATTTTCCCAGATTAATTAAACCCTAAATCAAAGGGTTTTTGGTTTAAATACTCCAGATCACTAATTACCTTTGTTGACACCAAAACCCACCTCCTAAACACATCACCAACACACCCATGTGAGCAGTAGGGACCTCCCCTGATGCGTCACTTTCACCCAAACCCAATGCCCGACCAAACCAACACCCAGGATCACTTCCCTTGGTCCCCAAGGCTCATCCAACATCCCAAATACATTCAAACATCACTGGCATCACATGGGACACCATTTGACCAAGATTCGTCCAAGAAGAAAGGGGCATTTTTGAGATTTCCAGTATTAGGGTTTCAAGCATATTATTATTTTATTATAGGTTCTAGATAGTTCTATTTAGCCTATAAAAGGAGCTTACAACATGTGTAATGCCCTTTGTTCCAGTTTTTAGCAATTCCTTTGTAATTCCTTTTTTATAAAATTAAAGTTTGGTATTTTTGATAAATTGTAATTCCTTTTAATTATTTATAAAAAGTTTGTGTGTTTGGATTGCTATAACTGAGTTCCATCTTATTTGTTTAACACTTTGAGTGTTTGAGTTTTTCAAAAAGGTTTTGAAAGAATTTTATGAATTTAAGAAATCATAGGTTGTTATGAAGTGAAAGTGGATTAACATCCCATGATTTCTGGTTTATAAGTTGTTTTCAAAACGTGGTTAAGGTTTCTTGGTTCATTGTTTCAAAGTTTTTAAGGAAGTTTTCAGAAAATCAGAAAAGTACATATTCTTGTATTTGTTCTTGATTTGTAGGTTTGATTGATTGAGTGTTGCTGTTAAAGGATCAGCATACACCCCAGTGTATTTGGAGGTGGATTGACATCCACAAAGGACTTGGATGTAAGTCCTTGAGGTAAATTTCTTGTTTCCTTTTGAAATTTTCAGCAAGTGTATGCTTATGTGATTTTGTATGCTAAGTGTTAGAAAGTGAGTAAATCTGGTTTGAGTGGTGTTCATTTGAGTTTGTATGCATGTTTGATGCTATTTGGATCAGATTGGTTAAGTTTTAAAGTGATTTTGTTTGAAAAATTAGTTTTCAAAAATATTAAGGGGTGTTTGGATTCATGTTTAAGCAGGAGTCTAAATCTTAGACTGAGTTTAAAAACGTGTTAGAGTTGAGGATAAGGGTTGATTAGGTTGTTTGCTAGACTTGTTGTTAGTTTGAAAGATTTTTGAGGCAAGTTGGGTGTACAAAAAGTGAAATCATAACTGAAATCCTACTTGTTCATTTTCTGCTAAAATTTAGGTAAATTTGTGCTTAAATCTTTGAAAATCTGTTAAGTGGTAGGAGGTTTAAGGATTTGTGTTGTTTGCATGCTAGTTAGGAAGTTTGTGTACAAATTCTGAGTCATTGAATATCATTATTGTACAAGTTTTTAGCATCAAATATCCACCAGACCTTGAACTTTGTATCAGCAACATGGTTTTGCTTTGGTATGCTTATTTGTGAGTTTTTGTGTGCTAAGTGCTTGATTGCTGCTTGATTTTGACTCCTTGTGCTTCAAAGAGCACAAGGGTGCCTTGTTTATCCAAAAACACCCACAAGATCATCACAAAGCCAAGCTCCTCTTGGCTCAAAATTTTACAAGTGAACACTCATACTTGTTCATCAGAAAAACAAGCAGTCATGGCCACGTTTTAGCTTCCATTTGACTTAATCCTTGATTAAATTAAGTTGTTTTTGAGTTTTTGTGTTCATTTAAGTTACTGGAATCAAGTTTTTAAAATTTAAAAAAAAAAATATATAAACATCAAAAAGGACGTGGCCAGGACTCGAACCTGCGCCACTCCTCTCACAAACCAACGTGCTAACCATCTGCGCCCTAGGGACTTTGACTGATAGGATTGGTTTTGAATTGTATTTAAGTACGTTTTGGTTTGGGCTTAAATAAATAAGCCGTAGCTTATTTCTAATTTTCCAGCTTATTTAGTAAGCTTTTTGGGCTTATTTCATTTTTCATAGGATATTCATAGGTTTTAGGACTTTTCTGTTTTAAAATTTCATTTTTCACATTATTTAATTAATTTTTAGGATTACTTTTAGTTTTAAATTTAAAAAGTCATTTAAAAATATTAAACAGTAATATAAAAATACAAAAAAATAGTTTTTAGGTTTTTATTTGTATTTTTGTGGTTTACATATAAAAAAGTTTTCAAAAACTTTAATTTTTAATTTTATTTAATTTTAGGGTTTTTAGACAACTTTAAAAATTAATATAAAATTAATTAAGAGGTTTTAGGAACTTTAATTTACATTTTCTTCTTAGTTAGAATATTTAGGATTTTTGAGAATTTTTTAGAATTTATTTAAGAACTTTTTATTTTTAGGAATATTTTAATATTATTTTATTCATTAAAATTCAAAGTTTAATTTTTAACTTTTTTTCATTTTTTCTAGATTCTAGACATTAAAATAGGACCTTTCTCACTTTCCAATTAATTTTTAGGTTTTACAATTAATTTTTAGAATTAATTTAAGATTTAATAGATTTTAATAGTTTTTAGGAGTTTAAAAATAGTTTAATTTGGTTTTAAAATTTTTAAAAATAGTTTTTAGCTCAATTAGGTCATTTTTGAGGTTTACAAACTATTAAATCTTGTTTAGGACCTTTTAATATTTAAAAGTGATTTTTAGGGCTTTAATTAGCATTAAAAAGTCATTATTAAATTAATTAAAAGGTTTTGACAAGTTTGGATTTTTTGTAAACCCTTAGAATTTTATTGTGGGTTTTTAGTAATTTTTAGGAATTTTTAGGTTAAAATTTTAAATTTTGTGCTTTTTACGTTCTACGTCGTAACTTTCTAGTAGTGTTTTCGCCTTATTTTTCTATGTTTTTTCGTCTTCGTCATTTTCTCTTCTTTTCTTCTCATTAATAATCAAAAACATAATCAATCATTCATCACACAACACACGTGCCTCCTCGAGAGAACGATCCCCTCCCATTTGGGTCATAACTTGTGGTTTTCCTAAACCGCTCGTTAACGCTTACCACTTTTTTACCTTTCTTTTCCTAAAGGGGTAAAAACATCTACATCATTAAGGAATCAAGTTTACTTTATAACTTGGTCTAACACAAATCTATGTACGTTTCAGTGCATTTATTTGTTAAAACAAGAGAAGTCTTGTTTTTTATGAAGATATCATCTCTACAACCATACCTATCTACAATTGGTATCTACATACTCGACAATGCGACTACTCAAACAGCGACTACATCTCTTTCAATAGAACACGGGTCAACAATTGAGGGGGAGCAATTGTCAAGAATTCAGAATCTTTTATGCCGAACGTGCCAAGCTCACTAACTGGTGTCAAGACAACATTACCAATCATACACGTGGTGTCTAGAGATGACTTCAGACGTGACGAGGCGACCAACATTCGTGAAAAAGAACCATTTGATCTTATCATATGATGTTCTCATCAATCAGGTCCAACCTTGTCAATTTTTTTTCTCATATGGTGAATATGTGATCATGTTACAAATCGGTACCATATCTCATACATTTGGTATCATGAAGATAAAACGGACTTGCATTTTTCTTCCCAAAACCTTTGTTAAAACTTCATTAAGTCAATTGATATTAAAAACATCGATTGGGTTAATATTTTTAATATGGGGGAGAAAATTTGATTTAATATGGGATATTATCACAAATGGTTTGACTTAATGTGATAGCTCATCCCGACATGTACGAAATGTTTTCAAATATCGTGGCATATGTTAAGGGGGAGCAAAACGGATTTGCACATCAAAATGGATTTCATGGTGATTTATACTTACCCTCAACCCATTTATTTCACAACGATGAAGATTGTGGTGACATAAGGATGGTAGGATAGGTTAAGTCCTATGATTCTTCTAGAACCGGAGGAATCTTCCCAAGGACATTCCATAGCTAAAAATAGTAGTCCTTAGGAAAGATGGAGAAAGATTGTGAATGTAGCTGAATGCCGACCAAGTACTTAAGTTAGCATTGGAACAATCACAACAAGGTGCTAGTTATGACGTATTGGTAAGCATTGAAGGGGTTGAAGAATGAAAAAGAATTGTAAAGATAAAGGGTGTAAAGAAAGAAGCCCTCCTTACAACCTTAGGCAGAAACTGGGTCAACACATATGCTATTGAGATCATCTTAATGATGCTCGATATTGAAGATAGACATCATGGACCTAGTGATGCAATGCACAACCCATCCCAGCTAACTCAGATATCTCTTAAAAGATATTTGTTTTAATCACACGGAGACAACACATTATCTATTGATTTATTCACTCCGAATAAATTGGTATTGAAAAGGTGGCACTCCTCTACAGCCTCCGATCACTAAAATCCAAAATGCACGATCGAGTCTAGAGCCATTTGAGATCATCAAATATCTCATTAGGACACACTTTCATATTTCCTTGCTTCTTCACACACTGTGAAAAGTAAGAAAGATCCTATGAGTCCTACACAAAATCTTCATGATCTTGCCTGAACATCTGAGTAATACGAAAGTATTTACAATGAAGATGGAAATCCTTCTTGAGCGAATATCAAAAAGCTCATGGTAGGTGACTTGTGCGATTCTTTATGAATAAAACTTGTGATAACTGGAAATCAACAGTGGTTTAACTCTTAGCTAAACTTAAACATGTTCCAGGCCTCTACGCAATATCTTAGCGATCTTGCCAGAACACTCAGAGTGATACCTTAGTGTTCACAGTGATGAGTGGAAATCCTTCTAGTGTTAACCTTAAACAACACTTGGTAGGTAACTTGCAAGATTCAATATGAATCAAGCTCGTGACAACTGGAAAGCAACGATGGTACGATTCTTTAATGAATCAAACTTGTTCTAGGAATCAGAATTGACATCTTCAATCATGCGGATAAGTTTTATCCAAATGATTCACTCTTTACGTTCGTAGTCAGCTTTGGACAGTCGAGTAAAGAGAACGGGTTTACCCGCAAAATCTTGTCAAGGAGATTTTTAATTAAATCTACCTGCCACAAGTACGATATTTTATATCGTCCAATGGTCTTCACCGACCGGAGGTAAAATGCTACCGAGTTAGAATGAAATGTTCAAAGCCATTTCGTTCGTGTCTACTTATGTTGCGGCATTTGAAGACGGTGGCGTTGCGGGATTCAAGAAGAAGTCATCCCCGCATGCTTATACTTTATGCACCAAATACCTCATTTAATTCAAGAAAGCCTAAAAGTTAAGTCTTCCGCTGTATCGAACTCTGAAGCTTTCAAGAATTACTAAGGTATAAGTATGTGGGACGTGAGGTCACGAAGAGGCGAAGATCACAAGTGATGGATGCACAAGATCAGGGCAAAAGATTAATTTTAAAGATTGATATTAAATATCACATCAACATGTTCACCAGAAAAGAAAAAGAAAAAGAAAGACGAAGACTACGAGCTCAAGACAAGCATAGTATGCTAGGTTTATCTTATTATTTTACCTTGGGTAATGCCCTTGTTTGGAGTGACCTCCCTTAGGGGGAGATTGTTGGAAATACGTTTTACGTATTAAGAAGGATCGGTCACTCCAACAATAGTCCATGTAACAGCTCGTAGTTTAGTTATTTATCTTTATTTAACTAACAAGACCAAGCCTAGCCTACAACATGTGTAGGCCGGCCCAAATGTAAGCCCAAGCCCATGTCAAGGGCTTGGGTATATAAACCCTCTCCTTTGATAGAGAGGGTAGTGGTTCTTCATTTTACACATAGTAAACTTCATTTTTCTCTCTCTAGAATTGTGTGAAATCAAGCATCTCTCTATCTCTCTCTCTCTCTAAAACATAAGCAATATTTACAAATCCTACATGTTTGTTGGCATCATCATCCGGCAATCCGCAAAATGGACAAGTATTTTGAACTTGTTGGATCATGTGATGCTTCAACGAAAACTCTGTAGTCGTGATTTGCATCGGCGCAATCGGTCCTCCACGTCCTATTCATTGTTGGTTGACAAAGCTCCTCCATCGTACGAAGGTCTGGTTGAGGGCCATGGTTGTTATTATTCATGTTGGGGTGAGGTGGATTATTATTGTTGTGTACACCGGTCATGTCTAAGTCTTCAAGAGTCTCGGGCTCATAATAAGACGATGAGCGAGTACGCATACACCAGCAAAAGAAAAAGAAAACAAAGGAATAGAGGAAATATATTTTGGTAAAACTAAAATCTTTTTGGTGCAAAACTTTTGAAAAAGAAATGCTTTTTAGGTTTTTAAATGTTTTTGGATTTATGAAATTTTTTGATTTTTAGGATTTTTGAAAATTTTTAATTTTTATGGATTTTTGAAATTTTTTTACTTTTTATGGATTTTTGAAAATTTTTGACGCAAAAAATAACGTTCACGAGTAAACGGATCCCAAAATCCAACGCGTCTCTCACAGAAAACCGTTAATATTCACGAAAAGAGCCGGCAGCGACGCCATTTTAATAACTGAAAAATCATTCTTTGAATTATGTCTAATCGAATTGATTACTGGTTAATTGTGTGACTCAGTGGTTCTTGGTGAAAAAGAAAGAATAGTCGTTGGTTGTAGTAAAGTGAAAACGCAAAATATAAAGTAAATGGCAAGGTAAATAAAGCTAAAAGTGATTAAAAAGTAAATGGAGAAAAATTAAAGCATTAAAAGTAAATGACAAAAACTTAAGAGTTTTTAAAAGTAATTAAATAAATGACGAGAAATTAAAGCTTAAAAAGTAAATTTGAAAACTTAATAAAAGTGCAAACTTGAAATTTAAAATAAGGAAAAACAATTAATACAACACTTAAAAAAATTGGCGGGAAAAATAAGGATTTAAAAATAATACCGAAAACAAGAACTAAACGTAATTCGGGAAACAAGTACTTGACCTAATTCGGAATGTCTAAAGCTGATCCTAAGTCGGAATGTGTAACATAAGGAACCTAATCCGGAATTTATGGTCTATACCTAGTTCGGAATCTGTGATTCAAGACGTAGTTCGGAATCCGTTCCCTCAACTCTATCCGGAATAAGTTAATCATGGACCTAATTCGGAAAACGTGATCCCAACTTAATTCGGAATGGGGACTTAAGAACTAGTTCGGAATGCATGTTCATGATGTAGTTCGGAATACAATTTGCAAATTAAATTCGGAATACGAGTTGCAAATCTAATTCGGAATCCGTCAGCTAGAACTAATTCGGGAAAATCAATTTGCACTCAAGTCGGAATCGAATCACACACCTAATTCGGGATAACACTTCAACAAGCAATTCAGGAAAAGAACATAAGCATATAAGTCGGGAAAAAGTGATTCTCAACCTAAGTCTGAATAAACAAAAAGGCAGTAACTCGGAATATTAGGGTTTTGGGAACCCAAATTAAAAACAGACTAAAACACAAAAGCAAATAAGCTAAAATCTAAATAAGCACTTATCTAAAAACTTAACCAAATCAACTTTAAGAAAAAGCAAATAAGCCAAAATTTAAAAACTTTTAAAAATACTAAATAATTAAAATATTTAAAATCAACTTTTTATAAAATAACTTTTAAAAACACATAATTAAATTTAAAATAAGCACACAATAAGCAATAAGAACAATAAGCTAAACAATCAAACACATAAAATCATAAAGAACAATCAAATAAGCATAACAATAAGCAAATAAGCATAAAGATTAAATCAACAAGAAAAGTAGAATGAGAGATTAATTGAAAACTTGATTAAAGATAAAGATTCAATAACACAAAATTAAGACTTACTTGAAATTAAAGACAAGAATTTAAATGACAATATGAAAGTGCATGAAAAATAAATGTGGAAAGACTAATGTGTCAAATTAGCTAACATCTCCTAATGTGTCATTAGGAGGGTAGTTAAAGGAGGATTAACATGTGTTGATGCTTTCTTCTTTCTTCTCGTCTTCTCGTCTTTTAAATTCTTCGACTTTCTGGATGTTGTCTTGGGATTTGTCAATATAAATTAAACTCGTCTTATAATTTCTTCATTTATTAGACTTGAGTTCTTCGACTTCATTAAACTTCCGTCTTTATACTTTTTCTTCGATAAATCTTAGAATAGGCCTTGGACTTCTTTTCTTTTTGCTCTCTTGATCTTTTGACTTCGTCTTTTGTCTTTTTTCTTCGATAAAAGCCCGTGAAAGCCCATGTTTTCTTCCCTTTTCATATTTTGGTCCAAAATCACAACAAAAACACAAACCACGCATAATTCCGACATTTACAACATAAAATACACGTTTTGGCTTGATTATTATTATCATTAAGTGGTAAAAGGATAAGTGTTTTCACACTTATTACACGCGGATAGAGCCACATATTCTGCTTCAGCTGATGAGAGCGAAGTGCAATCCTGTTTCTTTGACGACCAACTCACAAGCTTGTATTCCCCTAGAAACTGTACGCTACCAGAAGTGCTTTTTCGACTATCAAGACAACCTACGTGATCAGAATCTGAAAAGGTTGTTAGATGAAAACCGGTTTCCTTCGGATACAAGAGTCCCATGTGAACGGTATTCTTAAGGTACCGAAAGATCCGTTTAACCTCTTTGAGGTGCTTTTGAGTAGGTCTGGCTTGATATCATGCACAATAGCATGTGGCATGATAAATATCAGGCCTGCTGGCTGTAAGGTACATAAGTGACCCGATCATACTACGAAAGTGCGTTTGATCTACGGGATATGAGTATAAGTCAGCGTCTAGGGATTTGGTCGACAATGGTGTACCAACGCGAGCACATGAGGTCATACCATGCTTTTTATGTATCTCTTGAGCATACTTAGCTTGGTTAATGAAGATAACACGTGAGGATTGATGAATCTGGAGGCCTAAAAATAATTTTAGCTCCCCCATCATTATAATTATAATTATCAAAGAAATATATCATAAGGTTCTAGCACACAAATCAACATAAACATACAGTTTAGATTTGTGTTATAAACCGAAAACAAATTGAACCCCTCTTGATATGCTATCTCCGTCATCAAGATCTTGCGTGTAGTCTCGGGTAGGTTCAATTGTCCATGCATGTTGATTTTTAATTAAGATTTATGATGTTGTGATATTAAACAAAATAGAATCTTCAAAAGATTTAGAAAAATGTTTAATAAACTAAGATCGATTTTGTTGTTTTGATTCGAGTCTAGATGGGAGTGGGTTTAAGTGACGAAAAGACTAGCTAGACTCGGGTTTAGATATGAGTTGGTTTATGATATATTTTTTTAAGACATGGTTGCGGAATGTTTTTACATCCATGATTCTGCAAAGTTTACAACTCACGATTCCGCAAACTTGTCAACTTATGATTCCGCAATATTTTCCACTTATGATTCCGCAATGCTTTCAACTCATGATTCCATAATGCTAAAAAACATTCGATTCCGCAAAGATAAAAAGCATTCGATTCTGCAAAATGGTACTTTTCCTTGTTATCTCTGAAAATACTGGATCTGGTGCTTTTTTAAATTTGTCTATTATTTTTATTTTTTTTATTCACATCTGTTCATCTAAGGAAAACCAAAAACCCAGGTAGGAATAAATCTATAAAATGACAAGTGGCTTTTGTAATATTCCCAGATCAAAAATACAAAAAGACAAAAAAATTGAAAGGGCAAATAACTGTTATGGTGAACAGATATAAGAAACAAATACCGAGATAGTGAGAGAATCTTTAAAAAAAACAGATGAAAATAATAAAAAATTACAAGAGACAAGAATTTTACCAAAGTGATGAAAGGTTGGACACGGATATATTTGTGTAAGAACTTTGACCAAACCAAAATTGATGAAAAAGATGGACATGGATAGATTTTTAACAAAAGACCATGAATCAAACATGAACACGATACAAACACAAACACGAACACACGAATTCAAAAACCCGAAACACCCCCGGTTAGCTTTGATACCAAATGTTAATCCCACTTAATCCATAACACAAGATTCTAGAGAGAGAAAGAGAAGAAAAGTAGAGAGAGAAACAAGAGAGATGGTGGAAGGTTTATGTTTACTAGAGAGAGAAAGTAAAATGAACCAACACCCTCTTCCACACATGGAAGAGGGTCTATATACCCTTGGCATTTGGGTCGTGGGTTTAGTTTCCTTGGGTCAGACTTGGCTTTGCTTGGGCTTACGCACCTAACTTATACAATATTAGCTTAACGTCCAAGCTCGGTTTTCCCGACTAACCTATTACAATACAAGACCATTTATGACTAAGATGATCTATTACATTCTTGTTCGACTATCTAAAATATAGGGCTAACACTCCCGCAAAACAAACAATGCGTGTTCAAACGTGAACAACATTGCGTGTTCAAACGTGAACAACACTCCGATGATGAGGCTGAAGTTCTTATAGCCTGATTTCTTCATGGCACAACAGAATGGTTATACACCTTAGAGGGTATTCTGAATTACGTAGGGCTATTCCATATGGTAAACATGAGTCATGTGTCCTAACTCGTGCTAGATAAGATATGTGTATGATATGTGTCTTGACTGGTGTCTTGACACGGGTCTAGAGATGTGAAACAATGAATTTTAAATTCTTAGGTCATCATGCCAGAATTTGGCGGATCGGTTGGACTGCTAATCCTTTGTATTTCTGACCATGTCCGTCGTCATTGTCAAAGTATTTGTTGTCACGGTAGTTGTCACTACCTCTTTGACTGTCAGTTAACGGCGGTCAATATCATGACTGTGATTCATGTAACCTTCCAGCTGAGTGGCCGGCTGGTACCGGTTCCCACTCACATGCTGGAAAAGACCACTAAATAATCATGTGACATACCATCTGAAAAGGTAAGAGTATGGAACGAAACAACACATCTGGTTGTTTAAATATAATTCTAGTCAGGTTGCTCCGATCTATCACCTTCGTCCTTGTTTTGTAAAGTCTCCAAGCTAAGAGCGGTATCATCCTTTAAATGTGACAACCCAAACCCGAGGTCATTTATTTAATATTATATAATATTATTTTTACAAATGATTTTGAAAATTTTAATGAGTTGGAGGTTTTATTTAAAACGGACGTTGGAGGTTTTATTTTTATCTTTTTACTAATAGCGAGGATTATTAGTGACCATGATATCGACGGATGCCCGAGATTTTATGTTTTATCATTTGTTGTCTCAATGTTCATATTTTTGACGTTTTTATTTTAAGTTCGTATTAAGTCGAACAGGGATCATATTATCATCATATTTTGAGTACGTTTTAACTTTTGAAAAGTATTTTTACGAAAACCGAGCCTCGTAAATATTTTCAAAATTTAAAATTTACATTTTCTACCCTTACAACTATTTAATTGCATTTTTGACCAAAACTATCACAAATTGACAAAATATACCCACCACCACCACTATATATACCATTTCCACTCACAAAAACACATAGAAATTGTGTGTTCTTCAAAAATTTATCTCTCCTACCCCTTGTTCTTGTTAAAACCGTTCACCCTCACCACCTAAACCTATTTGATTTTCAAAATTTACTTTAAATCTTCAAAAACTAATTGATATCCCATGTTGGAAATTCAATGGTGATTCTAATGGTGTAATTTTTTTCAACATGCAAAAACTTCAAATTTTTGATGATGATCCAAGGTTGTTTGATCAAATTTCTCATTATATACTTGTTGTTAGTGATGTTATATATATATTTTAATCGTTGCATGTTTGAAATTTGAGTGGTTAAATTTTTGTATGATCATTTAAATGTGTTATGGGTTAGTTAAGTTGTTGGTAAGGATATTAGGGTGATATTAGGCATATGAGAATGATTAAAATGTGGTGAAAAATTTATTATGAATGATTTTTAAATATATATTTTTAAACAGATTATTAAACTTAATTTTATGAAAATATGAGTTTGAGTTTGAGATAAACTAATTAGATATTGTTGTAGAGGATGTTTTTAGCTTCGTTTTGGTATAAGGTAGGGCTTCTAGCTCCAAACGAGCGAAAAGTTACGTTAGTTTGATTATTCATGTACCGGGAGACGAGTATCGTCACAATATATAATTGTTGTCGATATTTGGATCGAATCTCGGGGACTATAAAATGGATTTTAAAATGATTCATGGACTGATTATGAATGATAAGTATGATGATGTTGAGTTATTTTCAAAGTTGAGTGTCGGTTTTTTAACTGGAGAAAAATAAATGGTTTAAAAGACTATATGAGTTGTTGACGTAAAACTGTCCGGTTTTTGTAGTTCAAAGATGTGTCGGGCAGGGAACTTTAAAAGTAAAATCTTTTGATGGGCTTTTAACAGGTCTTTCTATATATAGTAAGTGACATTTCTAATTAGTATCATAAGTATTTGATGTGTTTAAGTGGGGTAAATGAGCTCGTACATTTGGTATGTACCGGCAGATTTTTGTCGAAAGAATTAACTAATAGAATAAACATATAGAATGAAGTAAAAGGTCACTTGTATTGTTTTCATTTTGGGTTGGGTGTGATTTTATGATTTTGAGTTTGATGTTAGCAAGTATGGATTTTATTCGGGTTTATTATTGATGAACGCGCCTTATTTGATAGGTTGCGGTTTTTGTGTTTATCGGGCATCAACTATTGTCGAAGATCGTCTTACTACTGCTATTACTCCAGGTGAGTCTATAGCCTCGCTTTTGTAATTGTTTTGAATGATTTTAAAACCCGCGAGGGGGATACATGCTATTTGAAAGTAAAATGAACACAAGTCATGATTGATTGTTTGGACCCAAATGTTGCCTTTGTTGTTTGAATTGTATAAGTACCTAATTTGCAAAAGTCCCTAAATTCATGAGCCGTTAACTATCTTCTGACTTGATGTTGTGAGTTGGGAATAGCCGCTTATTCTCATAATAGTACTATTGGGCTGACGACCATATCTGAGACTAGGGCTTTACGCTGAGTAACCCGCTGGGAAGGATAATTTTACGAGAATGAGAATTGGTATTCTTGCAAATGATACACTAGTACGGGCACTGGAATTCATCTAGTCATGTCGGCTTTAGGCGTGGGTGACTAAGTTAAGGGGTCGGTGTCATGAGCTTAATATAATTCAATAGCTATTGCTATATGCCAGACTTCTTGACTAATAGATTGTATGCGCACAATTCTATTAAATAATCTTGATTGATTTTTCTCTTGTGTTCGCATGATGATTTGGTAAACCTATAGACTCGCTCAACCGTTGTGTTGATGATTTTAAGCATGTATTTCAGGTGATTGAAGTTGATGAATTGCGGAGCTTGCTGGAGAAGGATTGCGGGATTGCTTTTGTGGTGATGTGTCTAAAACGGATTTCTTTCCCTTTTGTCCTGAAAATAATAATGTACGGTCATGTACTTTGGTAAATTGTTTATTGAATAGGATAAAATCTTTGGGGGACCTAAATGTGACTCTGATATTTCTGAGATCGAAAGTTTTAGACAATGGTCAAATTATATTCTTCTATATTTTAAATTTATCATTTTGAGTTTGTTCAAAATGTGTTGTGTAACATTGTTTGTGTTTAGCACCCAAATGTGTATTTCCGCTGCGCAATGTAATTTGGGGGTGTTAAAGATTGGTAATCAGAGCTTTTTAGTTATAGCGAATTAGGTCGATTTTTTAAAAATGTCCTAAAGTATAACTTTGGTGTCGAAAATATTTTACAAAAGCAACGCAACTTCTCTGCAAGGCTCCGGTAAGATTATTTGTTTTGTATTATTTTATAGTTAGATGTATCCCTTAAAATACTATTAAGAAAATAGTTAGATGTATCCCTTGAAATGATTTTTAGAGTATTTATTAAGAAAATACTATGATGATGTATTGATGATGTATTGATGTTGTTAAAAGTACGTTGAGTACTTGTTATTGTATATTTTCTTTATGTAATGCATATGTATATAACTTTAAATAATGACCTTATGTACTGAAGAGGGTTTAGAACAGTAGACCGGATGATGAATGATTTTACAATTGATTTCTTGCGACTTATATCGGGTATGAGGAAGTTTGATTAGTGATGTATGATAGATATGTGGTTGGAAGTGGTGTGATTAGAAGGTTGATGTGAAAGAAAAGTTGTTTTAAAGGTTGTATTTGGTATGTGGAGAATTTAGTTTGTTAGGACTTGGAAGATGGATGAGATTGCTAGTCTTGGGTCGATTGTGATGAATCTGTATGCTTGAATGGAAAAGTTTAAAGAGAAGTAGGTAAGTTTTGAAAGGATGAGTGCGTAGGAGTCTCATGTGAGATTGATTCCGAGTCAAGCTTGGAAGCTTAGGAATGTTGAAAGTCGTACTGAGACTTGCCTTGTAATTAATCCGCCGTGTAGGAGTGAGTATTTGAATTTTGAGAGTGAGCTGCCATCAAGGTATGGATTTGACCTTGAGGTGTGAAAAGGGAAATAGACGAGTGTGATGTAGCTGACAACAATGTTAAGGAGGATGAGGAGCTGCTGTCTAAGGAACTAATCGCGTGATGGATTTTTATGTATCTTATTTTCTTTTGTGATCGGACTTATTATAAAATTTGTGTCGTAGCATTGTGATGGAACTTATTATCCTTTAAGTTTGTTCGGTAGATGATTGTAGTGACAGACAGTGCCACTATCATGTTGAATCCTCAGCGCAATCTGAATTACCCTCATGATCTATGATGTGCCTTTATTAACTCTTTTGAGTTTTGGTTGATGAACCATTGTAGTTTATGTTGTTCGTGTATGTAGTATCCATGAGATATCCTGATAAAGAATTCTTCTTTTATCTTGATATGTATACTTATCATGTTTCTTTCTTCCGTGATGATGGAAGAAGGAGTAGGGGAATCATATTTCCGTCATTAGTAGATCGCTACGTGACTAAGTTTCTTGAAATAGGTTGCCAAAACTAACGACTGCTACTGTGAACACTATGATCGAACAAGTTATTGCTAGAGCATTTGGAGCTGATTGTGCTGCAAGGAATCAAGATGCTAGAGTTAGTTGTGCTGGAGATAATGATGCTGCTGAGAATTATGATGATGCTGCTGAGAATAATGATGATGCTGCTATGAATACTGATGAGGCTGCTGAGAATAATGATGATGCTGTTGAGAATAATGATGATGCTGCTAAGAATAATGATAATGCTGCTGAAAATAATGGCGATGCTGCTAACAATAATAAGGATACTGATGATCCAGATGATAGTGTTGCTGCTGTTCTGCAAGTTCCAGAGAATGTACTTATGTTAGTTTTCAGAAGTGTGGTTCTGCGCTGTTTGGTGGTATTAGTAGTGCATTAGAATTGCATAGTTTGATTAAAAAGATAGAGAATACTTTGAGATTATTGGGTGTTCAGAAATTAATAAGGTGCTATTTGCTGCCTCTATATTTCAGGATGGTACACTAAGATGGTGGAATACCAAGTGACTACTTTAGGATTGGTTGTGAATAATAGTAAGACATGGCCCGTGATGAAAGGACTATTGACTGCTAGGTTTTGTCCCAAGAAGGAACTAGGACAGTTGGAATCCGAATTGAGATAATTAGTGCTAAGGGACGATGTTATTACTGCTTACTGGGAAATCTTCGGAGCTATATTTGCTATGCCATGATACTTTTGTGAATGACCGTAAAACAACGAAGCAGTACATTAGAGGATTGTCTAGTAATATCAAGGGTGATGTTATTTCTTTAAGACCTAAATCTTTCGATAAAGCTGTTCAGATGGCGCCTGATTTATTGGATGTGAAAGTGTAAGATAGGAAAGATAGTATTGTTGAAAACAATAAGAGAAAGTGGGAATCTGATCAGTCCAACCAGAATTAAGGTTAGAATCGAGGGGATTATAGTAATAACAATAGCCAAAGACAGAACCGAAATCAGTATTTAAACCCAAGAAGGAATGAGGAAATTCGTGCTGTCACTGTGTCTGAAAGTAACAAGATAAATCTCAAGTTTGTTTGATGTACTCCATACCATGTAGGTAATTTTCCATAATTGCGACTAGAGTTAGGACAACCTGGTCATAAAGCTGCTAAGTGCAGAACAATAGGATTAGTCATTGTAATTAGTACCCTTGGAGTAGTGATATGTTTTAGCCGTGGTGAGAAAGAATACAAACAAAGGAATTGTCCAAGGAAAGGAAATTGACAAGGTAGGAATGTTGCCGCTCCAGCTTACGTTTGAATGATGCTGAAAAACCTTAAGGTCTGGATGTTATAAATGGTATATTCTTACTTGAGATTCTTTATGTCAGCATGTTGTTTGGTTTCAGATCAGATAGAAACTATAGGAATGTAAAGATTCAGTTGTTTTATCAATGGAGAATTAGTAAGATTGACAATTAACTATGGTGTGGAGTTAACCGATGGAAAAGTTGCTAGTATTAGTTCTATACTGAGAGTGTGTTTCTTGAATTTAGGAAAGTAGGTGTTTAGTATCGACTTGATGCTCAAAGAGTTGGAACCTTTGGATGTGGATTATTGGTATGATTTGGTTAGTGGTACGAAGTGCTGATGCTTGAGATTGGACTAATCTTCACTATAAATTGATAGCTGCTGGTTTAGATTTTGCTGCAAAAGCTGAGTGTTGACTATGAGAGATGATGAATGAATTTTCCATTTTATGAAGTATCTTGTTTGGAAACAAGGAAGTATGTGGAAGAGGATGTGATGTATTCCTAGCTCAGGTAATTAGTGATAGGGTGGTTGAGAAGAAGTTGAGAGATTTGTTAATGACTCGAGAGTATTCCGAGGTTTTCCTGAAGTTTTGTAGTGTTGTTGCCGCCTTGTGAAATGGAGTTCGTGTCGATTGAGTATTGTGAGCGATAGGTGTAGTTCTTCCGCGTTTCATTGTGTAGTGCTTCTGGGTTTTGTTGAGTAGTAATTGTATGCCTTATCATTTGGCACCGTCAGAGTGGAATGAGTTATTCGGTCAACTGCAAGAAGTGATGGATAAGAGATGTATTATATTAAGTTTCGTTGCAATGACAATCACCTGTGTTGTTTGTCAAGAAAGATGGATTGTTTCGGATGTGTATTGATTATCGAGAGCTTAACAATTGACAGCCAAGAATCGGTATCCATTACCGAGGATTGATGATTCGTTTGATGCTTGCAACTTGTCTGGATCTAGTGTGTACTCAAAGATCGCTTTGAGTTCTAGTTATTATTAACTGAGAGTTAGGAAGGAAGATGTTCCTATAGTTGTTTTTCGTACTTGATGTGGGTACTTTAAGTTTCACGTGATGTTTTTGAATTGACGAACCCGTCTGCCATATTCATGGACTAGGTGAATCTTGTGTGTAAGATGTGTTAGCATGAGTTAGTCATTATATCTATTGAAGATATTCTATTTTATTCCAAGAGGAAAGGAGGAACATAAGTAACATACAAGGATAATTTTTGGGATGGTTGGAAAAAGAGAAACTGTATGTAAAGTTTTCTAGGTGTGAATGTTAGTTGAAATAATTGCGTTTTAAGACAGTTGATTGACAACAAAGGTATTCGTGAAGATCTTGCCAAGATTGAAACGATCAATGATTGGTCGGTACCAACGACGCTGACGGAAATCTGTTAATTCCTTGTTTTAAGCTGGGAATAATCGGAGGTTTATCGAAAGGTTTTCACTGATTGTTAAACCATTGATTAAGCTGACTAAGAAGAATTGGATGTGTGAGTCCCACTTATACATCTAAATTGTAAGTTTCGAGATCTGATCCCCATCAGATGAGGAAGTTGTATTCTGAACACTGAAGGGTAGGGTGTGTTCTACACCGATGATATCGTTGCTGAAAGGATCTGAAGTATTTATAGTTTGTAGTTTGTTGTGATGTGTCTCTTAAGGGTTATGTAGTTGTGGTGTTTGCTTTGAGATTGTAGGAATATTACTTGTATGGAATCAAGTGTGTAGTGATAAAGGATCATAGAAGTTGCTCCATAATTAATTTCTTGGGATGATAAAGGAAATGAGTAGAGGATTACCAGTTATATATTTTTTGAGTACTTGAGTAGGTTGATGGTTATGACTGTGAGTGATTATGACAACGAGATTCGCTGCCATCCAGAAAAGGCGAATGTGGTAGCTGATGTACTTATCAGGAAGAAAAAGGAAAAAAACTTTGGGATATGAGTTTTTGTGATGACAAAAAGTGTGGACTTGATAGAAAGGATATTGGAATTTTAAGTTAGCGGTCTGAATTAAGAAGGATATTAAGGTAATTGGTTTCAACATTTTATTGAACTTATGGAAAAGATTTTGTTGTAACGCCAAGTTAGGTATGGTATATTGAGCACTCCTAACATACCTAAGTTGAGAGAGTGAGACTTAGTGATGAAGGAGTCTCACAAGTCAAGTAATCGATACGATTTGGTTTGGGTAAAGATGAAAGTTGAGTTGAGTACGGTGTATTATACATAGACTGATGAACAGAGTGAAAGGATGATTCGAACATCGAACGATATACTTGTGCGTGTGTGATTGACTTAGAAATTGTTGGGATTTTTATATAACGATGATTATCATGCTAGTAGTAGTAAGGCTGTACTATTGAGGGTACATAAAGAACTTCAATTTGTGAATGTTAAAGATAGTGAGTTATGGACGTAAGATTAGGCTTTTGGTGCATTGCAGAAATGTAGGTGGAATTGAATGAGTAAACTAGAAGCGATATTGGTAGTATTGATAAGATTGTATGCGTTAAAGATCGTTTATTAAGTAACAAGGAATGGTCAGAAGGGTTATGTTGGCAATCGAAGGAAATCGATGGAGTTTGAAATTGGGAAACGTGGTTATGCTTAAGGTGTTGTTATGGCGGGTGAAATTTGTTTTGAGAACAACAAGGAAGGAATTCAACTTGAAGATAAGTTGCTTTTGAAAGAAAGAATTGTGAAGAGTTCTTATGAGGAAGAAACATAATGAGAATTATATTGTGAAGATACAAGAATTCCAGGAGTGGAATCTGAAATTGTAAAGGAAGCATGAGGATTTCTTTAAGGAAAAGAATTCTCTTTTGTTCTGGAGGTATGGGATGTGAGTATAAGAGGGGTCGAGCGCCGGGACGTCGCTTTCTTTTAGGAGGGTAGGATGTGACAACCCAAACCCGAGGTCATTTATTTAATATTATATAATATTCTTTTTACAAATGATTTTGAAATTTTTAATGAGTTGAATGGTATGACGATTGATGGTTTTAATTAAAACCGACATTGGAGGTTTTATTTTTATCTTTTTACTAATAGCGAGGATTATTACTGACCACAATATCGACGGATGCCCGAGATTTTATGTTTTATCATTTGTTGTCTCGATGTTCATATTTTTGACGTTTTTATTTTAAGTTCGTATTAAGTCGAACCGGGATCATATTATCATCATATTTTGAGTACATTTTAACTTTTGAAAAGTATTTTTACGAAGCCCGAGCCTCGTAAATATTTTCAAAATTTAAAATTTACATTTTCTACCCTTACAACTAATTAATTACATTTTGGACCAAAACTATCACAAATTGGCAAAATCTACCCACCACCACCACTATATAAACCATTTCCACTCACAAAACACATAGAAATTGTGTGTTCTTCCAAAATTTCTCTCTGCTACCCCTTGTTCTTGTTAAAACCGTCCACCCTCACCACCTAAACCTATTTGATTTTCAAAATTTACTTTGAATCTTCAAAAACTAATTGATATCCCATGTTGGAAATTCAACGGTGATTCTAATGGTGTAATTTTCTTCAACATGCAAGAACTTCAAATTTTTGATGATGATCCAAGGAGGTTTGATCTAATTTCTCATTATATACTTGTTGTTAGTGATGTTATATATATATTTTAATTGTTGCATGTTTTAAATTTGAGTGCGTAAATTATTGTATGATCATTTAAATGTGTTATGGGTTAGTTAAGTTGTTGGTAATGATATTACGGTGATATTAGGCATATGAGAATGATTAAAATGTAGTGAAAATTTTATTTTGAATGATTTTTAAATATATATTTTTAAACAGATTATTAAACTTAATTTTCTGAAAATATGAGTTTGAGTTTGAGATGAACTAATTAGATATTGTTGTAGAGGATGTTTTTAGCATCGTTTTGGTATAAGGTAGGGCTTCTAGCTCCAAACGAGCGAAAAGTTACGTTATTTTGATTATTCGTGTACCGGGAGACGAGTATCGTCATAATATATAATTGTTGTCGATATTTGGATCGAATCTCGGGGACTATAAAATGGATTTTATAATGATTCATGGACTGATTATGAATGATAAGTATGATGATGTTGAGTTATTTTCAAAGTTGAGTGTCGGTTTTGTAACCGGAGAAAAATAAATGGTTTAAAAGACTATATGAGTCGTTGACGTAAAACTGTCCGGTTTTTGTAGTTCAAAGATGTGTCGGGCAGGGAACTTTAAAAGTTAAATCTTTTGATGGGCTTTTAACATGTCTTTCTATATATAGTAAGTGACATTTCTGATTAGTATCATAAGTATTTGATGTGTTTAAGTGGGGTAAATGAGCTCGTACATTTGGTATGTACCGGCAGTTTTGTCGAAAGAATTAACTAATAGAATAAACATATAGAATGAAGTGAAAGGTCACTTGTATTTTTTTCATTTTGGGTTGGGTGTGTTTTATGATTTTGAGTTTGATGTTAGTAAGTATGGATTTAATTCGGGTTTATTATTGATGAACGCGCCTTATTTGATAGGTTGCGGTTTTTGTGTTTATCGGGCATCAACTATCGTCGAAGATCGTCTTACTACTGCTATTACTCCAGGTGAGTCTATAGCCTCGCTTTTGTAATTGTTTTGAATGATTTTAAAACCCGCGAGGGGGATACATGCTATTTGAAAATAAAATGAACACAAGTCATGATTGATTGTTTGGACCCGAATGTTTCCTTTGTTGTTTGAATTGTATAAGTACCTAATTTGCAAAAATCCCTAAATTCATGAGTCGTTAACTATCTTCTGACTTGATGTTGTGAGTTGGGAATAGCCGCTTATTCTAATAATAATACTATTGGGCTGACGACCCTATCGGAGACCAAGGCTTTACCCTGAGTAACCCGCTGGGAAGGATAATTTTACGAGAATGAGAATTGGTATTCTTGCAAATGATACCCTAGCAGGGGCACTGGAATTCATCTAGTCATGCCGGCTTTAGGTGTGGGTGACTAAGTTAAGGGGTGGGTGTCATGAGCTTAATACAATTCAATAGCTATTGCTATATGCCAGACTTCTTGACTAATAGATTGTATGCGCACAAATCTATTAAATAATCCTGATTGATTTTTCTCTTGTATTCAAATGATGATTTGGTAAACCTATAGACTTGCTCAACCGTTGTGTTGATGATTTTAAGCATGTATTTCAGGTGATTGAAGTTGATGAATTGCGGAGCTTGCTGGAGAAGGATTGCGGGATTGCTTTTGTGGTGATTGGTCTAAAACGGATTTCTTTCCCTTTTGTCCTGAAAATAATAATGTACGGTCATGTACTTTGGTAAATTGTTTGTTGAATAGGATAAAATCTTTGGGGGACCTAAATGTGACTCTGATATTTCTAAAATTGTTTTACTTAGGATCGAAAGTTTTAGACAATGGTTAAATTATATTCTTCTGTATTTTAAATTTATCATTTTGAGTTTGTTCAAAATGTCTTGTGTAATATTGTTTGTGTTTAGCACCCAAATGTGTATTTCTGCTGCGCAATGTAATTTGGGGGTGTTAAATTAAATAACATTGGTGAGAAAGTGTTTGAGAAAATTGAAAATGGTCTAGTATCACACATGGAGTACGGTAACTGGAATATGTCTAGAGTATGGTACATGAAGTAAACATGGTACATGGAGTACACATGGGATTCACATGAGATGATCGATACGGTATCAACCATCTGACATGATCAAGGATCACGTAATAGGCTAGCTAATTTAGCGTAGACATAATTCTAGTTGAATAAGAGGCAAAAAAACACGATTAAATAGTATCGAATGATCGCCAGCATGAAAACATGATCAACGAAAACCAACCATGACTATCATAAAAGCATGATTTAAATACGATCCGTTAATGGTTAGCATAAGGGCGAATTCAACACGAGGAAACATGAAACCAAAATTTTCATATTGGAACCTGAATCATAATCAGCATGAAAACAAGGTTAACCATGATAGTATGACAACATAATCGACGTAAGGAAACGTAACAATAAATGAGAGTACATGAAAAAGTTATGACTGTAATGACATAAATTTTGAGAAACGACGGTGTGGATTACTAGGAGTCGTTTCACAATGCAAAACAATGCAACTTAATTAATGATTCTGATATGACATGAAATGATCACAAAAGATGTATGAATAATGTATAAAGCATGAAACTGTTTATAATGCATAAAACAGTTTAAAATGCATGAAATAGTTTGAAATGCATGGTTAATAACTATGATGATATGTACATGAGTGAACGCCTATGGGTCGGTTCACAAAACAAAAGACAAGTGTGAACACCTATAGGTCGGTCCACTAATCAACAAAAGTTTCGATAAAAGCACATGCGACTAAATAGGGCCAGCCCTGTACCAACCATTACTTAGTCATAATTCCTGCGACAACGATATGCATCCATGAAATGAATACATGAAATGAGAATGAAATGAGTGCATGAAAACCAACTGTCTAAACCTAACAGAAACGTGCGACTAAGTATGAACTACTATGATTCAGTTCATACTAGTCAACATTTACAAAAAAACATCATGCATAAAACAATGACATATAACTAAGTATGGATGACGGTTGTTCAATCCATATTAGTAAAACAATTCCGGAGAAAACATCATGGTTAAAACAACGAGGTTCTGTAAATATCAATACGTAGAAATCAGACGTCAGCTTGGGAAGAACCTAGTGACTACCTGATGTGATTGTGATAGTATAGTGATAATTAGATACGTTATAGGGTAAATTAGAAAATTACCTTTAGGAAAAAGTAATAGTATAAAATTACCAAAGACGATTCAATTAAACATGTTGGTGAACCAAGTTCGTTGTACACGAAGATCTTATGAATTTGAGACGTTTTGTATCGATTTGGACAATTGATTCGAATTGGTTTTCGGTTTTTAAACTAAAATCAAATTCAACAAATTTAAAACTATTTAATTTTATCCTAAAGTGCATGAATCGTAAACCCAAAATTATTTCAATCTAAAAACAATTACTTAAAAATTAAAGTTATTATAAAAAATAAAACTACTTAAAAAATCTAATAAAAATTAATCTGTTTAATTAAAATAACTTTTACACTATTTATAAATCTATTAAAAACAATATTACTTCTAAAAATAAATCAAATTTAATTTATTTAAAAACTAAATTTATTAAAATCTAATTATTTAAAAACTAATAAAACATATATTTTTTTATTATTTTATTTATTTATTTATACTAATTATTTTAAACTAAAGAATAAAACTTTTATTTATTTAAAGGAAATATTATTTATTATTAATTAAAAATTAAAAACGTGTGTTTATACAATACTGAGAAGTTAAAGTTAAAATTTGTATATTAATTATATTATGTAGAATTTAAGTAACATGAGCCTTTGGCTCAGATGGTTATCACTCTAGGTAACTATCCGTGAGGTCACGGGTACAAATCCCTTGGGGGACACAAATTTTTTGGATATTATTTTTAGACTGTTAAAATGTTAACAAAGCCATAGGGGTGACTTTTTTTGACAGTTGATATATGAAAAGCTGATAAAACTATCAACTTGTGAGCTTATCAGACTAATGAATCTGAAAGCTTGTAAGTTAAACAGACAAACCAATATTATAAGCCAAGTCAAAAGATGTCAAGCCTCAAACAATCAACTCAGCAATTCATACAAAAATCAACTAAGCAAAACAAACAAGTAATCTATACTACAACAAACTCAAATTAAGAAACTAGCAATCAAACTAACTGAGACTCTATCAAACGCTACACTTAGTTATATTAAATAGAAAAAAGGAAAACTATAACAGATAAGATACTAACCCCAAACTCGTATATCACATGCTAAAACCAACATACTATGTTAATCAGAGCAAAAACTCAAGTGCAAATGAATAGATCATCTAGTATTAATAAACAAGTATCTAAAACAATAACCTCTCATTCAAAGCTAATATTCAGCAGACTTCAAATTCACAAGGAAAAATATATATTCGCAGCATTAGCTTTACAACAAATCAATCAAAACAATCACAATGATCCAGATTCATACTCAAACTTAAAAGATTCAGAAAATTAAGCAAATTCAACTCAAACAGTTTGGACAAACAGCATACCAGCCGAATATCAAACTAAGCAAATTAGTTAATTCATAAATCAATTACAAATCAAATCTCAAACTCAGATTATAAGCAGATAACTACTAGAAAGAAATAGATCTAAGGCAGATAAAAAACACATAAACATCTCAAATATTCAAATCACATTAACATCTAAACAAAAATTATTCTAACAAATAAGTTAAATAAAAGAAATATGCACCTTTTGTAGAAAACCTTTGAGGTGTAGCGCAGCGCTGAGCTGGCTAAATAAACCGAACCCTTACCACCATCAATCCTTCTTTCGAACCACCATCAACATCACCGAATCCCAACTCCACATTCGAACCATCAATTTTATTTAAACTTTCAGTAGGAAAGTTTATTCCCCAAATTTCATTCTAATTATTTAATAAAAGTTATAATTTAGCTTAATTAAATAATATCAATGTTATTATTCCAGAATTATAACACCCTAAAATTTACACGCAGCGGAATACATCTTTGGGTGCTAAACAATGATACAACAACACATAATTTATAAAGAACGACTCGAAAAGAGACGTTTTAGATTTATCGTTCCTAAAACATTTGTCAGAGTAGCGTAGTCCCAAGTAACCGTTACCAAAAGATAAGTTAAAACAACATATTGGTTTGTTTTGAAAAATGGAACGATAAATAAATCAAAGAGTTTGAACAACAAAAGCAGTGCACAACTTCATTCCCCGTGACCTCCAAGCTTCCACTTCTTGATTACCTGAAATACATGTGAGTAAAACGATCAGCAAAAATGCCGAGTGAATCTATAGGTTTATGAAATCAATTTTAACACAAGCAAAGATTATAAGTTTGTGGCATGCTTATAAGCATCAAATAATAATTTGCATCAACAATGATAATTGTATATAGCATAAATTGCAATAAGCTCATGGAACCGAGCCCTTAGACACTCCCATATCAGTCTAATAAGACGAGAGATTTATTAATTGTCGGTTACCTCCAGATTATTGGTACATTGCGGTATACCTGACTTCTCAATACAATATGCTCAAACAGTGTGGAGGTCGGGCCTAAGCTTCTATGACAAGTCCACAAAAACTGAACCGGGGCGGCTTCCCCCATAGATCTATTAATGGTACTAGCGGTTAACCCATCATAGGTTAATTAACGGTCCATAATTGAGGCTTTAACTAAGGCAATCACTTAATGCAATTTAAAGGCAACCATGGGTCCACTCATAGAGGGACAAAGCATACCATAAAAATCTTGTGTTCTAAGTTTATAAAACATGTATTCTCCCTCGCGGGTTTAAAATCATTTAATAACTAGTATAAAGCGAGGCTATAGACTCACGTTGATAATGAAAGGCGGATTATCGGCTACGGGCGTGCTTCGGTCACGGAAACCTATATAAATAATAATCGGTCTTAGACTCTTGTCTAATGACTTTTATCAAAATAACAATATACATATGATGATTTTGTACATATGATGATGATCAAGTGGGTTTATATATCCTTGTTTACTCATTTTAGTGTTTACGTTTTGGTAACTTTTTACTAGTTTACTAGTTTTACCTACTTACCAATTTGAAGTCCAATAAGCTTAGTATAAGTTCTTTAACTTGTTTTGATCCATTTTATACCTATATTATCAGTATCTATACTTTCCATGTTGGGCCCAAATGGGTTAAGCCCAATAAGTTCTTTTTATAAGTGCTTATTTAGTCCAATTATTAGTCCAATATGCTTATTTAGCTCGTTAATGTCCGTATGTCCTATAGTTCGGGTTTTATCGGTTTTTACTTGTATTAGTTACTTATATATCAGTATATGACTTTTATAAACTTTACATTAGACGGGTTTGATCGTCTAAGTTTTATTTGGCGAAAAACGTTAATTTTACGGTAATAGCCGAAAAATCGTAAAAATCAAGTTTATAGTTTTATTACTTATAAGTATTATTCCACTACCATTTATATAATTTATCCATTTAATTAACCTTTTACATATTTATATAAATAAGTTTCATAAGTTAGTGGGTTTTTATTTTACATTTTATACAATAAAATGTGAGTGCTTATATAATAATAATAAACATTAATTCTTAAAATCTGATTTTTATCTTCATGTTCACCATTTTTACCATATCTAGAGTTCTATAATGAATTAGAAGCTCATTTTTGGGTGACATGTTCTTCATATTATGTGCTACATTTAACTTAGTTATAGCTACTGCTCATTTTAAGTTTATCTTGCCTTAACAGTCCCTATAAAACTGCTTATTCAGATTAGAACACTCAACTTGTTTTGATCATATCTCACTCATTATATTGATTTTATTGCATGGCCAACTCTCACATGTGTATAACATCTTGTACTTACTGTAAATGGATCATAGCATGCAATTTTATCAGTTCAAGTTTTAGTTATATACTGTTTTTATACAGCCAACTAAATAATCATGATTTAAGCCTTATTTCTTATAGTTATTAACCTTTTTAAGCATATTTATCAACACTTGATCCCCACACAACATTTTTATCATCATATATACATCATATACATATACAATAATAAAGAAAATACATTTGTTCTTTACAAAAATAACAAGATAAAATGGAGAGGATGATCTTCTTTACCAACCAAGTGTATTTCTTGTTTTTTGGGGGACAAGAACTTGATGAACACCACAAGTAACTCCAAGATCATCAAACACCAAGAACAATAGTTGAGAAATCAGCCCTAGGACACAAGCAAATCACCTCATGTGTTGTTAATATGGCCACCAAATGATCAAGGCTTCAAGATAACTCCATGATAGAGCTAGATAACATGTATTTCATGGCTAGAAAAGATCAAAAGGGGTGTTTTGTGCTTTGAAGTGGATGGCAAAAGGGTGGGGTTTTGAGAGAGTTTTGAGGTTGTTTGCATGTATGGAAATGGTGGAAATGAGAAGTGGTGGAAAGTTTGATGGTTTTAGCTAGTAGTGGAAAGATGTAAGCTTAAAGTGTAAGCTTTGCTTACACTTGTAAGTGTTTAGCTAACATGATGCCACATATGGTTGTGGTGTCATGTTGGTGCCATCCAATCTAGCTAGTGGGGTGGGACAATGTATTTTGTCCCATCTCACTTGTTTACGGGTATTCCTCGATTCTAGTTTTCTCGATTTGCGTGCCCTCAGGTCGTTTAACGAAAAACGTTTTTATAAATTATGAATCAACATCACAAAACGAATCCAATAAAAATTGTCTCATCAAAAACGGAGTTCAAAAACGTAAATACGTAATCCTAAGGTTTCCGGTTTAGTCGTAAAGGACGCTAAGTTATGCACGTAAGCCCAAATTTAAATCCGTAAATTGTGAGTTCATCAACCAACACAAAAATAAGTTTCAAAATATTATACGATATAAAATTTTTGGCATCCGACGGTATCGCGATCACTAGTAGTCCTCGTTGCTCGTCAAAATATTAAAATATAATATTTAATATCGGTTTCAACTTAAACCGTTAAACATAATAATATTTAACGTTATAAAATACTTCAAAATCATTGAAAATAGAATTAAATTATGACCTTATTTTTACGGGTTTTACATCCTCACCACCTTAAGGGAGCGACGTCCCGGCGCTCAACTCGCCTCATACACGAGTTGTTCACTACCCGGAAGTATGACGACATTCCTTAATAAGAAGTCCTTACGTTCCCACGTGAATCTCGATCCACGATCTCCACTGGTTCTTTTACAAAACGTAACTTGTCGTCAAGTTGTATCTCACCATAAAGGAATAAATAAATTCTTATCCACCAGTCACCCGTCAAGCTCGACACATGAAAATTTTATGAATCACACGAATCTCATTCGACGACAAGAATAGGTGACAGAATTTTCGGGTAAGTCCAGTTAAAAAGAATGTTGCAATTTAAAGGATAGCCACTGGCCGGATAGCCATGGACACACATCAAAAAGAATTAACAAGAAAAACATTTTCGTCATCGGAGGGTGCTCACACGCGGGTCCTCACTCAAAAGATAATACAAAGACACCATCTCACTTTCGCCAACGCGCATTAAAGTCTCAATAAACATCGTCGTTGAAAGTCAAAAAGATATTACATAATATATGTTCTACATGATCGGACGTCATCGGATGATGCCGTCTCAAGTTCTCACAACTTACGATCATTTGACTAGATCGCATACCACATAAGTACATAAAAATAAAAGGTCGAACAATAACATCAAGTATAGATTTCCATCGTTAATCATCGAGAAAACCTTGAACGAACCCTTGATAATAACCACTTGATCTCCAGAGTCTTTCCACTTGCGGTGTCGGCTTCAACATACTCCTCGAGGTTGTAACAAATTTATTAACTCCATTCATTAAAAGATTCGGTCCTCAATCATTTCACAAGTAAACGCATAAATCCTGGTGACACTTATCATTTCTTCTTATACACTGCTTCCCGAGATTCATTTTAAACTCCGAATAAAATAGTGATCTTCAATAAGAGGAATAGAACGAGATAAGAATGACTTCAATAAACGCATAAACGAACAAGATGTGGTAAAATGATTTAAGATTAACGATCGACGAGGGATCTCGACTCACGTAACCGTAAAACATAATTATTCGCAATACTAGAAAAATGAGAGCGAAGAATGAATTAAATATTAACATTAAAATAACGTTTGTCACAATCATCCATCCCGGTTTTGGTATTACCTTAAAACGCAATTGAGGTACTTTCTTGATAAAGATGATATATCAAAATAGGAGTTAGATAGCTTCATAATTTATTTTGGTTGTCTAAAGAAACTTTGAAAGATTGACATGAATTTATTAATTAAACTCGTATTGATGTTTACAATTAGAAAATATAATTTCTAAATTAAATCATTATTAGGAATAAAAATTAAACTGGTAATTTCATTACATTAAAAGTAAAGTATGATGAGTCAATTAGTTCAAAAGGTAGAACATAATTTTATTTTTAACATTAGTTTTAGTTATACAAAATATGATGTATAAATTTAACCTTTTTCTTGTAATGGTTATTTCGATAATTGAAAATCATTGGATTATGTATAAAAGTTCCATAAAAATTTTATAATACTTTGTAGAAATATATGAAGGTGTTTATTATTTCAAAATAACATGGGATATATTCGGGTTTCGAAATGTGACAAGATAACAAGCGAATACGAATGAAAATAATAGTCAACAATTAATACGAAATCAGTGGTACAAAAGAGAACGAAGCAAATGCCGTATGAATTCTTAAAGAGAATAATAAAATAAAGGCGTTGATGGTAAGACGATAAGAAATAATAGATTAAACAAGTTGTCGATTTTGTTAGTACGGTTGATGGTTCACCAATATCAGCTCGTTAACTTAGCCGTGGTCGTTACACGATCGGAAATAAGATCCATACAAAAATTTTAATAAATAAAATTTCTAATAATCACTCGTAATTAAAACAATCAAATGAACGATGTTAGTGTTTAAAGAGAGAAGTCAAAGCACGGTTCGCAAGAGTGTATTTCGAGACAAACGAGAGTGACGGACGTCATCCCGGATATACGAAATCACTCTAATGATAATTCATTATTCACGTGCGGAGACATTCCAAAGATCTATAAAATCGCATAAAGAACATTGGACGAGAAGGAAGGATAAAACATCGAGACTTTCAAGTCATTTATCAACAGTCAGTAATTAGACGAACGGTCAAAAGAAATCAGTTATAAGACAAAATGAAGTAACAAGTGGAAAAACAATCATCGAGTAAAAACGCACTTAAAATCGCGTAATTCGTTTAACGAAAGGTAAGAAAACATATGCGGATGCATAGAAATTGTGCTACTTGCATAACATATAAAGGTTTTCAAAACTTCTTTTCACTTTATTTCATTTTATTTATCTTTATAATAAATACAAGTAAAAAGTTGATTATTATCAAGATTTTTTTAAGGTGACTACTATTCATCCTAGCATGGCTCCTTCTAAATTAGACATAGGTGATCAGGCCATGTATAATTTAGGAATAGCAATGCAGTGCTCAGTTTCGTCGAAAAGTATTACGTTTCTTATGTTTATATATAAACCATACCATTTGTAAAATGGAACTTAAAAATAGTTTATAAATTTATAGGATACAAGTAATTTGTGAGATACTTAATAAGCAACTTTTAATCTTACGAAAAGTATTTTATAAGACCAAAGTAAAAATAATTGGTGAAAAATAATCGTAAAACAATATCAGATTTATTTATAATATGACATTATGACAACGTATAAAGTAGTCAAAGTTTTGCAAAAAGTGGCAAATAGTAGCTCATAAAACAACCAATGAAATGGTTACAAGTCGTTAAGGTTTCAAAAGGTTATAAGGTTTAGACGAAAACGCCATGAGATACGCGATAAGAATGTCGACGAAGAATGTGAAGACAAAACTTCAAAACTCAACCCAAGTCAGTGGAAGGTTAAAAGAAAAATAAAAATAATATCGAATGACAAAAGAGTCATATATATGAACAGAATAAAACAATCCACATGTGTATTCTATGTAAGATACTCGACACAACATGCTTTTAAGAAAGTATATTATTCGTTTTCAAATTACCCCATTATTCCGGTAATTGCTAATCTTGTACTGTTTCTATTTTTAAATATTTTCTCATGCAACTAGTATTCGTTAGTTGTAAAATAATATTTGTTAAAATTTTACGATCTCAAATGAAATCAAAACAGCTTAGAAACATTTAAAACTCATGTTCTGAATTTTCTATCAGATTTAACTTTTAAATATGAGCCGATTAATTGACCCGATAAACGACATCTCCAAGACTCGGAGTTTAAAGCATTTTGATGCAAAACGACATTTCAGACGACTTTCTAGTTTTACCCGAGACATGAAAACCAATGTAAAATGAACAAAATACCCCTGCAAGTTCTGTGCAGGTTTGACTATTTTATTTTAAAAACGTAGGTTTTACTTTTAAGTTTTGACCTGTTTATACTGCCCCTACAGTTTCTGCATAAAGTGTATTTTTTGACACTTCTTAACGGCTCAAAATATATACATATATACACAATGTCTTGTGGATTTTATAACAACGAAAAATAAATCTCGTAATGAGCATCAAATAAAATATAGCATGATGAATGGCAGAAAATGCTTCAAGGTATTCAACACGAATTTTAGGAAGCGAGACGGTGAAAGACGTTCGTAATTTAGATTTCAAAATGCAATGTAGGCAAATCTCCTTGGTGCCACGATTGTCAAAAACACAAAACATAAGAAGAAAAGAATGGAACATTAACATGCTACACTCCGGGAGCGAGAAGGTTAATGAAAAACAAATGATACAATTTTATAGAAGTAAAATCGTATTCCGATCTAGCGCCATAATCTAGACGATGATTTATAAAATGACGATGACGTTACCGAGATATAAGTGAACAATACACTTCGGAGTCGATACATATAAATGCCAATAAATAGCGGTTAGTCTATTCCAAGGACACATTGAGCTACACAATGGTCTAGAGATTACGTTAAAAGACGTCCAAGCACAAATAGCCGGAAGACGATTTGAATATCTATATAGATATCACAAAGGGTTAAACAATGAAAGTAACACGCGTAGATGAATTTATGTAAGGTCATAATATAAAATTTGCAATAAAAGCAATTTAAATACTTCAAAAATAAATACAGAAAGATCTTGAAAATTCAATGTATTTATTTAAGTTAATCATTAATAAATGATAAACTTTTATCGAAAAGTTTAACGACATAAATATATTTCGATAAAGGATTATAGTATTTATTTAGAAATACTTAGCAATAAGGCATACATAATAATGTATACTAAAGTTGTAATCCCAGAATTAGCTTGAACCTGAAGTCACGCGAAATCATGTGCACCGACTCTTTGAAAAATAAAACCGACAGTTATAGTTTAGGTTTTTAGAAAAAGACCTAGTTCTCTATAACTCATGGCTTTGGTACCAATCTATAACACCCCAAAATTTACACGCAGCGGAATACATCTTTGGGTGCTAAACAATGATACAACAACACATAATTTATAAAGAACGACTCGAAAAGAGACGTTTTAGATTTATCGTTCCTAAAACATTTGTCAGAGTAGCGTAGTCCCAAGTAACCGTTACCAAAAGATAAGTTAAAACAACATATTGGTTTGTTTTGAAAAATGGAACGATAAATAAATCAAAGAGTTTGAACAACAAACGCAGTGCACAACTTCATTCCCCGTGACCTCCAAGCTTCCACTTCTTGATTACCTGAAATACATGTGAGTAAAACGATCAGCAAAAATGCCGAGTGAATCTATAGGTTTATGAAATCAATTTTAACACAAGCAAAGATTATAAGTTTGTGGCATGCTTATAAGCATCAAATA
Source organism: Glebionis coronaria (assembly GCA_025667525.1). Lineage (NCBI taxonomy): Eukaryota > Viridiplantae > Streptophyta > Magnoliopsida > Asterales > Asteraceae > Glebionis > Glebionis coronaria. Next base: position 93,843,492 of record CM046876.1, on the reverse strand, counting down.
ATAATTTGCATCAACAATGATAATTGTATATAGCATAAATTGCAATAAGCTCATGGAACCGAGCCCTTAGACACTCCCATATCAGTCTAATAAGACGAGAGATTTATTAATTGTCGGTTACCTCCAGATTATTGGTACATTGCCGTATACCTGACTTCTCAATACAATATGCTCAAACAGTGTGGAGGTCGGGCCTAAGCTTCTATGACAAGTCCACAAAAACTGAACCGGGGCGGCTTCCCCCATAGATCTATTAATTGTACTAGCGGTTAACCCATCATAGGTTAATTAACGGTCCATAATTGAGGCTTTAACTAAGGCAATCACTTAATGCAATTTAAAGGCAACCATGGGTCCACTCATAGAGGGACAAAGCATACCATAAAAATCTTGTGTTCTAAGTTTATAAAACATGTATTCTCCCTCGCGGGTTTAAAATCATTTAATAACTAGTATAAAGCGAGGCTATAGACTCACGTTGATAATGAAAGGCGGATTATCGGCTACGGGCGTGCTTCGGTCACGGAAACCTATATAAATAATAATCGGTCTTAGACTCTTGTCTAATGACTTTTATCAAAATAACAATATACATATGAGGATTTTGTACATATGATGATGATCAAGTGGGTTTATATATCCTTGTTTACTCATTTTAGTGTTTACGTTTTGGTAACTTTTTACTAGTTTACTAGTTTTACCTACTTACCAATTTGAAGTCCAATAAGCTTAGTATAAGTTCTTTAACTTGTTTTGATCCATTTTATACCTATATTATCAGTATCTATACTTTCCATGTTGGGCCCAAATGGGTTAAGCCCAATAAGTTCTTTTTATAAGTGCTTATTTAGTCCAATTATTAGTCCAATATGCTTATTTAGCTCGTTAATGTCCGTATGTCCTATAGTTCGGGTTTTATCGGTTTTTACTTGTATTAGTTACTTATATATCAGTATATGACTTTTATAAACTTTACATTAGACGGGTTTGATCGTCTAAGTTTTATTTGGCGAAAAACGTTAATTTTACGGTAATAGCCGAAAAATCGTAAAAATCAAGTTTATAGTTTTATTACTTATAAGTATTATTCCACTACCATTTATATAATTTATCCATTTAATTACCCTTTTACATATTTATATAAATAAGTTTCATAAGTTAGTGGGTTTTTATTTTACATTTTATACAATAAAATGTGAGTGCTTATATAATAATAATAAACATTAATTCTTAAAATCTGATTTTTATCTTCATGTTCACCATTTTTACCATATCTAGAGTTCTATAATGAATTAGAAGCTCATTTTTGGGTGACATGTTCTTCATATTATGTGCTACATTTAACTTAGTTATAGCTACTGCTCATTTTAAGTTTATCTTGCCTTAACAGTCCCTATAAAACTGCTTATTCAGATTAGAACACTCAACTTGTTTTGATCATAACTCACTCATTATATTGATTTTATTGCATGGCCAACTCTCACATGTGTATAACATCTTGTACTTACTGTAAATGGATCATAGCATGCAATTTTATCAGTTCAAGTTTTAGTTATATACTGTTTTTATACAGCCAACTAAATAATCATGATTTAAGCCTTATTTCTTATAGTTATTAACCTTTTTAAGCATATTTATCAACACTTGATCCCCACACAACATTTTTATCATCATATATACATCATATACATATACAATAATAAAGAAAATACATTTGTTCTTTACAAAAATAACAAGATAAAATGGAGAGGATGATCTTCTTTACCAACCAAGTGTATTTCTTGTTTTTTGGGGGACAAGAACTTGATGAACACCACAAGTAACTCCAAGATCATCAAACACCAAGAACAATAGTTGAGAAATCAGCCCTAGGACACAAGCAAATCACCTCATGTGTTGTTAATATGGCCACCAAATGATCAAGGCTTCAAGATAACTCTATGATAGAGCTAGATAACATGTATTTCATGGCTAGAAAAGATCAAAAGGGGTGTTTTGTGCTTTGAAGTGGATGGCAAAAGGGTGGGGTTTTGAGAGAGTTTTGAGGTTGTTTGCATGTATGGAAATGGTGGAAATGAGAAGTGGTGGAAAGTTTGATGGTTTTAGCTAGTAGTGGAAAGATGTAAGCTTAAAGTGTAAGCTTTGCTTACACTTGTAAGTGTTTAGCTAACATGATGCCACATATGGTTGTGGTGTCATGTTGGTGCCATCCAAGCTAGCTAGTGGGGTGGGACAATGTATTTTGTCCCATCTCACTTGTTTACGGGTATTCCTCGATTCTAGTTTTCTCGATTTGCGTGCCCTCAGGTCGTTTCACGAAAAACGTTTTTATAAATTATGAATCAACATCACAAAACGAATCCAATAAAAATTGTCTCATCAAAAACGGAGTTCAAAAACGTAAATACGTAATCCTAAGGTTTCCGGTTTAGTCGTAAAGGACGCTAAGTTATGCACGTAAGCCCAAATTTAAATCCGTAAATTGTGAGTTCATCAACCAACACAAAAATAAGTTTCAAAATATTATACGATATAAAATTTTTGGCATCCGACGGTATCGCGATCACTAGTAGTCCTCGTTGCTCGTCAAAATATTAAATATAATATTTATTATCGGTTTCAACTTAAACCGTTAAACATAATAATATTTAACGTTATAAAATACTTCAAAATCATTGAAAATAGAATTAAATTATGACCTTATTTTTACGGGTTTTACAAGAATAGATTGAAGCAGGAATAAATTGCAATTAGATTTAAACAGTATATAAATCAAGAAATTTATAAACTCCAAATAAACTTTTTATTAATAATCAAAACTTTAATACAAAACTGAGAAAATGAAATTACAATATTTCTACTACTAATTCTGCATAATAGCAGTAAATAAAAAATGGGATGCATTACATGATTTTTGAGGGGGTATTTATAGTTGACGAGAGGTATTGGGGTTGTTGAGTAAGAGGGGTTTTCAACCGTTGATGTAGCATCTATCAATCTCTTTCATTCTTGTTATGATCCAAGGGCTGAGATTAGCCCATGGTCACACGGATTGCCACGTTGGCAAAAACTGTGTTAGTTGTGCTTCTTTGGTTGCTGAGATGGCCTCCACTGATTGGTTGATTGAATGGAATGATGTGTTCCTTCCAATGATATGCTACCACATCAAACACTTCTCTCCATCCTCTCTTCCCTAAAACTTGGGGATTTATTCTCCATTCGTTTATTAAACTGCCAAATACATGGGCTTTTGGCCCAAGTGATGTATATCCGTCTCATGTATATCCTTCCAATTGGGCCATTTGGACTTTAAAACGAAATGTAATACTTTCTTGAATTTCAAATGGGCTTTTGAGCCCATTTCCCCAAATGTGGGCCCCACTTGTCGTCAAACTTGATAAATTCGTGCGTAAAACGACTTGTTATCGGTTTTGTTGATCTTTTTCTTCAAACTCGTTTCGTTTTCGCCGGTTTTCGCGATCTTCGGTACCTACACAAATGAAACGACAAACAAACGAATACAAGGCCATATTTAAACATTTATTGCATTTATTCATTGTTTATAGATAATATTGATATGAGTAAAATCACTCATATCAAACTCCCCCTTGCTAAGCAATTGTCGTGTCCTCACGCAATGATAAAATAAAACACTAACTACATCATTATTCAACTTTTGACACTTTATTTTGCAAAGACATAATGTATTGCTTTCATTATTTGAAAAATAATTTTTAGGATCATAAAACTCAAATAGATTCATCGTCCTCGACTTTTCACTTTTCCATGCCAAGTTCAAAAACAAGATCATTGTCAATCATAAGCCCCAAAATTAAAACAACTCATACAAGTAATTTGTGTTAAACTCAATCTCCTATTATTCCTAATTGTATCTCTAGATTTTATATGTCATTCACCCAAAGGCTCATTTGAATTTATTTTGATATTTATTAGTCCAAAAATGAAGGCAAGAACGGTGTAAACTCAACACTCAAAACCTAACCTCGACGTCAAAAATCGTTGTCACTAAAGAAAGCCCACATCAAGGATAACTTAACACGATTTGAGGGATAAATCCCCGGACCCGAAATTTGGCTAATAAGACTACTTAAAAGCAACAATAAACCTCCAAAGTCAATTATGACCTTATTAATGGAGTTAGCAACAATCACATCATAACACCTTGTGGCTCTTTAAGATGCAATTGTGCTCCTTATTTAAAATCCACACCCGAAGGCTCCTTGGACAAAAATAAGGGAATTGACATTCACCATCCCACCTTATGGCTCATGATGATGAAGAAATTTTTATTCAACACGTCCCCTTGCCATACACCCTAAGGCTCTAATGACAAAGTTAGTGCTACATGACTCCCACCCGAAGGCTCCTAGAGAACATGTGTTTATTTATTCTTTTTATTAATATGATATTTATAGTAAGCCAAATTTCCGCAATCCCATGATCAAAAGTCCATGACGCTGACACCCTTAATGTGTTCTAACATTAATTACAAGGGAAGAAAAAGAAGGAGTTACGAGTTAAGATATCAAGCCTAAACCGCTAAAAACTTCATTTATTAAGCAATTATTATTCAAGTGTGGAAAGTAAATACGAGGAGATTAAATCAAACACAAAAATACTTGCACAAAGAAGAGTTAATTTTGGAAACTTATGAACTCTATCATCTCTTGTTCTCCATATTGTAAAATTCCAAAAATGTGAAATCAATGGATACTTAGCCTATTAAATCAAATTTTTGGGTTTTCAAGTCATCTATAGGATCTTGCATCTTCTTATACTCTTTCAAGTTTTAGAATTTGCGTTTTAAAGTTCCCTTGATAAACGACTTTCTAGGATCAATTATAGGAACTTGCGAAAAGTTCTTGTTCTTAACCCGTATGAGTTAAGACTTTCACGTTTTAAAGATCCCTATATAAAAGCCTAGCAAAACTTAATTCAAATACGTTAAGGAAAAGCTAAGGTAAAAACTGAGTCGAGTCAAAAACTATTTTTATTTTCACCAACAGAAAGCCTACATTCGTGTCAAAAGCACTTATTTCCTTTATTAAAACTTAAAAATAATACTAAAAATTTAAAAATTTTATGAAAAATGAGATAACAACGTTTAGATAGGACAAAAGCAATTGCAAGCGATTATATCGATTGACTCCCCCATGCTAAAACCAAACATTTTCCTCAATGTTTCTTAGCTCAAGAGTAACACCCCCTTGCTAAAACACGAAGAGTCAAATGCAGAATCCTAACATGGAAAGAGCACGTAAATCTATAAGCCGTTTATTAATTATGCCTCAAGATAAAACGTTAGTCGATAAAAATCAAGGGATAAAGAGTGTGCCCGTTTTTGGCATTCAAAGAGAGGAAGATCAAGTGGACCGGCAAAAACCAAACACGAGAGTCTTCAAAGATTAGGGTAATACCTAAGATTCACAACAACACAACAAAACACGAGCACGAGCTTGAAAGATCAAGCCTTATTAGTTGTTAGAAAATAGATAGAAGATAGAATGTATGGGACTTCCCCACAAGGCACCTCGTTTTTGTTAACCGAGTCATGAGCTTGACTCTATCCCCGCATTCATTGGTCCTTAGGGAAAGTGGTGAAAACCGGCATAATGGAATAAAATCCAAGATAAAGTGCGATGCCGGGGTCAAAGATTACATCCTCGTTGTCGGATGACAAACGAAAGGATAAAACTCCAACACAAATCTCTAAAAAGAGATGGTAGTCACAAATCATGATATGGATATAGCATGCTCTCCGAGATAAACTCGCACCAAGATGATTAAAAAGTCTTTCAATTATTGCATCGGTGAAAGGCCGAGATTTCCCTAAAACAACGATTCCGGGATCGAATAACTCGTCCTCGTGAGAGAAAGGAATAGACAACACGGTGTCGTCCCGCCATGCTAATCCAAAATCATATAAAGCACATGGTAAAGGTGGTATAAAAGTATCAACACTAGTTGTATCAACTTGCATGACTTTGTTGACCTTATCACTCTTAGGAATGTGAACAAAGGGGTCATGATACTCAAAATGAGTCGCATGAAAAACCCGCACATTAAGATCAAAGCGAGTGGGAAGGATAATTGGAGCAAAAGTAATTTCTCCCTCCGGGTCAACATTATCATCATCATAAATCGGGTGATAAAACCAAGTATCTTCATCACCGTCATTAGACTGTTCCTCAAATTCCAAAGGAATGTCTATATAAAGAAACTCATCAACCTCCTTCAAAAGAAGATCATCATCACAAAGGTTGTGAGATGTAGGAAGTATGATGCTCTTAAAATCCTCTTGAAACAATGGATTATTGTTCATTGAAGCTTCAAAGAGAGGATTTGAGTAGGTCACAAAAGTGTCATCAATCTTGTCATCACAAGAAATATCCGACAAAGTATCAAGTGTGTCACACTCGGATACAAGATCATCATTCTCATTCGAAGGAAATTCATCGGTGAATTCCTCGAGATGGGTAGGTAAAACACGAGAATCACGCTCGATCTCGAGATCGATAACGTCTTCACTTCCTCGTGGAAGTGGATCAATGATAGCAAAAAGTTCATCGATGAACTTATCGCATGAATAGTCACTAACCTCACTCGGTGTGAAGTTAGGAATCAAAGGCTCTTCAAATGAAGATTGTGCCTTAGGAACATCAGTTTGATCCTTCAAAGAGAGTGAAAATGAGTCCATTTTCAAAGATTGTTCAATTAAAGCAATATCACTCTCGGAATCAAAATTCTCATTATCAGACTCACTAGCATCAAATGGTGCACTAAGGTATTCATCAATCTGTTTTTCAATCTTAGAACTATCATCCTCGTGTGGAGTGAGTGGAGATGAGGAAAGATTACAACATGATTAAACAAAGCAAGCTTCTTCCTTTGAATTAAAATTTTCTTCTTCACAAAATGGAGTTTCCAAAATTGGAAAAACACCTTTATCAAAGAGAGCTTTCTTATTACTTTCAATTGTCTCACCAAGTTTTACACTTTCAACTTTCTTAGAAACAAATCTTGGAATCTTTTCCGGTTTGAAAACAATACTTTTATCTCCATAAAACAATTTAATTTCCTCTTTCCTCATATCAACTTGAACATGAGCCGTGCACAAAAATGGACGTCCTAAAATAATAGGCACACGAGGATTGGTCTCATAATCAATTATAGCAAAATCGGCTAAGTACAAAAACTTTCCCACTTTAACAATGACATTTTCTGCTATACCAACCGGACGGGTGGTGGTACCATTAGCAAGCTCAATGATCATTCGAGTGGTACTAAGTGGTGCATAATCAATAGTTTTCCAAATGGCTATGGGCGTTAAGTTAATGCTTGCTCCTAGATCGGCTAGAGCTTTGCATACCCCAAGCTCATTGAAAACACAAGGTATCAAGAATTGACCCGGATCTTTATACTTCTCTGGAAAGAAATCAAAGAAAACCAAGGTACTAATCACATTTAAAGTAGCCTTGGTGACATCTAGAAAAGTTTCCTTAGTCGGAGGATTAAACTCAATCACTTCAACTTCTTCTAAATTATCACAATCATCATAAACGGTAATGGCCTTAAGCTCTCCCTTCGGGTTTGGAATGTTATTACTAGGTAAGCAACCCGAAGAAGATGATGGTTTAGACATAAATACCTCAAACATCGAAAGCAATTTATTTTGACTTTGTTCCAAACTTTGTTGCATACGATTTTGACTTTGCTCTAGCCTTTGTTGATTAAGCTCAATCTTATTGTTTTGCCCTTTAATCGTATTTTGAAAATCGAGTTTCAAAGTATTAATTTGCCCTTGAATGTTGTTTTGAAAAGCCTTCAAATTTGCCTCATTTGACTTGATATAGCTTGACAACTCATTTTGGTTATTGCTTTGAAAACCTTGATTGTTTTGATTAGCATTAAACCCATTTCCTTGATTGTAATTCCCTTGGTTACCACGGTTAAAATTGTTCCCATTGTTTCCATTGTTGTACCTATTTTGAACCGGTGGAAAACCCGGTGGAGCAACATGATTTTGACGAGGAACTTGACCGTTGGAGCCATAAGTTCCCGTCGCGGCAAAAGCACTAGCTTGATCAAACCCCTTGGTTAAACAAGCATAATTAGGATGTGCTCCACCACATGATACATAAACATTCTCAACCATATTAATCGATCCATGAGGATTCTTCCTAAGCTCATTCAATATCGTGTCAATCTTAGAGTCCAATCTAGCAATCTCGATATTAGAAGAATTCACTTTGGAAACACTCGGTGTGTTTCGTGAATATTGTGCTCTAGACTTATTCTCTATTATACACCACGCGTCTCTCGGAGTTTTTCATAAAAGATTACCACCCGCGGCGGCATTTAAAGAATCTTGTTCAATCATATTAAGCCCATTATAAAAAGTATTGATTTGATGCAATTCCAAGAAACCGTGGTGTGGACGTTGTCTCAACAAATCTTTAAATCTTTCCCAAGCAACCCCAAACGATTCATGCACTTTTTGTTTAAATATAGTGATCTCGTTCTTAAAGTGTGTTGTCTTAGATGGTGGAAAGAAATAATTCATGAACTTAGACACTAAATCATCCCATGTCAAAATCAAACCCGGTGGTTCTTTCTCATACCAAATCTTAGCATTACCCTCGAGCGAGTACGGAAAAAGCATCAGCTTAATCGCGTCATTCGGCACATCTCTAAACTTGAGAGTCGAGGTAATTCGAAGAAAAATCCGAATGTGAGAATGCAGGTTATCGGTCTCATTGCCACGAAATTGGTCGGCACGAATGATCGATAAAAGACCCGACTTAATCTCAAAATGATCCGCCGAAATAGCCGGCACAACGATTGCTTCCCCATACCCTTCGGTGGGTGCACGGAGCAATTCCTCCATTGTTCGGTTATCGGCCATCTCTACAACAATAGGTGGAAGCTCGGGTTCCACTATTCGTTGTGGACGATTTCTATTTCTACGAGGAATATTTTCAAGCCTATTAAAATCAATCACAAGTCGAGAAGAACGTAATTGCATACACTACAATGACGAGAATTTAGAGGATTGAAGAAAAGAAATTAGACAAGAAGAAGATAATTTTTGGTATTTTATTTGGTATTGCTCAATCAAAAATTGACCGATAAAAACAAGGAATAAGGATAACTACTACGGAAGTAAATTACCCTCGGTCGAGTTTGAAACAATAAGTGAAAACCTAAACGTCTCGAGGTTCAATAAGTAAACTACAATAATAAGATTTATTACTACTTGAGTTGGCAAACCAATAATAGGTCGTCCCTTTCAATATACGCACAAGCAAGCGGGGAAACGAGGTGGCACAAAGCACTTAAAAACCTTTTTCCTTAGACGGCCTTTTATAGCAAGTCGCCTTATACCCACCTTATAGTTTGTATAAATCGAGTTCAAACTTCTTATTAGTATTTATCTATTTCGCCTTTTATTTTTGTTTTGGATTCGAATACAATAGCTAGGTGATGAAATCCCAACTAAGGCCTTATTTGAAAAGTAGGTAAATTTATTGTTCTACGTAATGCAATATATTAATCACAAAAAACGAGAAAAATGATACATAATATATAATAGAAACATAACAAAACTTTCCGAGGACGGAAAGGGTCTTCAAATCAACGATCAACAAATCTCCACGAAACGAATCGTACACAAGGTCCCTGGCAACGGCGCCAAAATTTTTGATGTGATCGTGATAGTATAGTGATAATTAGATACGTTATAGGGTAAATTAGAAAATTACCTTTAGGAAAAAGTAATAGTCTAAAATTACCAATGACGGATTCAATTAAACACGTTGGTGAACCAAGTTCGTTGTACACGAAGATCTTATCAATTTTAGACGTTTTGTATCGATTTGGACAATTGATTCGAATTGGTTTTCGGTTTTTAAACTAAAATCAAATTCTACAAATTTAAAACTATTTAATTTTATCCTAAAGTGCATGAATCGTAAACCAAAAATTATTTTAATCTAAAAATAATTACTTAAAAATTAAAGTTATTATAAAAATTAAAACTACTTAAAAAAAATCTAATAAAAATTAATCTATTTAATTAAAATAACTTTTACACTATTTATAAATCTATTAAAAACAATATTACTTCTAAAAATAAATCAAATTTAATTTATTTAAAAACTAACCTTATTATAATCTAATTATTTAAAAACTAATAAAACATATATTTTTTATATTATTTTTTATTTATTTATTTATACTAATTATTTTAACCTAAACAATAAAACTTTTATTTATTTAAAGAAAATATTATTTATTAATAATTAAAAATTAAAAACGTGTGTTTGAACAATACTGACAAGTCAAAGTTAAAATTTGTATATTATTTATATTATGTAGAATTTAACTAACATGAGCCTTTGGCTCACATGGTTATCACTCTGGGTAACTATCCGTGAGGTCAAGGGTACGAATCCCTTGGGGGACACAAATTTTTTGGATATTATTTTTAGACCGTTAAAATGTTAACAAAGCCATAGGGGTGACTTTTTTTGACAGTTGATATATGAAAAGCTGATAAAACTATCAACTTGTGAGCTTATTAGACTAATGAATCTGAAAGCTTGTAAGTTAAACAGACAAACCAATATTATAAGCCAAGTCAAAAGACATCAAGCCTCAAACAATCAACTCAGCAATTCATACAAAAATCAACTAAGCAAAACAAACAAGTAATCTATACTACAACCAACTCAAATTAACAAACTAGCAATCAAACTAACCGAGACTCTATCAAACGCTACACTTAGTTATATCAAATAGAAAAAGGGAAAACTATAACAGATAAGATACTAACCCCAAACTCGTATATCACATGCTAAAACAAACAGACTATGTTAATCAGAGCAAAAACTCAAGTGCAAATGAATTGATCATCTAGTATTAATAAACAAGTATCTAAAATAATTACCTCTCATTCAAAGCTAATATTCAGCAGACTTCAAATTCGCAAGGAAAAATATATATTCGTAGCATTAACTTTACAACAAATCAATCAAAACAATCACAGTGATCCAGATTCATACTCATACTTAACAGATTTAGAAACTTAAGCAAATTCAACTCAAACAGTATGGACAAACAGCATACCAGCCGAATATCAAACTAAGCAAATTAGTTAATTCATAAATCGATTAAAATCAAATCTCAAACTCATATTATAAGCAGATAACTACTAGAAAGAAATAGATCTAAGGCAGATAAAAAACACATAAACATCTCAAATATTCAAATCACATTAACATCTAAACAAAAATTATTCTAACAAATAAGTTAAATAAAAGAAATATGCACCTTTTGTAGAAAACCTTTGAGGTGTAGCGCAGCGCTGAGCTGGCTAAATAAACCGAACCAATACCACCATCAATCCTTCTTTCGAACAACCATCAACATCACCGAACCCAACTCCACATTTGAACCATCAATTTTATTTAATCTTTCAGTAGGAAAGTTTATTCCCCAAATTTCATTCTAATTATTTAATAAAAGCTATAATTTAGCTTAATTAAATAATATCAATGTTATTATTCCAGAATAGATTTAAGCAGGAATAAATTGCAATTAGATTTAAACAGTAGATAAATCAAGAAATTTATAAACTCCAAATAAACTTTTTATTAATAATAAAAACTTTAATACAAAACTAAGAAAAGGAAATTACAATATTTCTACTACTAATTCTGCATAATAACAGTAAATAAAAAATGGGATCCATTACATGATTTTTGAGGGGGTATTTATAGCTGACGAGAGGTATTAGGGTTGTTGAGGAAGAGGGGTTTTCAACTGTTGATGTAGCATCTATTAATCTCTTTCATTCTTGTTATGATCCAAGGGCTGAGATTAGCCCTTGGTCACACGGATTGCCAGGTTGGCAAAAACTGTGTTAGTTGTGCTTCTTTGGTTGCTGAGATAGCCTCCACTGATTGGTTGATTGAATGGAATGATGTGTTCCTTCCAATGATATGATGCCACGTCAAACACTTCTCTCCATTCTCTCTTCCTTAAAACTTGGGGATTTATTCTCCATTCGTTTATTAAACTACCAAATACATGGGCTTTTGGCCCAAGTGATGTATATCCGTCTCATGTATATCCTTCCAATTGGGCCATTTAGACTTTAAAACGAAATGTAATACTTTCTTGAATTTCAAATGGGATTTTTAGCCCATTTCCCCAAATGTGGGCCCCACTTGTCGTCAAACTTGATAAATCCGTGAGTTAAATGACTTGTTATCGGCTTTGTTGATCTTTTTCTTCAAACTCGTGTTGTTTTCGCCGGTTTTCGCTATCTTCAGTACCTACACACATGAAACGACAAAGAAACGAATAGAAGGCCATATTTAAACATTTATTGCATTTATTCATCATTTATAGATAATATTGATATGAGTAAAATCACTCATATTACTACCTACTAGTCACAGGTCCAGTTTTAGAGCCTACAAGTCGAAACCTTGGGCACTGATACCATAATTGTAACACCCCATTTTGATAAATGGAATATCACAAGATAATTATGACGTGTCATCAAAGCATGCAAGGTAAAATGTACTAATCATGCATGACCAAAGGGAAAACCAGAATCAATCATTGGTTCCCAAACATAGCTAATGTTTTGTTTTTGCACGGGGTTCAGATTAATTCTCGGTATCTTAACGAATTGATTTCCGGTTCAAAGTGCGACTCAATTTTTTTTGGTGAAACAAATATTTTTTGGTTGTTTTTAAAATTAAATAGCAAGACGTTAAAATAAATGACGTTAAAGTAAAGCTAAAACTAACTAAAACATAAATGGTGTAAAATTAAAGACTTTAAAAGTAAATTAATTAAATGACAAAAATTAAAGCTTGACGAAAAGTAAATGACGTAAAATTAAAATTTGACAAAACATATATTTAAAAACTTTAAAATAAAATGCTCTGAAAATAAACTACGACAAACAAGTAAAAATAAAGCTAAGTAAAAATAAGACAAAGCAATTAAAATAAACTAAGTAAAAATGGCGGGAAAAATAAAGCTTAAAATTTGAACTAAAACATAAATGGTGTAAAATAAAGCTATTGCGAATTTATTTACTTTTTATTCAAATTCAATTTTTAAGCTTTATTTTTTTTTTGTTCAAAAAAAATAAAGCTTAAAAATTGAATTTGAATAAAAAGTAAATAAATTCGCAATAGCTAAAAATTTGAATAAAATTCGCAATCTAAGAATTAAATTCACAATACTGAAAAAAAAGTAATTAAATTCGCAATTAAAAAGAAACAAATTCGCAACCTTGAAATCTTTACACAATTTCGCAATGATTGCGAAATTGTGTATTAATTCCGCAATTAGCAAAAAGATCAAATTCGCAATGTAGAAGAATCCAAGATTTCGCAATTCACAAACAACAATTTCGCAACTTTGAAGTTGGATTTCACAATTGCAAGAAAGGATCAATTTCGCAATAGTTGCGAAATTAACAACAATTTCGCAATCAGAACAAAGTATGATTTCCCAATGCTGAAGGAAGATGGATTTCGCAATTCAGGGCAAAGATCAAATTCGCAATAGGCAAAAGTTCCGAATTCTAACCAGATTTCCTAAAAACTAGGAAAACACAAAAAGTACGAAAATAGGCTCAAAAATCTTAACTTTTGGAAGACAATAAGCAAAGTAAAACACCAATAAGCTAAATAAAAACACTAGATCAAAGATAAAACGTATGAAATCAACAAAAACAAGACACGAAAATTAAGAAGACTTAAACTTTATATAAAAATAAGATGAAAAAGGTTTAGATTGAAAACTTGAAATCAAAACAAACATAGATTAAGAAAAAGATTGACAATAAGCAAGAAGAGAAGATGAACATGATGATTTTAAAGATAAAAGATTAAAGAACACAAAATTAAAACTTACTTGAAAATTAAAGGTGCAAGACAAGGTAATTAAAGGTGCAATAAAGTAAATGACATGAATTTAAATGTGCAAAAATTAAAGTGGAAGAGCATAGTTTGTCAAACTAGCCAACAAAGAAAAATGATTAATTAGCTAAACTATATATATGGGAGGATTAGGAAGCTTCCTCCCCTCCTTCCTTTCTTCTTAATTGCGTCATTAGGTCCTTAAGCCTTTAATCTTCATTAATTGAACCATTAGTCCTTTATTCTTCTAATCTTCTTCAAATTTGGACTCTAATGACTTGTGGCTCGGGATTTCTTTTGAACTCGTCTTTTAATTCTTCAATAAAATAGACTTGAGTTCCTCGGCTTTTAGTAAACTTCCGTCTTTTGACTTTTTCTTCGATAAATCTTCAGAATTGGTCTTGGACTTCCGTTCTTTTTGCACTCTTGACTTCTTGACTTCGTCTTTTCATCTTTTTCTTCAATAAAAGCCCGTAAATGCCCGTGTTTTCTCCACTTTTCACAATTTCGTCCTAAATCACAACAAAAACACAAACCACGCATAATTTCGACATAATTGACATAAAATACACGTTTTGGTCCGATTATTATTGTAATTAAGTGGTAAAAAGGATGGGTTTTTACACACCTATCAAATCCCCTACACTTGACCATTGCAATGTCCTCATGCAATGCATTAGTTACAAAGCACATTTATATTTTTCATCATAATCAATCCACGTTGGCCTTTATTAAAGAGATAGAAAATTATAAACGTTCAAAGCAAAGAAATCAAAAACATACCTTGGGTTTTGGAAATGTTGCGAATAATCATCATCCTCAAGTTTTCACTTTCTCCAAACCAAGCTTAAAAACGAGATCATTGTTATTATAAGTTAGCAGACTAACACGAACTCATGTGGGCCAATTATTCACTTAGACTCCCTAATTCCTAGGTGTATCTCTTATATTTTATTGTTGTCTTGAATGATCACGAGGATGCATTTTTGACTTATTTCGATAGTTATTTAGTCCGAAAATAAAGTGAACGATTTAATCAATAGTTAGCTAAAGGACAAAATCTTTTAAAACTGCTTCTCGGGACCTCATAAAGTTCATATCTTGGCATAACTCGCTTCGCGATTTGAGACCTTTCTCGGACCGATATTTGGTAGCGACTTCATACTTCAAACCTTGAGAGACGTTCATGAAATAATGGTCTTCTCTTCATATAGGAATTTCTTCACTTGAGGTTTTGAGAGATTCATACTTGGACCACGACTTCTTCATTTTTCTCCAATCTTTATTTTGGACTTTGATATACAACGATCCGCCTCCTTTTATGACTTGGATCTATTTATCCTCATACCTTGCTAGGGTCTTTTCAGATACACTTCTCCGTGACTTTTGGAGAGTTTTGCTTTTCGTCGTGTGTCTCGATCCTTCATATTGATTTTCGATAAATGATTCTTCACATCACTTTTGGATCTTTAGCAACAAAATGTAGCCCTCATGCCTTGTTAGGGCCTTTTCGGACTCGCCAATCTTCGCATCCCGCTTCAATAAGTTATGCCTTGGCTATGAACTCTAATCCATACCGAGCATCTTTTAAACGATCTTGGGCTAGAAGCTAAGTAACTTTTCAAATCGTACAACCTTATTTATTGCAGATAAATTTATTAGCAAGCGATGGGAGAATAGGCTTATAATTAACTCACATAAATTCACGAAAGAATACCAAACTTATAATTGGCTCTATCATCTCTCGTTCTCCACAGTTTAAAATCTCAAGGAATGAGACTCATGGATGCTTAGCCTATTAAATCAAAGTTTTGGGTTTTCGAGTCGCCTATAGGATCTTGAAAATTCTTAGACTTTTTCAAGTTTAGAAATCGCATTTTAAAGTTCCCTTGATAAACGACTCTCTAGGATCAATTATAGGAACTTGCGAAAAGTTCTTGTTCTTAACCTGTGAGAGTTAAGACTTTCGCGTTTTATAGCTCCCTATATAAAAGCCTAGCAAAACTTGACTTAAACACGTTAAGGATACTAGCTAGAGAAACTTAGATAAGTAAACTCGGGTTGAGTCAAAAGATTCACAATGTTTGAAAATTAAAACCACTTTATTAAAGATTTATTCTAATAAGGAAAGAAAATAACTATACAAAGGGAAAAACTAATAGGCCAAAGTAGATCAAAAATTTTGAAAAATGTCGAAAAATTGATTTTCCGGTTAAAATGAGGACAAATACAAGGAAAAGACCACTTAACTTCGATAGAAGTCCCCCCTACACTTAACATAAATATTGTCCTTAATGTTTAAGCATGTGGGAGTAAACTCCCCTACACATAGGACATTGTGCACTTTGTTTAAATCTCGCGAAGGAAAAGACAACTAAAGAGATTCCTATTTAATATTGAGAAAATATAAAATAGTGAATCGAAAAGAGTTTAGGATAGAACCGGGAAGAAGTGGACACGGAATCACGGGTCGTCAAGAATCATCAAGAGTGTGTCTTTGAAGCTCGAATCCCTGATTAAGTAGAAGAGAGGAGAGAGAAAACACCAAAGGGTCTCCCCTACACTTATGGTAAAAACAAAGAAAAAGATAGATAGATAATTGGGTTGCCTCCAAAAAAGCGCTTGTTTTTGTTAACCGAGTCACGAGCCTGACTCGTCCCCGAATTAAATGGTCCATGGGGAAACCTTTAATGTTATACCGGGATCAAAGACCTTGTCCTCGTTCCCGGAGGAATATAATAAAGGGGGGGTAGGAGGATAAGTCTTAAACGGTAGAAATGTCCTTTCAACATACGAGAAGTATGTGAAATCTTGATCCTCGGGAGGTGGGGTGGGTATAGGAATCACAGTGTCAACCTCCAAAGACAATGAATGTGGACCACTTGGCAAAACCGTAAGGTTATCAATCATAAAATGGTCATTGTCACCCCCCGGGTCAAAACACTCATCCTCATTTCTCGGAGAGGGCAATTGATACATCACCCGCTTGGGTGTGCATTTAGTAGGATGAAGGGGCAATAAAGTATGAGAAATAAGATAAGAATTACCTTCCACCTGCGATACCTTTCCAGTAGAGTCAGAACGCTCCACCTCTGTGATAGAAGGGGGCATGGCTAACAAAGCATGCTCATCAATATTAGGAGAATCAGAGCAATCAATGTCCTCAATCCCTTCGTCAAAGAGAGGATTCATCTCACTAGATATGTAATCGTCACCAAAATCAAATAAAGGGTTCGAATAAATCTTGAAATTTTCCTTCAGAACGTCTTCATCGGATAGTGACTCGTCATCACTAGAAGTAAAATCATCATCTTGATCAAAAAGAGGATTAGAGAAAGCCAAAGAATCCTCTTCCGAAGTGTTGGTGGAAGGAACATCATCAGAAGAAAGTGAAGCATACTCATCGTCACTGTCGGATGTCCACTCAGATTCACTTGGAGATGGGATAAGGTGATCAGCACTAGACTTATGGAATTCGTTGGATTCCTTTGCAAGAATTGTGCTAAGATCCTCATCCCCTAGGATGGGTGAATCCGTAGGCTCCAGAGCCGGCAAGTTTTGAGAAGGAATGGCATTCTCATCGGTCCAGGACATAGGACTCTCATCGTCATCACTGTCATAATAATATGGAGGCACAAGAGGAGGAGTATAAGCATTAAGGTTAGATACCTGCTCTTGGTGCTGATCCGCTTGACATTTCTCCATCATCTTGGTGCAAGCTTCATGAACTTTTTTAAAGGTGTCAAAAATTTGGTTCATTAGGTCAGGAGGAGGTGCACATAAGGGTTGATGATTGACGGTGTGACGTGGGGGCTCAAAATTATACACACTGGGATGATAGCACGGAACTTTCTCAAAGACCTTCGACGGATCACAAGAAGAAGCATCGTGAGGGCCCCCCCAAATATAGCACCACGGGTATGGAGAAAAACCCGGTGCATCGTGAGGATAGGGATTGTCATAGACGGGAGAGGGTGGGAAAGTATTGTAAGAGGAGAAATATGAATTTGTTGAATTGCAAAATGGACAAAATCCAAATTGTGTATCGTCGATATCAAAACCACACCGCTCATAAGTACACCATTGACATGTTTGAAAACCATGCCATGGTCTCCCACACCGTACGCAAGACGAATCCATGAAGAATTAGAAATAAGAGGGGTAAAGAAAAGAATTAAACATAATAGAGGATAAAAAGGAATATTTTTGGTGAAAAAATTTTTGAAAAAGAAATGTTTTTTATGATTTTTCAAATGTTTTTGGGATTTTTGAAAATTTTTGACACAAAAAATAACGTTCACGAGTGAACGGATCCAAAAAAACAACGCGTCTCTCACAGAAAACCGTTAATCTTTACGAAAAGAGCCGGCAGCGGCGCCATTTTAATGTTTTGTTTTTGCACGGGGTTCACATTAATTCTCGGTATCTTAACGAATTGATTTCCGGTTCAAAGTGCGACTCAATTGTTTTCGGTGAAACAAATATTTTTTGGTTGTTTTTAAAATTAAATAGCAAGACGTTAAAATAAATGACGTTAAAGTAAAGCTAAAACTAACTAAAACATAAATGGTGTAAATTTAAAGACTTTAAAAGTAAATTAATTAAATGACAAAAATTAAAGCTTGACGAAAAGTAAATGACGTAAAATTAAAATTTGACAAAACATATATTTAAAAACTTTAAAATAAAATGCTCTGAAAATAAACTACGACAAACAAGTAAAAATAAAGCTAAGTAAAAATAAGACAAAGCAATTAAAATAAACTAAGTAAAAATGGCGGGAAAAATAAAGCTTAAAAATTGAATTTGAATAAAAAGTAAATAAAATCGCAATAGTTAAAAATTTGAATTAAATTCGCAATCCAAGAATTAAATTCGCAATACTGAAAAAAAGTAATTAAATTCGCAATTAAAAAGAAACAAATTCGCAACCTTGAAATCTTTACACAATTTCGCAATGATTGCGAAATTGTGTATTAATTCCGCAATTAGCAAAAAGATCAAATTCGCAATGTAGAAGAATCCAAGATTTAGCAATTCACAAACAATAATTTCGCAACATTGAAGTTGGATTTCGCAATTGCAAGAAAGGATCAATTTCGCAATAGTTGCGAAATTAACAACAATTTCGCAATCAGAACAAAGTATAATTTCGCAATGCTGAAGGAAGATGGATTTCGCAATTCAGGGCAAAGATTAAATTTGCAATAGGCAAAAGTTCCGAATTCTAACCAGATTTCCTAAAAACTAGGAAAACATAAAAAGTACGAAAATAGGCTCAAAAATCTTAACTTTTGGAAGACAATAAGCAAAGTAAAACAACAATAAGTTAAATAAAAACACTAGATCAAAGATAAAACGTATGAAATCAACAAAAACAAGACACGAAACATAAAAAGACTTAAACTTTATATAAAAATAAGATGAAAAAGGTTTAGATTGAAAACTTGAAATCAAAACAAACATAGATTAAGAAAAAGATTGACAATAAGCAAGAAGAGAAGATGAACAAGATGATTAAAAACTTAAAGATAAAAGATTAAAGAACACAAAATTAAAACTTACTTGAAAATTAAAGGTGCAAGACAAGGTAGTTAAAGGTGCAATAAAGTAAATGACATGATTTTAAATGTGCAAAAATTAAAGTGGAAGAGCATAGTTTGTCAAACTAGCCAACAAAGAAAAATGATTAATTAGCTAAACTATATATAGGGGAGGATTAGGAAGCTTCCTCCCCTCCTTCCTTTCTTCTTAATTGCGTCATTAGGTCCTTAAGCCTTTAATCTTCATTAATTGCACCATTAGTCCTTTATTCTTCTAATCTTCTTCAAATTTGGACTCTAATGACTTGTGGCTCGGGATTTCTTTTGAACTCGTCTTTTAATTCTTCAATAAAATAGACTTGAGTTCCTCGGCTTTTAGTAAACTTCCGTCTTTTGACTTTTTCTTCGATAAATCTTCAGAATTGGTCTTGGACTTCCGTTCTTTTTGCACTCTTGACTTCTTGACTTCGTCTTTTCATCTTTTTCTTCAATAAAAGCCCGTAAATGCTCGTGTTTTCTCCACTTTTCACAATTTCGTCCTAAATCACAACAAAAACACAAACCACGCATAATTTCGACATAATTGACATAAAATACACGTTTTGGTCCGGTTATTATTGTAATTAAGTGGTAAAAAGGATGGGTGTTTACACACCTATCAATAGCCCAAAACATAATGAAAGTAAATGAAAGAAGGAAGTACTAAACAAGCATAAATAAATGAAGGCAAACGAAGATGAAGTCTAACGTAGCTTCCATCCTATGCACGTCCTTCAAATGCTCAAGCCTGACCTTGGGTACCTGCCGTTTTAGGACATGGAAGAAAAGTAACGGATGAGCATAACGCCCAGTACACGATATACAATAAAGCATGAAAGACATAGACTAAAGAAAGCATATAAGAGCATATAAAGCATGAATGGCAGCAGAAATGAATAAGTCTTGAGAAACCTAAACGTATAACATGTTTACGGGTTTTAGTTCTAAAAACATAACTTATGTTTACTTATGAAAATCTGTATTAGTTTCTTAGCCTCAAAATATTGAGTCAAACAAGAATGCTCGGTCATATGTTTATTATGTAACCTATATTAGAACGTTGTAATAGGTAGTAGGTTAGTCGTGTATTACGGGCTTAACTTTAAGCTAAGTTTCGTTCATAAGTAACCAAAGCCCAAAAGGAAAGCCCGGCCCATTATCATATACCCCATCATGCCACATGTAGGCAAGGCTATATAAACCTCTCCTTGCATGTAAGGAGAGGTTGGTTGGTCATTCTATTTTTCTCTTAATCTAATTTTTCACAAGTTCTCACACACTTCTCTCTCTTTTCACTCTTTAGTTTCTCTCTCTAGAATTCATCTCATATCTACCTTTCTTTCTTCTTTATTCGTATAGAATCATCATATATTAGGCACAACAATTGGTATCAATCGCCATAGGGCAGTTTGTGATTCGTTGTTGCTATTATATTGGGTTCGTGTGATTTACACCTAACATCATTCCGAATTCAAGTTTTTTCTTGCGTTTTTCGTGCTTTAAATCTTCCTCTATTCATCTCTACATCTTTAATACGTGTGGTAAGATTTTTGTTACATTCGTTTGGTTAGAATCACGAATTTCAAGGTAAAAATCCATTCTTTCTTGTTGCTTCCAAGTCTCGGATTGTTTTTGTGTTACGATCTGATTTTTGTGATTGCATAAACCCTGGGGGTTTCTACTTGCGATCCAAAGTTACGATCACATCCTACGATCACCACTACGATCACAACTGCGATCCCAAGTACGATCACGGTTACGATCAAGTGAATATGATCCCAAAGTACGATCATAAGCCACGATCACGAGTACGATCGGTGAGTACGATCGGGGGAATACGATAGGTGAGTACGATTGGTGAGTACGATCGTTGGATACGATAGGTGAGTACGATCGGTGGAAATGATAGGGTAGCACGATCAGTGAGTACGATAGGAGTACGATCGGTGAGTACGAAAAGAGTACGATCACTCTTTACGAACCAAGACTACGATCAGACTGTGATCTAAGAGTACGATCCGACTGCGATCTAGGAGTACGATCAGACTGCGATCTAAGAGTGCGATGGCCATCTAAATTTTGTTCAAGTATTTTTTAGACTTAGCCACTATCTAGACTAGTCCCGGAACGTAGTTTACATACTAGTTTTAGGCTATTTGTAGCTCGATTTCAAAATTTGGTGATTACAAATTTTTTGGGTCTACCGTTTTGTCGGACTGAGGAATTTATTGTCAGACTAAGAAAAAAATCACAATTTTCAGAAATTCAACAACAACTCAATCACAACACAACTACTTAAGATCCACATTCAATTCATCACTAAAGAGAATATTGAGATGGATTCTACTGAAGAATATCGTGTGACAAACAACAACATCATGGTGGCGGGTAACAAAGAGAGACCACCAATGCTTGTGGCCGGTCGATATGCTCAATGGCAATTACGTTTTCTTCGCTATCTTGATAAAAGACCTAATGGTGATGCATTGAAGCAATGTATTAACAATGGACCATATGTTTTCTCCGATATAACCGTTCCTCATACACCAGCCACAGACACTATTCCAGAAATACCTGGAACCACAAGAAAAGAAACGTTATCTGATCTTACACCAGAGAAGCGTGCTTGGTATGATGCAGAAAAAGAAGCGATCTATATGATTCTAAGTGGAATTGGAGATGATATTTATTCCACGGTTGATGCATGTCCTACGACACAAGAAATGTGGACGGCTATTGAACGCTTGCAGCAAGGAGAATCACTCAACAAGCAAGATGTTAAAACAAACTTTTTTTGGATCTTTCGTAAGTTTACTACATTGGATGGAGAATCAATTGAGTCTTATTATTCATGATTCAACAAGATGATGAACGATATGACAAGAAACAACTTGGAGGTCTCTACCATGCAAGTCAATGTGCAATTTCCTCAGCAACTTCAACCAGAGTGGACATGTTTTGTTACTTTGGTGAAACAACAGAAGCAGTTAGACAAGGTAAACTATCACACTCTCTTTGATATCTTGAAACAATTTCAGCATGAGGAAAATGAAATTCGAGCTGAACGAGTTGCAAAGACGGATAATCCACTTGCTCTAGTGTCTACCACTCAAGATCATCGATCTCATACTCCAAAGTCATACTCCATTCAATCATCCTCACCACGATATTCCACATCATCCAAGTCATCATCTTCCACAAGATCACGCGGCAAAGAACCAAGAGCACCATCACCACCATCTGAGTCATCATCTGAAGAGGATAGTGATGAAGATCAAGCTCAGAAGAATCGGGAAATGAAACAACAAATTGCTTTCATTATGAAGACCTACAAGAAAATCTTCAAACCTACCAACAACAATCTTCAAACATCATCCAACACAAAGAACCAATATGTTGAGAACCCTTCAAGGTATGACACACGTCGACGTGTTGAGAGTCCTTCTAGGTATGATCGACATAATCCAACACATGTTGAGGGTCTTCAAGGTATGATCGACAAACTGCCAAGTATGATACTCAGAGGATTGTTGCTGCTACTAGGAATAGGGAAACTGTTGGAATGCAAGTGGTTCAACAAAGTGGGATTCAGTGTTATAATTTCCAAGGTTATGGGCATATGGCAAAGGAATACAGAAAGCCGAAACGGTTTAGGGACTCTAGCTATCATAAAGAGAAGATGTTGTTATGCAAGAAGATGGAAGCAGGGGGTCAAATTGTCGGCTGAGGATGGAGCAATGCTTGATGATACTGATGATGAAGCCTCCGACCAAGAATTAGAAGCACATTACTCGTACATGGCAAAGGTTGACGAAGTTGTCAACACCACTGAAGATGACAATGGACCTATCTTTGACACTGAGCCACTCGATAAGGTACACACCACTGATGAATATAATGTTTTTGGTGATATTCATGAGCATAGTGAGCTACCCAATGCCATTAATGACACATGTATGACGGAAAAGGTTGATAGCAATACCACACCCAATTCATCAGACATGTGCTAATGAGTTTCAGGATGATCAACATGCAAATGAGTATGATGATGAGGAGCGTGTCACGCTTGCTAATTTAATTGCTAGTTTACAAAAAGATGTCAATGAAACTAGAAAAAGTCAAAAGCAATTAAAGAAGGAAAACACAACGCTCACTCAAAATTTTGAAGAATGCAAAGCCGCACTAATTACATATAGTGACACCATTGAACGCTATAAAGATGAGCTTCTTCAGAAAACCAAAGAGCATGAGGGGTACAAGGGTAGTGCGTTAAAAAGTCAAAAGGACGATCTTGAAAAGAAATACAACGAAACTCTTGAGTTATTAACCAAAGAGAAACGTCAATTTAATGTTTTATTAATGGATGAACGTCAAAAAACGTACCTTGCAACCACCAAAGTTAACGAACTTGAACAACGGCTTTCAATGGATAATACCGAGTCTGTTAAAATTATTGATGTTAAGAAACAAGAGGTTGAAACGTTAAAACAAGATTTCAAAAGTCGACATGAAAAAGATATTGAAAAAGTAACGAAACTAGAAAAACAAGTCGAATTTTTGAAGAAAGTTGTTTATAAAACGCATGACTCTATTCAAACCGTAAGAATGATAGCACCTCCGTCTATGATTAAGGGTCAAGCTAGCTTTGCATGTCCTGATTATCTTGCCCAAGCTCAAGCTGCGAACCCGCGCCTTTATATGGATGAGTCCGAATGGACCGATCCTGAATATCCTCTTGGTTATGATGAGACATCCCTTTGGGAAGACGAGAGTAGATCACCGGTCAATAAAGAGTTTGTGAAACCATACAATTATGCTTATGAGAATAGTCTATATGGTCTTTTCACTACACAAAAACAAAAGTCTCGTGAGGAATTGTTTTTAGAATGCAAACAAAGAAGAATTCAATGGAAGAAAGCTTTTGCTACTAAGAAAACAAACATTTCTAAGTTCATCAACTACTTGCCTCTTGATGCTTCTAAAAGCAAGAGTAGGAAGAAATTTGGGTTTCTACAACATTACATTGATAATATTAAATCCATTGTTGACAATGAAAGGAAACAACGGAAAATGAGGAGTGGAAAAAACTAATTCCTCAAGATATAACTGTGCTTATCAAACAAATCTTAATACCGAACACGACCACATTAAAAGAAAATATGATTTGAAAGATTAATTTGGTCTGAAATGTTTGATGATTTAAAATATGTTGAGTCTATTGAGAAAGAAATTGACGATCTTCAAATGGACAAGTCCGTTTTTTCTGATGAATATGATTTACTCTTAGAAGAATGTCTCTCCAAAGATATTTTGTGTGTTACTCTTCAATCTTGTGCTGATATCGATGAATATTCTGATGTTTCATGCAAATATCTTGATAAAATCAAAGAATGTGAGCGTCTTGAAATTGAGCTTTCGAAACGTAAAGAAAATGTTGATAAAAAGGCTTTTGAGTTACTTCAACACAAAACTGATTTCTTCAAAAACATTGTCATTCTCTTGAACTTGCTTTGCAAAAAGACGTTGGTAGTTTTCCACATGATAATAACTTGCAAGAAAAACTTTCCAAAACGTTTCGAGAAATGAATGAACAAAATTTGGAAATTAAAGGGTTGAAAGCTCAGTTACAAGACAGGGAACTAGCAATAGCAGAGTTGAACAAACTCGTTGCTAAGATGGGTGGGAAAATTGTGGAATCTAGTGTTAAGAAACCTGTTGTAAGACAACCCAACGCGCACAAAGTGACTAGACCCTCTATCTTGGGAAAACCATCTGTTTTCTGTAATTCTGCATTTGCAAAACTTGCGTTTTCCCCCAAGACGGATGGAAAGGATAGGTTACCACAGAATACTCCCAAAACACATATTCGATCACCAAGCATTAAGAACACAAATGTGATTAAACCAGGGATGTATAGATTAGCCACTAAACCCACACAAAACAAAGAAAGTCAATCACCTCAGACTTCTAGAAACACTAATAGATGTGTGTCTTTTACTACAGGGGTAATCCCCACTGATAGTGTTAGCTGGCCTCTGCTTAAGATCACTCGCATAAATGAAAAGGTTTGGCAAAACAAAAGTCAAGGGTAGATGAAGACAGTAGAAGACCACCCTAGGATTTTCAATGTTTCTAAGTATAAAACGTCTGTAATCGCGTGTAATGACGATTTGAATGATTTGACTTTGAATGCTTTGAATGTTAAGTTTGTTTGTGTGAAATGTGGAAAGTGTGCTAATGCTAATCATGCTATGTGTGTTTCGAATAATGTCAAAGGCGTAGATACTAGAACTAAGAAGCAAACTGCGATGCCTATTAGTGCTAGAAAACCTAGACGCAAAGTGAACCATTTCTAGTGTAACCCCCCCCCCCCCCCAAGAAAAGTATTGCATCAGACTCCACCACTAAGACCACTAGAAGCAGAATTAGGGAATTATATGAGTCTGCTAGCAAGTCGTGGAAATGGTGGTTTGCTAATCAATATCCTCCGGGATATAAATGGATGCCTAAAGTTAGGACAGAAAATGTGACAACGAGTGTTAGTATGCCTTTAAATGTTGCTAAGCACACTAATGATTCTACAATCACAACTACTGTGGTATCTAATTTAGAAAATGCTCCATTGTGTTCAAACTCTTCTGCAGGTAATACAAATAATTCTCTTCATACTGGACTCCGGATGCACGAAGCACATGACGGGGAATCTCAAGCTTCTAATTAACTTCGTGGAGAAGTTCCTGTGTACGGTCCGATTCGGAAATGACCAATTTTCACCGATCCTAGGATATGGAGATTTGGTTCAGGGGAATATTACGATCAAAAGGGTATACTACGTCGAAGGGCTCAATCATAATCTTTTCTCGGTTGGTCAATTCTGTGATGCAGATTTGGAGGTTGCTTTCAGGAAGAAGACATGTTTTGTTCGTGATTATGATGGGAATGATTTACTTACCGGTACACGGGGTACTGATCTCTACACTATTTCACTTCAAGATACAACTTCATCAACTCCAATTTGCTTCATGGCTAAAGCTTCAACGACTCAGGCATGGTTATGGCATCAACGTTTATCTCATCTCAATTTTGATACCATCAACTTGCTATCCAAGAAAGATATTGTGAGAGGCCTTCCAAGTTTAAAATTCATCAAGGATCATCTTTGTTCTTCATGTGAGCTTTGCAAAGCTAAACGAAGTAGCTTCAAAACAAAGACCACACCAAGCTCTAAATGACGGTTAGATCTTCTCCATATGGATCTGTGTAGTCCCATGTGTAACACCCCAAAATGTGATATGCGGAAGCAGTGAAGCTCGGGGGCTGTTACGTCATTGTATCATAGTTCAAGGTACAAGAGAACGACTCTAAATGAGACGTTTTATAAAAATACCTCATTGAATTTAAATTAAAAGCATCACAGTACAAAAGGTCTCAGTTTCAAAAGATAGTGCAGCGGAATGTAAAAGTTTTAAACATCAACGAGATAATAGTTCAAAAGCATAAGTAAACAAATGTCCGAAGATAGCCAAGAAATGCATACGGACTCCAAGTACTTCACACAGCAGATACAACTCATCATCAATTACCTGAGATAAATGCTAAATTGGGTCAACATAAAGTTGGTGAGAATATAGGTTTCAAGTAAAAGTTCATAGTAATTCAATTTCAGATTTCATTTCATGTACACGTGCAACTATAGGAGATATAGTGCCAAGTGTAGGATAAATTGGGTGTTCACAATATTTATGATAGCTAAGCTCGTGACATCGAAACTAGTGATCCAATGCATACAATAGATTGCATACATAAATTTTTCCCCAATGGAGTACCTAGCCAAGATGACTCCGTTCATACAAATGGTACACACTCGTCCGGCGTCAGAATGCTCGAGTGGAGGTTGTCAACCCTCAATAGATCTATCCGTAACATAAGAGCTTACTCTAGCAGAGTAACTAACGATTCACGATAGTGGGGACTATGGCTAAAGCAACTTAAGCTATCTCATAAATAGTGTTCACAAGCGTTCACAGAAATCAAGTTTTACTTGCGTCCAGAAGCAAGCATCAAAGCATTTATCACATCCCAAAACATTAAACATATAAAAACAGTTTAATAGGGATCTATAAACTCACCTCAAGCAACGATTCAAACCGCACAAGTAAGATCAAATAGTAGCGAGCAACTCTAGCAACAACCTAAATATAATACTATAGTTTAGGCGCTAGCAAATAAGTCACAATAGTTTGTCACGTACGTTACTCATCAATCAAGTATATATTTTGTTGTTAAAAGTCGTGACTTGTAATGTTATATCGTTATAAACATTATAGTATATATATACTTAGGCAAAAATATTTATTTTTGACTCGACGAAATTTCGACAGCCTTTCGGCGTAAATTTTAATTTACCAAAATTTATCTTAACAAATTTTTCCTACACGATTTCTAACGAAAATTCGGCAGCCTTTCGGCGTCACGTAAAATTTGCCATTTTTAGTAAGTACTCAAATCTCGTCCTAAAACCCCTATTTTCAACAATTTCTCAATCGCCAATATTTCAACAAGTCAATTTCCGCAATAGTATCAATTTCCACTTCCAACGTTCAAACTTTTAACGTTACAAGAAGTATTCACCTTTCACGCTAATACGCTTTTACAAAACAAGTCCAACATTCATACATACCTTTTAGTAACCATTTCGACACTTAAAACAACTCCGTTTAACTCGAAAATGTAGTTTCGACCACTTTAAAAATCTGGACAGCAACCACTTATAGTGTTTTTCACCAAAAATTAAGTTTTCCGGCAACGAAATTTAAACGACCACATCTTACTCATTTTAGCTCCGTTTTTAGCCCATAATATATCGAAACGAAGGTATTAACTTATATTTTCATAATATCGTAGTAGACTAGTGTCAAAACAATTTTTACGACCCTCTACGCCTCTTATAAAAATCGGACAGATTGTACATTTTTCGTAAAAACTCGTTTTCGACCATTTTCAAGCGTAACCACTAGTAGTAACACTACTAGTTCCCTCTAATTATTCATAAACACCAACAAAATCAAAGATTTTTCTTCAAGTTCACAAATCCAAAATATACATACTTATATTTTTCACAAGTCTTTCAATTAAATCATTTTCATGTATGGATCTAATAGATCCACACATAATTTCCATAAATCTTAAAATATTTCATGACCAAAATAGTTTTTATCATTTTATTTCAAGAAAATACTTGATGAGTAATATGCATGCACAGATCTACAAAGATTATGCATGGAAAATGAAAAGATGAAAAAGGTTTAAGAAGTAACCTTGAGTAACGATTCTACGTAATCACAACGACCCGATCTACGCTCTAACCCACTAATAATCAACAAGAACTCTACTCTACAACTTCAACCAAAAACTACTCAAATAAATAAACCAAGAAAGACCATTCTTCTTTATGCTTGTACAAACTCTAGTGTGATTTTGTTTTGTGTTAATTCTTGTTAAAATGAAGCTTTTAGAAATCAACAATGGTGGAAAATGTTTGTGTTTGTGTGCCGTGTGTTTTGGGAGAGAAAGAGAGATATGTGTGTTTTTTTTTGAAGTGAAAATGAAGTGAATCAGTGAATTATTTGAGGTGGTTTTGGTTAGTAAGTTAAAATGTAAGATGTGTAAGTGAGTGTAAACTTAATATGGTAAAGAGTGGAGTGTTGGTGCTTTATGCACATGGGGTGACATATGGCCGGTTATGGGGTCCCATATGGGGGTAAATTATTCAAAAATTTTACTATGGTAACTAGTTAAAAGGTTTAAGGTAAAAAGGTTAGTTAGTTTTAGGTAAATATCAAAAAGTATATAGTTAAGTTAAAAATTACGTAAAACTTAAAAATTTGACGAAAGATATTAAATTTACGATTTTTTGACGAAAACTGATATTTTATGATTTATAAAGTATTTTATGCACGCTAACGACGGTTAAACGTAAAAACGACGTAAAATACGAAAACGCGATACGTTAATTAAATATTCACAGTAAATACGATTTATTACTATAAATAGCAAAAATATTAAAATACAGGCATATATAAACATATACAGAAATATTTAAATACGCTGCTCACGAAAATACGATCACGCTGTTAAAAACTAAACAGTTAAGCACATAATTTACAGATAACAAATAATCTCATGGATTATCGTCAATTCATTGACCGTCTCAGCACTTTATTCAGGTTCACAGAAAATGTTCAGAATAATGACTGAGCACAGTGTCAGGCCATTACTCGTCAGCAAACAGTTTTTCAGAAAACGCGGGATAACTACTAGGTGTTACATCATCCCCTTGATAGATTAGCTTTGTCCTCAAAGCTTAGGAGTGTCACGGTTTCTAGAGTTGTCAAAGAGTTGCGGATATTTCTTGCGAAATTGATCCTCACGCTCCCAAGTGAATTCAGGTCCACGTTTAGAATTCCACCTCACCTTGATGATAGGAATACGACTCTGTTTCAATCGTTTGACCTTACGGTCCATGATTTCGACAGGTTCTTCGACAAATTGCATCTTGTCGTCGGTTCGGAGTTCCTCCAATGGTATAACGAGTGTCTCATCAGATAGGCACTTCTTCAAGTTCGACACATGAAAAGTGCTATGCACGCGGCTCAACGCTTGCGGTAATTCGAGACGATAGGCTACGGTTCCAACCTTTGCCAGAATTTTGAAAGGTCCAATATAACGGGGGTTCAGCTTTCCTCTCTTGCCAAAACGTACCACACCTTTCCAAGGCGATACTTTTAGCATCACTTTGTCTCCCACTTGAAATTCGAGAGGCTTTCGTCGAACGTCGGCGTAACTCTTCTGACGATCACGGGCTGCTTGAATTCGGCTCTTGATTTGAACAATCTTCTCAGTCGTTTCACGGATGAGTTCAGGGCCAGTGAGTTGACTATCCCCAACCTCACTCCAACACACAGGCGAGCGACATTTACGACCATACAACGCTTCAAACGGTGTAGCCTTAATACTGGTATGATAACTATTGTTGTAAGAGAATTCCACTAGAGGCAAATGTCTGTCCTATTTCTTCCCAAAGTCAAGCACACAAGCGCGCAACATGTCCTACAGCGTTTGAATAGTTCTCTCACTCTGTCTGTCAGTCTGCGGGTGATAAGCAGTACTCATGTCCAATTGCGTACTCAACGCTTTCTGAAGTGATTTCCAGAATTCCGAAGTAAATCTACCATCTCTATCAGAAATTATCGAGATCGGTATCCCATGTTTTGCGACTACTTCCTTCAGATAAAGTCTCGTAAGCTTATCCATCGAATCATCTTCCTTCATAGCCAAAAAGTGTGCAGATTTCGTAAGTCGATCCACAATTACCCAAATTGTGTCATATCCGTTGGTCGTTTTAGGCAGCTTAGTTATGAAATCCATGGTTATATTTTCCCTTTTCCACATAGGAATTATAGGTTGAACCAACAATCCAGATGGTTTTTGGTGTTCTGTTTTCACTCTAGCACAAGTCAGGCACTTCCCTACATAAGTAGCAATTTCAGCTTTCATATTTGGCCACCAATATAGCTTCTTGATATCCTGATACATTTTGTCAGATCCTGGGTGAATCGAATACTTAGATTTATGCGACTCGTGCATAATCACGTCCCTTAGTCCTCCAAACCGTGGTAACCAACTTCTACCATTCAGACATAGCGTTCCATTAGTGCTAGTCTCCAATTTATTAGTGACCATTCCCCCTAGTTTCTCAGCTTCAACATTTTCAGGCTTAATGGCTTCGGTTTGTGCTCCTCGAATTTGCACAGGTAAGTTCGGATTGATAACCATAGCTAACGATCTAACACTACATGTCATCAGTTGTTCCTTTCTACTTAGCGCATCCGCCACTACATTGGCCTTCCCAGAGTGGTAACGGATTTCACAGTCATAATCACTGAGCAACTCGATCCATCGACGTTGTCTCATGTTTAGTTCCTTCTGATCAAGAATATGTTGTAAACTCTTGTGATCGGTATAGACGACACACTTGGTTCCATACAAGTAGTGTCTCCAGAATTTCAAGGCAAATACTACCGCGCCAAGCTCCAAGTCGTGCGTAGTGTAATTTTTCTCATGCGTTTTCAATTGTCGTGACGTGTAGGCGATAACTTTCTTCCTCCGCATCAACACAGCTCCCAATCCTTTTGCTGATGCATCACAGTAGACCACAAAGTCTTCTGATCCTTCTGGTAACGATAAAATAGGCGCACTACACAACATTTGTTTCAACTTCTGGAATGCTAATTCCTCCTTATCTCCCCATCCGTATTTCACCTTCTTTTGAGTCAACTTCGTCGATGGTTTCGCGATCTTCGAGAATCCCTCGATGAACCTTCGGTAGTATCCGGCGAGTCCTAAGAATTGGCGAATTTTAGTCGGTGTCGTAGGAGCAGTCCACTCCCTAATTGACTCAATCTTGGCAGGATCAACATGAATCCCCTTGCTATCTCTAACGTGACCTAGAAATTGTACTCTTGGCAACCAAAAATCACACTTCGAGAACTTAGCGTACAATTCCTCCTTCTTAAGTAATTCAAATATTATCTTAAGATGTTCCTCATGTTCTTTCTCATTCCTTGAGTAAATCAGTATGTCATCGATGAACACAATGACAAACTTGTCCAAATACGGTTTACACACTCGGTTCATGAGGTCCATAAACACAGCAGGTGCGTTTGTCAAACCGAACGGCATCACTTGGAACTCATAGTGTCCATACCTAGTCCTAAAAGAAGTCTTTGCAACATCTTCCTCACGGACTCTCAATTGGTGATAACCAGACCTAAGGTCAATCTTCTAGTAAACGCTCGATCCTTGCAACTGATCAAACAGATCATCGATCCTAGGTAACGGCTAACGGTTCTTGATGGTAAGTTTGTTCAACTCACGATAGTCGATACACATCCGAAAACTCCCATCATTCTTCTTTACAAATAAGACTGGAGCTCCCCAGGGTGAAGAACTCGGTCTTATGAATCCTTTATCAGTCAACTCTTGTAGTTGCGTTGCTAGTTCTTGCAATTTTGATGGTGCTAAACGGTAAGGCGCTGGAGCAACAGGTGCAGCTCCCGGTATTAAATCGATCTGGAATTCAACTTGTCTGGCCGGCGGTAATCCAGGCAAATCTTCAGGAAAGACTTCCGAAAAATCCCGTACGATAGGTACATCTTCCAACCGTTTTTCTTCCGTCTGCTTTTCAGTAACACAGGCTAAAAATACGTGGCAACCTTCCGACAACAACTTCTGAGCCTTGACACGCGAGATAATGTTCAGTCGTGACTTCCCTTTTCCATCACTTGTATCCCCTTGTACCTCCAAAACTTCATCACCAAATGGTAAGCGAACGATCTTCTCGTCACATACAATCGTAGCACGATATCTCGACAACCAGTCCATTCCGACAATCACGTCAAAACTCCCTAACTCAACATGCATAAGGTCTATTACGAAAGGATGACCTAGAAGATTTAAAGTGCATCCACGAAGTATAGTGTCGGCTTCTATCAACTTCCCATTTGCTAACTCAATAGTGTACTTAGTGTCTAAGGGCGAAGGGGTCACATCAAGTAAAACACTAAAAACAGTCGACACAAAACTCCTATCGGCTCTAGTATCAAATAAAATAGAAGCATAACGACCATTGAGAAGAAACGTACCCGTCACGACGTCGGGGTTTTGTTGCGCTTCTCCTCATCCTATCACGTAGACCCTTCCACGAGCTTCCCCAGCTTTAGCAATCTTTCCTTGGTCCATATTCTTTTTCTTTGGGCACTCATTGCTGTAGTGTCCCTTCTACTGACATTCAAAGCAAGTGACGTTGGCTTTCGTGTTGGGTGGTGACTTACAATCTCAAGCAATGTGTCCAGTTTTCTTGTAGTTGTGACATTGTACATTGCATTGTCCATTATGGTGACGCTTGCATCGATTGCACAGAGGTAACGTCCCATTGTACACTCCCTTTTCCCCAGTACCAGCAGTGTACGCTTTCATGGTGTCTTACCTCTTATTCGGATAGTTCCCATGGTTGTTCCTTTGGTTATTACCCTATTTTCTCTTGTTGTCCGCGACATTCCCAGCATTTGCTCGAACAACTTGGTCCATCCGACTGTGAGCCATCCTTATAACATCACTAACTTTTGTCGGTCCAGACGATGTCACATTCCCTTGAACTCTACCAGGTAAACCCCAAATATAGCGCTCAACCTTCTTTTCTTCATCCGGAACCATTCTAGGACATAGCAAACACAATTCTTCGAACCTCCTAGTGTACGTACCAATGTCATTGTTCTTCACAGTCAGGTTCCACAGTTCGATTTCCCTTTTCTGAATCTCATTACGAGGACAGTACTCCTTAGTCAACAACTTCTTAAGTTCCTCCCAACTCATTCCATACGCATCCTCGGCTCCAGCCGTCTGTACATGGGTGTTCCACCATGTCAACGCTCCAGCAGCTAAAGTACAAGTAGAATAAGTCACTTGGTTCTCAACAACACATCCACTAACACGGAACACAACTTCCATCTTTTCGACCCAACGAGCTAATCCGACAGCTCCTTCAGTACCATTAAAAGTCAAAGGGTCACAGCTCCTAAAGTCCTTGTAAGTACACGGCTTAGGCGGTCGATTGTCAACATTGTTCGGTGGTGCTTCGTTCACGTTGTTGTTAGCTTGAACGTTTGCCAGTGCAGCAGTCACTCGTTGCGTAATCAGTGCTTCCAATTGAGCGTCAGTCATTTCGTTACGTGTGTTCACCATTGTTTCTCTGCGTTAAGACAACAATGCAATTAAGGTTCAAGAATGAATATACACGTTATATATTTCATATGCTAAAATATAATGCAGAATTTAACAGTACAACAACATAAAAAGGATAGTCACTGGTCAAGGTCATGAAGTTAAATTCCCATTCATACTCAAAATATCAAGTACATAGTCATAAAATAAGAGTATGATTACATCTAGTCTACTCCAACTAACCAAGTACTACTCTAGTTTAGTGGATACAATACCCAAAAGATAAAGATGTCAATCTACTCTAGAATTAAGCACAATAACGGTGAATCTCTAAGTGCGACGACGACGATCACACTCAGCACATCTCGGTGAATCACTCCTCGGGTCTCCATCTGCAGCTCGGTCTCCTCCACGAACTGACTCCAACTCACGCCTCAACCTAGCAACCTCCTCAAGTGTGGTATCCAACAAGTCGCGGGTATCCTCGTTATCCTCTAACAATCCAAAAACCGCATCCTCAAGTAGACGAAAACGAACAGCATCTGAATCCCTAGTAGATCATATCATAACAACACATGACCTAGGTCTAGAGGGCTCTCCAACATGATGAGTAGGTGGTGTAGAAAAAGTAGTAGCAACTCGACTCCCATGAGTAGGCGATGCCTCAGGTGTAGTGTGTGAATCAGACATACGAACCTTCTTCCGTGGGCATGACGAATCAGAATCAGACAAGGCTCGAGATCTAACACCGGATGGTCCAGCTCCATCAGCAGGTGGTACAGTATCATCGGAATCAGTATAAACCTCAGCTGGTGGCGTACCCCATAAAGCTTCCCTCTCCTCTCTAAACCGCTGACAGGGAACAGTAGGCTTCTTCCTCAAGTTGGACGTCTTCCTAATCTCACTCCTCCTACTAGGCTCAACTCTCTCAAGTACAACAGTCAAAGCATCAACCCTACTATCATCACCAGCCTCAGCACCCTCGCTATCACTACTAGCCACAACCATCCTAACGTCAGTATCACTCTAAATCTCATCATCCATGTCCTCATCATCCTCACGATCTACCTCATATCCATCCATATCATCATCACCCTCACGATCTACCTCAACACCATCCATATCATCCTCATGACCTACCTCATGTCCATCCATACCCTCATCACCCTCGTGATCTACCTCAATACCATCCATGTCATCCTCATCATCCTCATCGTCCTCACTACCACTAACCCACTCGATCAAAGTACGATGCACAACAGGTGGCATCCCATCAACAACATCGGAAGTATCAGACAACACATCAGGCTCACCCTCATCATCCTCCTCCGGATCCTCGTCAGGGTCATACTATGCACCTTCCTCCTCAGGATCAGCCTCCTCTGGGTCATTCTCCGACTCAACATGATCTGGTACCATCTCAATCTCGTCTTCGCACTCTTCGTCGGCAGAGTCGGGCTGGTAAGAAACAGTAGATGACGACATAACCTGCAACAACCAAAATGCGTATTAAAGCAGTTGTAGGGTATGCATGAAATAATCATGTATAGAAATTAAAGTATGCAAATCAACGAAATGCATATGTATATAATACATATTACGTATTACATAATATATATTACATATTACTTATAGTGTTATCCTACGTAATACATTACGTAGTACACATATACATACAGAGTAACAAGTAGCCACATCGGTTATAGTCTAGGCCTAAAATGCAAACCTAGTTCTCTATAACCAAGGCTCTGATTACCAATTCTGTAACACCCCAAAATGTGATATGCGGAAGCGGTGAAGCTCGGAGGCTGTTACGTCATTGTATCATAGTTCAAGGTACAAGAGAACGACTCTAAATGAGACGTTTTAAAAAAATACCTCGTTGAATTTAAACTAAAAGCATCACAGTACAAAAGGTCTCAGTTTCAAAAGATAGTGCAGCGGAATGTATTTTAACAATCAATGAGATAATAGTTCAAAAGCATAAGTAAACAAATGTTCGAAGATAGCCAAGAAATGCATGCGGAATCCAAGTACTTCACACAGCAGATACAACTCATCATCAATTACCTCAGATAAATGCTAAATTGGGTCAACATAAAGTTGGTGAGAATATAGGTTTCAAGTAAAAGTTCATAGTAATTCAATTTCAGATTTCATTTCATGTACACGTGCAACTATAGGAGATATAGTGCCAAGTGTAGGATAAATTGGGTGTTCACAATATTTATGATAGCTAAGCTCGTGACATCGAAACTAGTGATCCAGTGCATACAATAGATTGCATACATAAATTTTGCCTCAATGGAGTACCTAGCCAAGATGACTCCGTTCATACAAATGGTACACACTCGTCCGACGTCAGAATGCCCGAGTGGAGGTTGTCAACCCTCAATAGATCTATCCGTAACATAAGAGCTTACACCAGCAGAGTAACTAACAATTCACGATAATGGGGACTATGGCTAAAGCAACTTAAGCTATCTCATAAATAGTGTTCACAAGCGTTCAAAGAAATCAAGTTTTACTTGCGTCCAGAAGCAAGCATCAAAGCATTTATCACATCCCAAAACATTAAACATATAAAAACAGTTTAATAGGGATCTATAAACTCACCTCAAGCAACGATTCAAACCGCACAAGTAAAATCAAATAGTAGCGAGTAACTCTAGCAACAACCTAAATATAATACTATAGTTTAGGCGCTAGCAAATAAGTCACAATAGTTCGTCACGTACGTTACTCATCAATCAAGTATATATTTTGTTGTTAAAAGTCGTGACTTGTAATGTTATATCGTTATAAACATTATAGTATATATATACTTAGGCAAAAATATTTATCTTTGACTCGACGAAATTTCGACGGCCTTTCGGCGTAAATTTTAATTTACCAAAATTTATCTTAACAAATTTTTCCTACACGATTCCTAACGAAAATTCGGCAGCCTTTCGGCGTCACGAAAAAATTTGCCATTTTTAGTAAGTACTCAAATCTCGTCCTAAAACCCCTATTTTCAACAATTTCTCAATCGCCAATATTTCAACAAGTCATTTTCCGCAATAGTATCAATTTCCACTTCCAACGTTCAAACTTTTAACGTTACAACAAGTATTCACATTTCACGCTAATACGCTTTTACAAAACAAGTCCAACATTCATACATACCATTTAGTAACCATTTTGACACTTAAAACAACTCCGTTTAACTCGAAAATGTAGTTTCGACCACTTTAAAAATCTGGACAGCAACCACTTATAGTGTTTTTCACCAAAAATTAAGTTTTCCGACAACGAAATTTAAACGACCACATCTTACTCATTTTAGCTCCGTTTTTAGCCCATAATATATCGAAACGAATGTATTAACTTATATTTTCATAATATCTAGTAAACTAGTGTCAAAACAATTTTTACGACCCTCTACGCCTCTTATAAAAATCGGACAGATTGTACGTTTTTCGTAAAAACTCGTTTTCGACCATTTTCAAGCGTAACCACTAGTAGTAACACTACTAGTTCCCTCCAATTATTCATAAACACCAACAAAATCAAAGATTTTTCTTCAAGTTCACAAATCCAAAATATACATACTTATATTTTTCACAAGTCTTTCAATTAAACCATTTTCATGTATGGATCTAATAGATCCACACATAATTTCCATAAATCTTAAAATATTTCATGACCAAAATAGTTTTTATCATTTTATTTCAAGAAAATACTTGATGTGTAACATGCATGCATAGATCTACAAAGATTATGCATGGAAAATGAAAAGATGAAAAAGGTTTAAGAAGTAACCTTGAGTAACGATTCTACGTAATCACAACGACCTGATCTACGCTCTAACCCACTAATAATCAACAAGAACTCTACTCTACAACTTCAACCCAAAAACTACTCAAATCTATAAATCAAGAAAGACCATTCTTCTTTATGCTTGTACAAACTCTAGTGTGATTTTGTTTTGTGTTAATTCTTGTTAAAATGAAGCTTTTAGAAATCAACAATGGTGGAAAATGTTTGTGTTTGTGTGCCGTATGTTTTGGGAGAGAATGAGAGATATGTGTGTTTTTTTTTTGAAGTGAAAATGAAGTGAATAAGTGAATTATTTGAGGTGGTTTTGGTTAGTAAGTTAAAATGTAAGATGTGTAAGTAAGTGTAAGCTTAATATGGTAAAGAGTGGATTGTTGGTGCATTATGCACATGGGGTGACATATGGCCGGTTATGGGGTCCCATATGGGGGTAATTATTGAAATTTTTTATTATGGTAACTAGTTAAAAGGTTTAAGGTAAAAAGGTTAATTAGTTTTAGGTAAATATCAAAAACTATATAGTTAAGTTAAAAATTACGTAAAACCAAAAAAATTTGACGAAATATATTAAATTTACGATTTTTCGACGAAAACTGATATTTTATGATTTATAAAGTATTTTATGCACGCTAA
Source organism: Glebionis coronaria (assembly GCA_025667525.1). Taxonomy (NCBI): domain Eukaryota; kingdom Viridiplantae; phylum Streptophyta; class Magnoliopsida; order Asterales; family Asteraceae; genus Glebionis; species Glebionis coronaria. Next base: position 93,804,710 of record CM046876.1, on the reverse strand, counting down.
CGACGGTTAAACGTAAAAACGACGTAAAATACGAAAACGCGATACGTTAATTAAATATTCACAGTAAATACGATTTATTACTATAAATAGCAAAAATATTAAAATACAGGCATATATAAACATATACAGAAATATTTAAATACGCTGCTCACGAAAATACGATCACGCTGTTAAAAACTAAACAGTTAAGCACATAATTCACAGATAGTGAATAATCTCATGGATTATCGTCAATTCATTGACCGTCTCAGCACTTTGGTCAGGTTCACAGAAAATGTTCAGAATAATGACGGAGCACAGTGTCAGGCCATTACTCCTCAGCAAACAGTTTTTCAGAAAACGCGGGATAACTTCCCGGTTCCAACACAGTTAAATCACATAGTTGACTAAATAAAAAGTCAAAGGGTAAAATAGTCATTTTACAAAGTAGGGAAAATTACCAGGTGTTACACAATTTTTGAATTCAAATATGAGAAACTATTTTGAAGCCGAAGGAATTGAACATGAAACATCTATTGCTCGAACACCCGAGCAAAACGGCGTTGTTGAAAGATGAAACCGTAATTTGGTTGAAGCTGCTCGAACATTATTTCCGCTTCAAAACTACCACTAGATTTTTGGGCCGAAGCCGTGTCAACCGCATGCTACACACAAAACCGCTCCTTAATTATCCCAAGACACGAAAAGACACCATATCACATAATTCATGATCGAAAACCTTCACTCAAACACCTTCACGTTTTTGGATGTACGTGTTACATTATTCGAGATGGTGAAAATCTTGACAAGATGAAAGAGAAAGGTGATGCATGCATTCTAGTGGGATATGCAACTCAGTCTAAGGGATATAGAGTGTACAACAAGAGAACAAAATTGATAGTCGAGACTATACATGTCAGATTTGATGAATTATAAGAGATGGCACTTGAAAAAAATAGTTTATGTCCCGATCCACAACGACAAAAGACTTATGTGTACAACCGCACGGAACTCGGAACTCAAGACCACAACAATGAACCGTCAAGTTCAAAGCTGGTTCCTGAACATGTTCCTAGAGCATATATGACAGTGGATACGACACTTGAAGAGTTGGAAATGTTATATGGACCAATGTATGATGAATATTTCACGGGGGAGAAACATGTTGTATCGAAGTCTTCCGCTGTCACTCATGATAAGAATGATGATACCGATCGTCGTCAACAAAAGGATACAACTTTATCTACTTCAACACGGGTAGCTACAGATTTACCTCCTCAGAATATCACATTAATAACCGCTCTTACAACATCAACAACTACTGTCATTGCTCTAGAGAACACAAATCAAGCAGACAATGCATTATCTGACGAAGACGAATTTATCAACCCATTCGGTACACCGGTACACGAAACTGGAGAGTCTTCTACTCGCCATGTTGATCCGTCAAATATGCATACGTTCTACCAACGACATCCTTCAACACATCATTGGACTCGAGATCATCCTTTGGTTCAAGTAATTGGAAACCCTTCATAGCCCGTTCGTACAAGACGGCAGCTTAACACCGATGGCGATGTTTGTATGTTCGCACTCGGCATGAGTTCAGCTGAACCGAAAAACATCAAAGAAGCCATGGTTGATCATGCTTGGATTGAATCGATGACGGATGAACTTCAACAATTTGAAAGACTGATGAGACTGCTTTTATGCATAGTCTCATCGTCCAAATCGGGCTTAAAATGCATAAAATATCATTAAAACTGCCAAATATATGCTCGTGTTTGTTGCTTGTGTATTTTAGGTACGGATATTGAGGAAATGACAAAAGATCACAAGAATCATTCAAAAACGAACACGGGAAACGAAGCCGCACAATGAACCGGGCCCAAATCTGGAATTTCCAAAAATGACCTTGAAGAATTGAAGATTGGCAACATTGGTCCCTCATGTTTGAAGACTTGGCAATTTATGCCCTTGCATAACTCATAAAATGCATTGAGGTCCCTAAATTATCAAGTATTTATAAGAACAGCCCTTGAAGAATGAAGAAATTTGCATTTGAAGTCCTTGTTCAAGTTTGAAAAGTATTGGTGCCATTTTTGACAAGTGAGCCAAAGTTGTTACAAGTAATTTGGGCGTTGATAGCTGTTTAATACAAAAGGAAAGGAGTGTGAAACCTTGGGGGCCAAAACTGTCAAACAGCCAAACCCACACATCCAATACAAAGCTGACACCTCAGCTTAACCCGACCCTACCCACTAAACCAACCCAAACCCGTAGCCCACAACCCACACCCAACCAGTTTATTTAATAAACTGGTCAACCCAGTCAAATCCTCCCAACTTTCCCACCAAACACGTATTTTAAAAACCTTAATCCCATTTTCAGATTAAACACACCCTTAATCCCAGATAAACCCTAATATTCCCCAGCCTTAATCACCCTTAATTCAAAGGGGTTTTTCCCCAAACCTTCCAGATCCTTAATTTAACCCAACCTCACCCCATCCCACACCAAAACCGTGACCAAGACACACCCATGTGTCTTGTAGGCCCCTCCCCTGCCCCGTCCCTTTCCCTCAAAACCCTAAAACCGACAAGACCAATGGTTGGATGTTACTCCTTGGCCCCCAAGGACATTTTAAACGTCCAAGATCATAACAAGACCAGCTGACATCAAGGACAATCACAAGACTCGTCTTTTGACCAAGATTCCAAGACTTTTCTCAAGGGCAGATTAGGAAATTTGTAGCTAGGGTTTTATTGATTCTAGATAGTTCTTTTGAGTAGTATATAATGAGATGCATGTATCTCATTTAGCTTGTTCCAGATTTTGCAAAACCCTTTTGTAATTCCTTTTTATGAAAATAAAAGTTGGTATTTTATTGTTAAAAGTAATTCCTTTTTGTTTGATAAAAGTTGGTGTTTTGTGTGTTAAGCAATCTGAGTTCCATAAAAATTGTTGAAGTAATTTTTGAATTTTCAAAAATTATCTTCAAGTTTTTGAAATATTGATTTCTTTTGGGTGAAATCTTGTTTCATGGTTTGATTTTCAGGGATCATTAGTCATATTTTAAGTGTGTTGAAAGAAGGTTATTTGAGAAGATTTTAAAAAGGTTTTAAAAAGTTTGAAAGAAAAATCAGAAACATTGGATATTTGCATTGTGTTCTTCATTGTTTATTGCAGGTTCCATTGGAGCTTTTGTTGTCCAAGTGTTCTGCACAGACCCGGGTCTGTTGGGAGGTGGCTAAGCAGCCATTTAGGGACCTGGATGTAGGTCCCTTAAGGTAAAATCCTTGTTTCCCTTTTCAGTGTTCAAAAGTTTCAGGTTTATGTGATTTGTGTGATATGCATGAAATCTGCTTACTTGTTTGTTTGAGTGTTGGATATTGCTTATTCTAGGTGTTTGATGCATGTTAGATAGTTTAGGAATCAGTTGTTTGAGTTTTGTTAGGATTTGCTTTGTAATCATCATTTTCAGAAAATATAAGAGGGTGTTTGGATTTGCATGATAATTGAACCTCTTGGGGGATTCTTGTGTTAAAACCAGTCTAGATACACTTCTTAGGTGGTTGATATGATATATGTGTTCTAAGTTTTCAGTTTGGTGAAGAAACAAGCAAGTTTGCATGATAAAAATGGCCTAAACTAGCTAAATCAGTAACTGCTTTTCTTTGTGCTTGTTTTCATGTAAATTTGACCACCAAATCTTGCTAGTTGTTAGATTATAGGTTATTTGAGGATTGTGTATTGGTCATATGCTATGTTGTGAGCTTATGTGCAAGTTATGAGCATCTAAATTCCATTTTTGTGCAAGTAATATAGCCTATTGTTCATCAGTCAAACATAGGACTTAATCAGAAACTTCTTGTGCTTTGTTTGTGTGATTCTTGGCTAGTGACCTGCTTGTTTTTGTGTGTAAACTGACTCCTTATACTCAACTGAGTATAAGGGTGCCTTTTTGTCCAACATAAGCTCACAATAAGCTCTCCTGAGCTTATTTGGTCAACTGACCAACAATTTTACACTAGCAGTAGGAACAAACTTCCCACTGGTAGCACACTTTTTGGTACTGCTAAGCAAAAAGACAAATCCAGCAACATGTCACTATCATAAATCTTTCTTTTTTGTCTTTAGTGCTCAAATTTTAGAGTTAGGACTTGATTTTTGTTTCTAAATTTTTCTTATTTAATTTGTGATTTTTCAGTTTAGGTAAAAAATTTATTACTGTTCATTTTATATTTTTTAGATTAAATAGCATTTTAATTAACTTTTTAAGTTTCTGTTTTTGGCATTTAGTGCCAAAAATACTTAATTTTCAGTTTAAACAATTTTCCTAGACTTAGAATAATATTTTAAGATTTTTGGTTAAAAAAGTTTTCACTGTTCATCTTTTATTTATTTTTTATAATTAATTTAAGTTAATTAGGGTTTTATATTAAACTGTTTTTGTCTTTTAGTGGTAAATTTAATATTTTTCAAACTTTTTCAATTTTCTACTGTTCATTAGGGTAAATTAGGATTTTTAAAATTGGTAAATTATTTTTAGCATTATTTTTTTATTTTTATAATTATTTTAGTTTTAAAATAGTTTTTAGTGATTTAAAAATAGAAAAATAGTTTTAAAAAATTAGGAAAAATACTTTTTAGTCTTTAGATAATATAATTAAGTTATTTGTTCAATAAAATAAATTTTGGACATTTTGATTAATTATATTTAATTTTAGGGCTTTAATTAGCATTTAAAATTGAATATTTAATTAATAAAACGTTTTAAAATATTTTTATTGGATTTTTATTCTTATTTATATTATTTTAGACTTATTTTAGCTTTTAATTAATTTTTAGGTTTAAAATTTTTAATTTTGTAGTTTTTACGGTTTTACGTGAACGCCTTTTCGTCTTAGCTCGATCCGTCTTCGTAACCGTCATTTCTTTCTTATTTCTATTTTCTTTTTCTCATAGCAATAAAATCATCATTAATCAATTCATTACACAACACACGTGCCTCCTCGAGAACGAACTCACTTTTAGGGTCATTCACACACGGTTTTCCTAAATCGTCGTGCCTACTTGCCCTATTTACCTTCCTTTTCCTAAAGGGGTAAAAATACAACTATCATTTTGGCGCCGCTGCCGGGGAGGCGTGTTGTGTTTTGATTGAACCATTTTTGTTTTTATACTAACCATAATTAGTATTTGTATTAGTAGCACTCTACTAATACGTATTATCGTTTTTCGGTTTTTGTGTGAATATTATTAATATATTGTATACGTAGAACAATAAATTCACAAGTACTCCAAATACGTGAGAAATCACAACCTTGACTTGGGAGGTCATTACCCAATCATTGTATTCGAATCTCAAACCAAAGAAAAAAGGCAAAAATAGATAAATACTTTCGTGAAGCTCGATTTTGAAAAATACAAACTATAAGGTGGGTATAAGGCGGTTGTATTTCACGACCTAAAGGAAAAAGGCTCTTAAGTGCTTCGCGCCGCCTCGTTACCTCCGCTTGCTTGTGCGTATTTGATTTTGAGAGTGAATCGAGGGTTTTGCCGCCCAAAGTATTATTACATATCATATATATTTTCTTGGTTTCTATTGATTAAACCCTCTTGAACGATTTGGTGTTCCACCATCGTTCTAAAGTCATCGAAGGCGTTCACTTCACGTGATCGTTTTCATTCCTTGAGGCTTCTTTAATCAAGAGATTTGATTAAGGAGGAGATTTGTAGATTTGCGTCTACTTAATACATTCACCAATTTCAAAAAAAGTTAATACCATCAAAAACCACAAAAAAATTGAAAAATACAAAACACCAAAAAGAATCTTCTTTGCTCGTCTCCACGTTGTACGTGACGTTTATGCTAACTCGTAATCAAGCAAAACGTGCACGTAGACGAAAGAACAAAACTCCCACTCCAACTCATTCTAGTGAGGAGTCTCCTATTGACGAACCCATTGTACGAGAAGCACCAACCATGGCGAATCAAACTGTGATGGAGTTACTTCAAGCACCCACCGAGGGTTATGGAGAATCTATTGTGATTCCCGCTATCCTTGCGGAGAATTTTGAGGTGAAAACGGGTTTGTTGTCGATGATCCAAAACAACAAATTCCGTGGTGATGAGAAGGACAATCCCCACAACCATATCCTCCAATTTAATCGTCTTACCGCCACGTGCAAATTTAAGGATGTCTCGAATGACTCGATTAAGATGATGCTTTTTCCGTATTCCTTAGCAGGGCCCGTTAAAATTTGGTTAGAGAAAGAGCCACCTAATTCTATATTGACGTGGAAGGATCTCGTTTCAAAGTTCGTGAACCAATTTTTTCCGCCCTCTAAGACTACGCATTTGAAAAATGAGATTTCTAAATTTTCACAAGAATCAAATGAAAGTTTTTCAACGGCTTGGAATAGGTTTAAGGAGATGTTGCATGAATGTCCTCATCACGGTTTTTCCGACTTACATCAAATCGACACGTTTTACAATGGACTTAATGATCATGAAAGAGATTATTTAAATGCCGCCGCGGGTGGTAATTTTTTGTGCAAAACGGTCGAGGAAGCTTTGGTCATAATTGAGAATAGGTCTAAGGTTTATATCCCTCGTAACACACCGAGTGTTGCCAAATTGGGCTCATCATCGTCTCGAAGTATCAATGCCTTACATGATGAAGCTAATGAGGAAAATCGGTTTTTCGATAGGTTTTTGTCTCTTATGTCCCATTGGAAAGCTCAAGAAGCTTCAAATTCCGCTTCAGTTAAAGCGGTTTCTAAGAGTTGTTTGTCGTGTGGTGGAGCTCATGATCTTTCCGAGTGCATTACCGCGGATGGTAACACTTCGAGTGCTTATGTAGCCACGGGAACTTATAACCAAAACGGTCAAGGTTCCCGCCAAAATCAAGCTCCACCAAATCAAAATGCTAATAACTATCGAAACAACAACCAAGGTGGTAATTATCAAGGCAATCAAAGGAATTACAACAAGGGTAATTATCAAAGTGGAAATGGGCAAATTTCAAACCAAAACCAAAACCGTGATTTTCAAACTACTACACAAGGTTTTCAAAATGATCACACCAAAAATCTTCAAGGAGAGTTTTTGAATTATGCAAAGGCTAATGATGCTAAGTTTGACAATTTGCAACGTGAAATGGTTAGCTTAAGATCCGAGTTGAAAAACGAGCTTAAAAACGAACTTGCTAATGAACTTAAAACTCATGCTAATAAAATGGAAGGAAATGTCACACGTCTCCAACAAAATCAACAAAAAATGGAGCAAGGTCAACATGAGATTAAGCAAGAGTTGTTAAAAGCGGATGCTAGGCAATCTAAGTTTGAAGACCGAATGGCTAAAATGTTTGAAGTTATCATGTGTAAGCCCTCTTCTTCGGGTGGTCTTCCTAGTGATACCATCGTGAACCCGAAAGGAGAATTGAAAGTTATTACTACTCGTAGTGGTAAAACTTTCAAAGAACCCTTTTCTCGTCCAAGTACTTCTATGGAGAAGGAAAAAGAGAAAGAACCCGAGGTGGTGGTAGAAAAGGAGCAAATTACAAGCCCACGAAGTACCGCTCAAACCACACCTAGGGTTGAACCAATACCAATCATGGAACCCGAGATTCCAAGGCCGATGCCTATGCCTATGCCCCAACCCACACCACCTTTACCCTACCCTTCAAGACGAGACAAGGAAAAGGCACAAGAATGAAATAATTATCAATTTGAACTTTTTATGAAAATGTTTCGTGACTTGCATTTCAATATAAGTTTTGCCGACGCCTTAGTCATGATGCCTCGATTTGCCGCGAACTTCAAAAGTATGTTGAATAACAAAGAGAAATTGCAAAAATCGTCTAGTTGTTCATCGGTTTTTCTTAGTCGCATACCTCAAAAAGTCGGTGATCCCGACAAGTTTTTAATCCCATGTGCTATACAAGACATGGAAGAATGCTACGCCTTGGCCGATCTTGGTGCTAGTATTAATTTGATGCCTCTTGAGAATTTTAAATCGCTCAATCTTCCCAATCTCACTCCTTCAAGAATGTCAATCGAGATGGCCGATCATTCTACGATTTTAGCTTGTGAAGTTGCCGAGGACGTCTTCGTGAAAGTTGGAAAGTTCTACTATCCCGTAGACTTTATTGTTGTTGACATTCCTATCGATCCTAAAGTTCCGTTAATATTAGGTCGATCATTTTTGGATACCTCGAGAGCACTTATCGATGTGCATGCAAGGAAAATCACTCTTCGTTTCAATGAGGAAGAACTCGTCATTAATGCAACCCAAAACTCCACACTTTCTCATGTGTATTCTATCACATCTTTGTACAATGTCAATCCCATCAAAAACATTTGCAAAAAAATTTCAAATAGAGTTTTAGGAGTTGTTGATAAAAATGAAGTTTCGTCCCCTCCGCCGGTGGAGGTTAAGAGTGTTAAGCCTACGGTTCAAATTGTGAATGATTCTTCGGATGATGAATACGTTGATCCCAATGGGGGAGTTTTCTTTGTCGACAAACGTTTTGAAAACTTACCACCACCTTTGCCAAAACGGTTTCAAAATGTGAGAATTTTTAGTGTGACTAACATTGCTTTAGATACACCAAATATTTTTGACATAATTAAATCGGGTTTTCACAAGGAGAGTTTAAAATATGAAAAAGGAAAAGATTTTAAATTGAATTTAAAAGCTTTTTCTACAATTCTAACTCCGTCATCACCACGTGTATTGAGTACTACAAGCTCGTCTTCTCCTTTTGACGATGCTTTGTGTGGATTTAGTGTGGGGGAATCCCCTTATGTTCCCTCCCCTTTCTCCACCGAGGACGAGATATTTGATCCTGGAATTGCTTATATAGGGAAATTTCGGTCTTCCACCGATGCAATAAATGGAAAATCTTTTCATTTGATTGGTGCGAGTCTACCTCGAGTAGCTCAATGTTTTCATGACTTACCCATTGTCCCACCCTTCTATTTCTTCTCATCTATTTTCTTGAAACCCTTTGGGTTTGTGTTGACACACGATGAAGTGGCGTTGATTTGTTTTTCCAATAAAAACGAGAACGTCATCTTCGATCCTGGTATTTTGTACCATCAAAGGACTTAGTCCTTAATACCGGTTGTTTTTGGGCCTTGTTTATAATGTAAGTCCCACCAAAAAATTGACCATACCATGATAATCCCTAAATGATCACATTTATGGGGATTCGAGTCGAGCTTTTGACTCGGTTATCAAAAACAAGGTGCCTCGTGGGGGAGACCCATGCTTATCCTTGTACATATTATTGCTTTCTAATTAGTTAATGTGAGGGGATTTGTGCCCTTCCAACCTTTGTTCCGTGGTTGTTTGTGCATTGTGGTTTTTAGATCATGATCTTCACGATTGGAGCCTCTCGTGTTCGTTATATGAGAACACTCGATCGTTTGCTTTGAAGACTTTCTCAATATCCATATGATATATCCTTGATTGTTCTAACCTTAGGTTTTTAGAACACTTCATAAACGGCTATTACTTATTGGTTACACCCTTTCCATGCTAGATTAGGCATTCGACTACGTCTCTAGTATGGGGGTGTTTGCACCTCTAGACTCGAAACATTGAGGACAATGTTTAACTTTAGTATGGGGGGGGTGAATAGATACTTGCCTTGCCGAACCTTCACGCTTTCCAAAGTTTATCTTTTTGTTTATCGTTTTGTTGCAAAATAAGGCTAAAAATGGCCAAATTTTAAAATTTTTCTCATGTTTCATAAGTGTTTGAAGACATGAATGTAGGTTTTCCGATGGCGAGAATAAGAGTAATTTTTGACTCGACCGTGCGTGTTGAGCACTTAGCTTTGATTCCTTAACTTCACATTAGGCTAAGTCTCTTAAATGAGGACGAGAAATGATAGAGTTAATTATAAGTTACTATGCTAAACATAGAGTACTCGTATTCTTTCAAAAACTCATGTGTTCTTGTTGTTTGCTTATTCTCCCTTGGCTTGTAAATATTTTTTGCTTAATAAATATTGACTTAGCGGTTTAGTTAGGATTGTTGGGTTTCTAGTCTTTTCTAGTAGCTTCCGTGTAATTAAATTGGGAAGACATTAAGGTATCGCCAGCGTCACGGTTTTGAAGTATTGGCACCCTAATAATCAAAAGCTTCACCCAATAATAAGATTTCAAGTGCTCACCTAAATCTAGCAAACAATTTGAAGCCCCACAAGGCCTAAAATCTATGCAAAAATTGAAAGTGAATCAAGCCTTAATCTTCGAAGCTTTAAAGATCCAAAATTCGCTTTAGCCTGAGGATATACGTCTTTGGCTAATAAAACCACCGATGAGGCGGATAATAAAAGGCAAGGCAAGACCGAAGTCATAATAAAAGCTTCATGGCGAAGTTGAATAAAAGATGGAGGTAAACCAAAGATAATAAGGCCCTTCCGTTAGGGGGCGTATAAAAGTCTTGGTAATAAGTCTCATGTTCAAAACCGTTATAAAACCGTGTTTATCGATTCTTCTTGTCAACTTAATTTTTTGACATCGTTGTCTATTAGGAGGGGTTATTGATTTGATGGTCTTAGTTACACCGTTAGGACTCTATTTTTAGACCTAATCTCTATTATCGCATAAGTCAATGATGTATCCTCGTGAAACATTCAAGACAAAATAAAATATAAGAGATACAACTTAGGAATAATGGGAGGATAAGTACGTGATTAGGGCATATGAGTAGTGTTAGCATTACTAACTTATAATGACAATGATCTCGTTGCACGCTTGGCATGGAATTAGGGTGAAAATTGAGGACGATGAAATTATTTCTAACGAAGCATTCACGTGTTCTTATTCTATGAACCTAAACGTCCCATTTTGCGATAAAAATCATACATTATGTCCATAACACAAGTAGTAGTAATAGTAGTAGTGTAGCTAGTTTATCTTTCAATAAAGAGAATAAAAATGAATTTTAGAGGTGCTACGATACTTAATTCTAGCATTGCGTGAGGGCACGGCAATGGTTTAGTATGGGGGAGGATGAGACTGCTTTCATAGTCTCATCGTCCAAATCGGGCTTAAAATGCATAAAATATCATTAAAACTGCCAAATATATGCTCGTGTTTGTTGCTTGTGTATTTTAGGTACGGATATTGAGGAAATGACAAAAGATCACAAGAATCATTCAAAAACGAACACGGGAAACGAAGCCGCACAATGAACCGGGCCCAAATCTGGAATTTCCAAAAATGAACATGAAGAATTGAAGATTGGCAACATTGGTCCCTCATGTTTGAAGACTTGGCAATTTATACCCTTGCATAACTCATAAAATGCATTGAGGTCCCTAAATTATCAAGTATTTACAAGAACAACCCTTGAAGAATGAAGAAATTTGCATTTGAAGTCCTTGTTCAAGTTTGAAAAGTATTTATGCCATTTTTGACAAGTGAGCCAAAGTTGTTACAAGTAATTTGGGCGTTGATAGCTGTTTAATACAAAAGGAAAGGAGTGTGAAACCTTGGGGGCCAAAACTGTCAAACAGCCAAACCCACACATCCAATACTAAGCTGACACCTCAGCTTAACCCGACCCTACCCACTAAACCAACCCAAACCCGTAGCCCCCAACCCACACCCAACCAGTTTATTTAATAAACTGGTCAACCCAGTCAAATCCTCCCAACTTTCCCACCAAACACGTATGTTAAAAACCTTAATCCCCTTTTCAGATTAAACACACCCTTAATCCCAGATAAACCCTAATATTCCCCAGCCTTAATCATCCTTAATTCAAAGGGGTTTTTCCCCAAACCTTCCAGATCCTTAATTTAACCCAACCTCACCCCATCCCACACCAAAACCGTGACCAAGACACACCCATGTGTCTTGTAGGCCCCTCCCCTGCCCCGTCCCTTTCCCTCAAAACCCTAAAACCGACAAGACCAATGGTTGGATGTTACTCCTTGGCCCCCAAGGACATTTTAAACGTCCAAAATCATAACAAGACCAGCTTGCATCAAGGACAATCACAAGACTCGTCTTTTGACCAAGATTCCAAGACTTTTCTCAAGGGCAGATTAGGAAATTTGTAGCTAGGGTTTTATTGATTCTAGATAGTTCTTTTGAGTAGTATATAATGAGATGCATGTATCTCATTTAGCTTGTTCCAGATTTTACAAAACCCTTTTGTAATTCCTTTTTATGAAAATAAAAGTTGGTATTTTATTGTTAAAAGTAATTCCTTTTTGTTTGATAAAAGTTGGTGTTTTGTGTCTTAAGCAATTTGAGTTCCATAAAAATTGTTGAAGTAATTTTTGAATTTTCAAAAATTATCTTCAAGTTTCTGAAATATTGATTTCTTTTGGGTGAAATCTTGTTTCATGGTTTGATTTTCAGGGATCATTAGTCATATTTTAGGTGTGTTGAAAGAAGGTTATTTGAGAAGATTTTAAAAAGGTTTTAAAAAGTTTGAAAGAAAAATCAGAAACATTGGATATTTGCATTGTGTTCTTCATTGTTTATTGCAGGTTCCATTGGAGCTTTTGTTGTCGAAGTGTTCTGCACAGACCCGGGTCTGTTGGGAGGTGGCTAAGCAGCCATTAAGGGACCTGGATGTAGGTCCCTTAAGGTAAAATCCTTGTTTCCCTTTTCAGTGTTCAAAAGTTTCAGGTTTATGTAATTTGTGTGATATGCATGAAATCTGCTTACTTGTTTGTTTGAGTGTTGGATATTGCTTATTCTAGGTGTTTGATGCATGTTAGATAGTTTAGGAATCAGTTGGTTGAGTTTTGTTAGGATTTGCTTTGTAATCATCATTTTCAGAAAATATAAGAGGGTGTTTGGATTTGCATGATAACTGGACCTCTTGGGGGATTCTTATGTTAAAACTAGTCTAGATACACTTCTTAGGTGGTTTATATGATATATGTGTTCTAAGTTTTCAGTTTGGTGAAGAAACAAGCAAGTTTGCATGATAAAAATGGCCTAAACTAGCTAACTCAGTAACTGCTTTTCTTTGTGCTTGTTTTCATGTAAATTTGACCACCAAATCTTGCTAGTTGTTAGATTATAGGTTATTTGAGGATTGTGTATTGGTCATATGCTATGTTGTGAGCTTATGTGCAAGTTATGAGCATCTAAATTCCATTTTTGTGCAAGTAATATAGCCTATTGTTCATCAGTCAAACATAGGGCTTAATCAGAAACTTCTTGTGCTTTGTTTGTGTGATTCTTGGCTAGTGACCTACTTGTTTTTGTGTGTAAACTGACTCCTTATACTCAACTAAGTATAAGGGTGCCTTTTTGTCCAACATAAGCTCACAATAAGCTCTCTTGAGCTTATTTGGTCAACTGACCAACAATTTTACACTAGCAGTGGGAACAAACTTCCCACTGGTAGCACACTTTTTGGTACTGCTAAGCAAAAAGACAAATCCAGCAACATGTCACTATCATAAATCTTTCTTTTTTGTCTTTAGTGCTCAAATTTTAGAGTTAGGACTTGATTTTTGTTTCTAAATTTTTCTTATTTAATTTGTGATTTTTCAGTTTATGTAAAAATTTTATTACTGTTCATTTTATATTTTTAGATTAAATATCATTTTAATTAACTTTTTAAGTTTCGGTTTTTGGCATTTAGTGCCAAAAATACTTAATTTTCAGTTTAAACAATTTCCCTAGACTTAGAATAATATTTTAAGATTTTTGGTTAAAAAAGTTTTCACTGTTCATCTTTTATTTATTTTTTATAATTAATTTAAGTTAATTAGGGTTTTATATTAAACTATTTTTGTCTTTTAGTGGTAAATTTAATATTTTTCAAACTTTTTCAATTTTCTACTATTCATTAGGGTAAATTAGGATTTTTAAAATTGGTAAATTATTTTTAGCATTATTTTATTATTTTTTATAGTTATTTTAGTTTTAAAATAGTTTTTAGTGATTTAAAAATAGAAAAATAGTTTTAAAATTTAGGAAAAATACTTTTTAGTCTTTAGATAATATAAGTAAGTTATTTTTTCAATAAAATAAACTTTGGACATTTTGATTAATTATATTTAATTTTAGGGCTTTAATTAGCATTTAAAATTGAATATTTAATTAATAAAAGGTTTTAAAATATTTTTATTGGATTTTTATTCTTATTTATATTATTTTAGACTTATTTTAGCTTTTAATTAATTTTTAGGTTTAAAATTTTTAATTTTGTAGTTTTTACGGTTTCACGTGAACGCCTTTTCGTCTTAGCTCGATCCGTCTTCGTAACCGTCATTTCTTTCTTATTTCTATTTTCTTTTTCTCATAGCAATAGAATCATCATTAATCAATTCATTACACAACACACGTGCCTCCTCAAGAACGAACTCACTTTTAGGGTCATTCACACACGGTTTTCCTAAATCTTCGTGCCTACTTGCCCTATTTACCTTCCTTTTCCTAAAGGGGTAAAAATACAACTATCAAAGACTTAAAGTCTGGGAACTTGTTGACAGACCATACGATGTAATACAATTAAATCTTCGATGGATCTGGAAAAACAAGATGGATGAAGAGAACATGATCATCAAGAATAAATCTAGGCTAGTAGCTAAAGGGTATGGTCAGAAAGAGGGTATTGATTTTGAAGAATTATTTGCACCAGTAGCTCGAATAGAAGCGGTCAGGATTTTCCTTGCTTATGTTGCACGTAAGGGATTCATTGTCTATCAAATGGACGTAAAGATGGCGTTTCTTAACGGTCCTTTGAAGAAAGAAGTATATGTCACGCAACCTGAAGGATTCGTCAATCCTAATTATCCTGACAAGGTGTATCGTCTCCACAAAGCACTTTATGGACTTAAGAAAGCTCCAAGGGCGTGGTACGACGAGCTCTCAAAATTTTTGGTCTCCAAAGGTTTCTCAAAAGGTTACATTGATCTAAGTTTGTTCACTTATAAATATGGGGATGACATTTTGCTTGTGCAGATTTATGTTGATGACATTATTTTCGGGTCTACAAACCCAAAACTTTCAAAATGGTTTGAAAAAGTAATGCACAACAAATTTGAAACGTCGATGATGGGCAAACTAAAATTTTTTCTAGGAATTCAAGTTCACCAATCCCCAAGTGGTATCTTTATAAACCAAGCTAAGTATTGTCAAGAGATAATCAAAAAGCATGGTATGACTTCATGTGACCCCGTTGGGACACCATTATCAACCACATCTCTAGATGTTGATTTGGAGGGAGATGTCATAGATCAAACTAAATATCGTTCGATGATCGGCTCCCTCATGTATTTAACAACAAGCCGACCAGATATATCACATGTTACGTGTTATTGTGCACGATATCAAGCACAACCCACTGAAAAGCACCTCAAGGAGGTTAAACGGATCTTTCGGTACCTCAAGAATACCATTCATTTGGGACTCTGGTATCCGAGGGAAACCGGTTTCTTTCTAACGGTCTATTCAGATTCTGATCATGCAGGGTGTCTTGATACACGTAAAAGTAATTCTGGTGGTGCACAATTTCTAGGTCAAGATAAGCTTGTGGGATGGTCTTCCAAGAAGCAGGATTGCACATCATTTTCATCAGCCGAAGCGGAGTATGTGTCTCTATCTGCGTGTTGTGCTCAAGTTCTATGGATGAGAACACAACTCACGGATTATGGCTTCCACTTTGATAAAGTACCTATGTACTGTGACTCAAAGTCCGCCATAGCCATCTCCTGCAATCCGGTACAGCATTCCCGCACGAAGCACATTGATGTTAGATATCACTTCATTAAGGAACAAGTTGAATAGGGTATTGTTGAAATATACTTTGTTGGAACTAATTACCAATTAGCTGACTTGTTTACAAAATCTCTTTCGAAAGAGAGGTTTACGTATCTAGTTAGGCAAATTGGTATGAGATGTTTGACTCCAGCAGAACTGGAGATTCTGGCAAAGAAGCCTTCTTGATTAACCTATCAAACATGTACTTGTAAATATCTTTGAAAAAGCAAAATACAAAAATATAAAACATATAAAAACAAAACACAAAATTAAAAATATTTTAAAATCCAAAAATATTCTTCTCGACATGTCTTTCAGTATCGATAATATGGACGTACCTAGAAATGTCGCTCATTAACGACACGGGTGTGTACATAAAGCTCGAATGAAAGTTGTAAATATTTTTCAAAACATGTCATTTCTATTTTTTAATGGAAAATGTCTATTTTGGACAATTTTTCCAACAACGGGTAGAGCAATCTATCTTGGGTTGAGCTTGTCACAAAACATTCAACATTTTGAGCTCAACACAATGGCTTGTAATCACTTTCAGATTGCAACCCGGTTCTATATTCACGGGGGAGTGTACGCTTTAGTGCCCTTACCCTCAGCAAAAGAAGAGAAATCTTCTTACACTTGAGTGGATTCGTCAAGACATTCAAAGTCTAAGAACTCAAGTTTATGCTTTAGAAAAACCTCTTCGCCAAAAAGAAATAGGATTTTTCAAAAAGCGTTGAACACAATTTTTTCAAGAATTTTTCAATGATTATTTAAAATCTTTCAAAATTTGTGTGTTCACCAACTCCCATCCTCAAAAAGCGAAATGTGGATCAAATCCTCACAATGACAATTCAATTGGATCAATTTTTGAGGGGGAGCATTTAAAATTCATGCAAAAGATTAACACATCTTTCTCCTGGAGATTTAAAGACTATTTTTCAAAATATATTTTAATCAAATTTGGTATCTCTAATATCAAAGGATTTTATATATTAGGGATAGGGGAGAAAATGTGATTAAAATGTGATCTTATATAAGACTCAAGCACTTTAACTCTTACCTACATGTGCAAAACACTTTCGATTATCGATGCACATGTGAAGGGGGAGCCTTTCTGTAACGACAAAACTATCAAGGTGTAAAATGTTTTTCAAACACTTTGTTAGACTTTTTAAAGTGGTTTTATGGTTACGATAAAATACCCAAAGCATCTTTAATTCACGACATTATTGGTGTCAAAAGGGTGGTTAGGTTTAACTCCTATGATCCAACCAGAACCAGAGGGATCTTCCTAGGGACAATCCAATAGATTATTAGAAGTCCTTAGGAAAGATGGAGTAGAATGTGAACGTAGTTGAATGCCGACTAAGTACTGATGCTAGCACTGGAACAATCACAACAAGGTGCTAGTAATGATGTCTTGGTAAGCATTGAAGGGGTTGAAGAATGAAAAAGAAATGTAAGGATAAAGGTTGTAAAGAAAGAAGCCCTCCATACAACTTAGGCAGAAACCAGGTCAACACATCATGAAGACAACTCATCATGGACCTAGTGGTGTGAAGCACAACCCATTCCTAGCTACTCAGGCTTCTCTCAAAATAAGTTTTTTTTATTATCACGGAGAACAACATGACTTCTATTCACTTTGTCACTTCGAGATAGTTGATATTGAATAGGTGGCATCTGCTCCAGCCTCCGACCACTAAAAGTGAACAAATCGAGTCTAGATCCAAGAGATCAACCAAATATCGTTAGGACACACGGATGAAGATCAAGAGAGTCCTACGCTATATCCTTGTAATATTGCTAGAACACTCAGAGTGATACTACTTAGTATGCACAATGATGAGTGGAAATCCTTCTAGTGTTAACATCAAACAACACTTCGGTAGGTCATATGCAAGATTCATTATAAATAGAACATGTGTAAAACTGAAAAGCAACAGTGGTTTGATTCTGAATTGATTCAAACTCGTTTCAGGTTTCTACGGAATATCTTTATGGTCTTGCCAGAACATTCAGAGTGATATTCATTAATATTCACAGTGACAAATGGAAATCCTTCTAGCGTCAACATCAAACAGCGCTACGGTAGGTGACTTGTGAGATTCTTATGGCGAGATTAGTAATCTCTATAAATCTCCAAATGACAAAGGGTAATGACCTCTCTTAAAGGGTAATGACCTCACATTGGGGGAGATTGTTAGCCTCAAAATATTGAATCAAACAAGAATGCTCGGTCATATGTTTATTATGTAGCGTATATTAGAACGTTGTAATAGGTAGTAGGTTAGTCGTGTATTACGGGCTTAACTTTAACCTAAGGTTCATTCATAAGTAACCAAAGCCCAAAAGGAAAGCCCGGCCCATTATCATATAGCCCATCATACCGCATGTATGCAAGGCTATATAAACCTCTCCTTGCATGTAAGGAGAGGTTGGTTGGTCATTCTATTTTTCTCTTAATATATTTTTTCACAAGTTCTCATACACTTCTCTCTCTTTTCTCTCTCTAGTTTCTCTCTCTAGAATTCATCTCATATCTACATTTCTTTCTTCTTTATTCATATAGAATGATCATATATTAGGGACAACATAGTTTAATATACGAAAAGCCAGTATAGGTCATGAGGTCAACAACGTGCATGAATACTTGGAGGGGTGACCTCGTCATGTAATTAGAGGGGATGCCTCTAATTAATATGGTCTGGGTAGGATGGATCAACTCCTTGTGAAGGATGCAAGGCAAATAACACATTCACCATGAAATCCTGACTGAAACTGTAACTAGGATGCACCCATACGCCCCACGTGATAATAAATAAATAATAAAGGCCAAATAAACTGAAGGGACTCCACGAGCTATCACTCCGCCGTAGTGAAGTCATAACACTAGTGCCTCTAGTGTTATGGTTATGGTACCTCCATAACTAGGTGAAACTGGCATGCATGTATATGGCTAAGGTAACTAATAAAAGATAAGCATTTAAATATGTAGCTACTGGGAAAATAGTTGGTTGTATACGAGAAATCCTAATAAAGGAAGAGAGTGCCCTTATTGAAGGACGGGAAATCTGTACCTTGTGTCCAGTAGAAGCTAACGAAAACGCTGAAGAACCTACTCCGCCTTGACGGATAATACTACATAAGAATAGGGACGTGTATGAGTTGTCTGAGATACGTGTATTTTACTAGTTCTGTGTGTTCTTAGCTTGTTATTCATGTTTTGTCATGTTTTAACTGTTTTAAATATTAACTGTAGTTGTGCTTGTATTCTGTTTTTTATTATTCATGCAATAAGGTATTAAAATACTTGTATTGTAATACTAAGTAACTTCTAAAAAAATAGTAGGTTTCCTAAAATAGTACGTTTCTAAAATTAGAAAGTTTCCAAAAATAGTAAGTTTCCATAATTAGAAATAAGTTGGATTATAAAGATATAAATTCAAGTTTATTAGTACAAAAATACAAGTCATGGATTAAACGTTATAGCTTATTAAATAATTAAAATGGTCGATCTAATAAACTACAGGTTATAAGAATTTAATTAAATAAAAAATGAGTATATAAATTAGTCTAAATAAATACTTAGGTTAATCATGGATTATTAGTTTTAAATATTTATAACCTAAGTCATGTAAAATAATAAAATAAAATGAACTTTATTAATGTCCCGTACCGATACCCGTGTTTTAAACATAAGCCAAAACAAACCACCCTTGACAGTGGCTAGCCGGCCCATCCGGTTGCTACTGTCCGAGCAAACTACCCACCGGCTGTAGCCGGTGGTTTCCACTAACGTGGCTCGGCTAGCCACTGTTTGAACAAAATACACCCCGGCTAGACCGGGTTCCCAATGTTTCTAACTAGTCCCACCGAGACACAATAGGTCTCGGTTGACACTCGAATCAACCAAACAACACCCCGACTTCGAGTCGGGGGTTCCCTTTTCTTACAATCGACCCAAACCAAGCCTCGCCGAGACCATGAGGTCTCGGTTTGTGGTGAATAGACCAAGCCGAGAGCTTGAAGCTCTCGGTTGAGTGTCGGCCGAACCAAAACAAAACCCAAACCAAACCCTAACTTGATTCTTGGATTAACTAACATGGTTAATTATGTTTTTAATTATTCCAATCATGTAAACATAATTAAAAAAAATAATAATAAAAGATTAGGGTTTTGAGGTTACCGATCACGTGAATGAAAAGGTATTAAGATCACGAACACGTAGATACCAAAATCAAAATCAAAATCAACAAATACACCCCTTTGGTGTTCTTGAAAACCGGCGGCAACAAAGGTGAAGAAAGCTAGGGTTTTTGTGATTTTGCTAAATTTTGATTATGTTAAATTCCCATGTAAGTTTAATTGGTTTAGGATTATTATTGGTTAATCAGCCAAAAGGCCCTTCTCCTTCCTTCTTGTCTCCTAGCCGCGGCCACCTAAAGCCCAAACACAAATCCTTACAATTTTCATGTTTAAAAATATTATGCATGTATGTTCGTGTTTAAGTGTCGTGAATTAAATGTCGTGTTCGTGATACATTTATAATATACTTAAATACTTGTTATTTAATATCATGACACCTGTAATATATTATAAATGGAAAGTTTTAATTTAATCGTATTTTCGTGTATTTACTTTTCATGTTTACTGTTCATGGTATTTAATGCGGGTTTTATAAATGGGGTGAACATCGAAACTTCTCTTTCGTTCTCATCGGAAATGATAATATAGGTGGAAGTAGACATCCTTGTAATTTTTATTATATAATAACATAAGATATGATACTAAAAGAATAAAATCTTACACTGGCGCTGATGATGGTTGATGGTCATAAAATTTAAAAAATCTTAGTTATAGTTTAAAAACCTTATTCTCTATAACTGTGGGCTCTGATACCAATCTGTAACACCCCTATTTTTACCATTTAGTAGCGGAAGCTAATTTGGGGTATTACTATCAAGGTAACATAATCACAATAATAGAAAATGCTCAAAAGACATTTTATAAATATTTACATTATCATTCATTTATTATTCAGATTTTAACAAAAACAACTGTACATACGCTGTACATCACAGGTTTACATAAAGATCTAGTTTTATTCTTTAGAGTGATAACTTTTCAAGACACCACCGTCCGCAGCCCGCCAGTCCTCATTCACCTGAAATATATGCCTTAAAGTCAACACAATGGTTGAGCGAATTCTTAGGTTTAAACAATATTTGAATACAAGTACGACTCCAGGGCTACAGTGTCATGCACCTATGTTTTAAATTCATCGATTCTCATTGAACTAGCTCATGACCCCGCGACTAGACATTATCATAAAAACCAACAAATTGCCCTTAAGCAGGTAGTTTGTTGGACTATCCTGAATTTAGAAAAATAAAGCATATTTGCTTAGCCTAGGTGGGAACCATCAGCTGCTGAAAAGTGCGACTTGCCCAGATAGGAGATGTTAGTCTCCAATAGTACTATTTACAATATTAGAGCTCATTAAATGATTAGCGGTGTATAATTAAAAAGGGACTTAATGGCAACAAGTAAACGTAGTGTCAATAATCATGTAGACAGCATACAAAAACACTTGTATTCCAGTTTTAGCAGATATCCCCCTCACGGGTTTTTAAATCATTTATAACTTTCAAAAGTGAGGCTATGAACTCACCTTAGTGTTGGAAATATGTTTTTACGTATTTAGAGAGGATCGATCACTCCAACGATATATACGTAGATTGGCCTCGTGATCTAATTATGGGTGGGCTATTGATACAAGGTTTTGCCAAATATGTAAAAAGTTATCGTCTCGTCTCGATTCAATCCGAATTGACTACTGGTTAACGTGCGACTCAGTTGTTCTTGGTGGAAAATAAGGAAAAAGGTTATCTATTTTAAACTAAAGAAAAATGGAAATGTAAATGTCGTTAAGTAAAAGTGGAAGCTTAGAAATTAAAACTAAAATTAAAACTTAAAAATATTTGGCAAAAAATTAAAACTTTAAAAAGTAAATTTGACAGTTTAATAAAAATGTAAACTTGAAAATAAATATAAGGTAAAACAAAATTTAAATGACATTTAAGAAAATTGGCGGGAAAAATTTCAAAAACTAAAACAAGAAATAAAACCTAAGTCTGAAAACAGGAAATTCTAACCTAATTCGAAATAAACATTAATGACCTAATTTGGAATCCAAAAATCTGACCTAATTCAGAATGTAAATCACAAACATAGTTCGGAATGTAAAAGCAGAAAATAGTTCAGAATGTACAAGTTCTGACGTAGTTTAGAATACCAGAATAACCACCTAATTCGGAATAGGGTTTGTGTTGTCCCATAATATTAGATGATTAATGATAGAAAATAGATGAAAAAGATATGAATTTTAGAGAGAGAAAGTAGTGAGAGAAAGTAGAGAGAGAGATGATTAACTTGGTGAATATTAGATTAGAATAATTAGAGTGACAAATGATCATCCACCCTTCCTAACATGCTAGGAAGGGCCTTATATAGCCGGGCTTACATGTAACCATAATGGGCTATATTGTTTGGACCGAGCTTGTCTTTTGGGCTTTAAGTAGCTTAAATCCAAGCCCGTGAACCATGACTATTTAACTATCTATTACAACGTTCTAATAAATATTACAATAGAAACCTATGACCGAACATTCTTGTTTGACTCAATATTTTGAGCCTAACAATTTCCCCCAATGTGAGGTCATTCCTCTTTGATATTTGGAGTCCAATAGAGATTTTTAAATTTCGTCATAAATGAGTCTTGAACCTATAACAGTAGTCTTGTTCTTTCATGCTGTGATCTTTGAGCCTTTGTCATTGTCTTTCGACTTAGCCTTTTATCTTGAGATCTTCAAATAATTCTTGACTTGTCTTTGCCATCTTGCGATCTTGTTTCTTTATCCACATGCTCACACCATTAATTGTTGAATAAGTCTTTAGGCATGAATATGTGGTTTTGAATCTTTGACTTTGCTGAGTACACTGTGACGCTACCTTCTCGAGACAAAACATAGACACGGACTCATTCATCCTAAATCGGTAGCGTTTTACCTCCGGTCGGTGAAGACCGTTATACGATATTAAATACCGTACCTGTGATTAGGTAGATTCAATTAAGAATCTCCTTGACAGGGTTTCGCGGTTGTAGTAGCCGTTCTCTTTACTCGACCGTCTCAAAGCAAGACTGCGAACGTAAAGAGTGAATTAATTGGATAAATATCCGCTTGATTGAAGTCGTCAATTCAAATTCCTGGAACAAGTTTGATTCATTAAGAATCTTACCATTGTTGCTTTCCAGTTGACACAAGCTTGATTCATAAGAATCTCACAAGTCACCTACCCTAGCGCTGTTTGATGTTGACGCTAGAAGGATTTCCATTCGTCACTGTGAATATTAATAAATCTCACTCTGAATGTTCTGGAAAGACCATAAAGATATTGCGTAGAAACCTGAAACGAGTTTGAATCAATTCAGAATCAAAACCACTGTTGCTTTTCAGTTTTACATATGTTCAATTCCTAAAGAATCTTACACATGACCTACCGCAGTGCTGTTTGATGTTAACACTTGAAGGATTTCCACTCGTCATTGTGAATACTAAGTAGTATCACTATGAGTGTTCTAGCAATATCACAAGGATATAGCCTAGGACTCTCTTGATCTTCATCCGTGTGTCCTAACGAGATTTGATTGATCTCTTGGCTCTAGACTCGATTTGTTCACATTTAGTAGTTAGAGGCTGGAGCAGATGCCACCTATTCAATATCAACTATCTCGGAGTGAGAAAGTCAATAGAAATCGTGTTGATCTCCGTGACAATAAAACAAACTTCTTTTGAGAGAAGCCTGAGTAGCTAGGAAAGGGTTGTGATTCACATTACTGGGTCCATGATGAGTTTGTCTTCATGATGAGTTGACCCGGTTTCTACCTAACTTGTATGGAGGGCTTCTTTCTTTACACCCTTTATCCTTACATTTCTTTTTCATTCTTCAACCCCTTCAATGCTTACCAAGACATCATTACTAGCACCTTGTTGTAATTGTTCCAGTGCTAGCATCAGTACTTAGTCGGCATTCTGCTACGTTCACATTCTACTCCATCTTTCCTAAGGACTTCTAATAATCTATTAGATTGTCCCTGGGAAGATCCCTCCGGTTCTGGTTGGATCATAGGACTTAAACCTAACCACCCTTTTGACACTAATAACGTCGTGAATTAAAGATGTTGTAGGTATTTAATCGAAACCATGAGTGATTGAGTCTTTAGATCACATTTTAGTCACATTTTCTCCCCCTATCTCTAATATATAAAATCTTTTGATATTAGAGATACCAAATTTGATTAAAATATATTTTTGAAAAATAGTCTTGAAAAAAAATCTTCTGGGAGAAGAATGTGTTAAACATAGCATGGATTTGGAACGCTCCCCCTCAAAAATTGATCCAACGGAATTGTCATTAAGAGGATATGATCCACATTAAACTTTTTGAGGATAGGAATTGTCAATTTTTTTGGCGAAAAGGTTTTTCTAAAGCATAAACTTGAGTTCATAGACTTTGAATGTCTTGACGAATCCACTAAAGTGTAAGAAGATTTAACTTCTTTTGCTAAGGGTAAGAGCACGAAATCATACACTCCCCCGTGAATATAGTTCCGGGTTGCAATCTGAAAGTGATTACAAGCCATTGTGTTGAGCGAAAACGTTGAATGTTTTGTGACAAGCTCAACCCGAGTTAGATTTCTCTACCAGTTTTAGAAATGTTGTCCAAAAGAGACAATTTCCTATATAAAAGATAGAAATGACATGTTTTGAAAAATATTTACAACTTTTATTCGAGCTTTATGTACACACCCGTGTCATTATTGAGCGACTTTTCTAGGCACGTCCATATTATCGATACTGAAAGACATGTCGAGAAGAATATTTTTGGATTTTCAAAGATTTTTAATTTTGTATTTTGCTTTTTCATTAATATTTATAGGTAGATGTTTGATAGATGAATCAAGAAGGCTTCTTTGCCAGAACCTCCAGTTCTGCTGGAGTCAAACATCTCATACCAATTTGCCTAACTAGATACGCAAACCTCTCTTTCGAAAGAGCTTTTATAAACAAGTCAGCTAATTGGTAATCAGTTCCAACAAAGTATAATTCAACAATACCCTTTTCAACTTGTTCCTTAATTAAATGATATCTGACAATAATGTGCTTCGTGCGGGAATGCTGTACCAGATTACAGGAGATGGCTATGGCAAACTTTGAGTCACAGTACATAGGTACTTTATCAAAGTGAAAGCCATAATCCGTGAGTTGTGTTCTCATCCAAAGAACTTGAGCACAACACGCAAATAGAGACACATACTCTGCTTCGGCTGATGACAATGATGTGCAATCCTGCTTCTTGGAAGACCATCCCACAAGTTTATCTTGACCTAGAAATTGTGCACCACCAGAAGTACTTTTACGTGTATCAAGACGCCCTCCATGATCAGAATCTGAATAGGCCGTTAGAAAGAAACCGGTTTCCCTCGGATACCAGAGTCCCATGTGAATGGTATTCTTAAGGTACCGAAAGATCCGTTTAACCTCCTTGAGGTGCTTTTCAGTGGGTCGTGCTTGATATCGTGTACAATAGCATGTAGCATGATGAATATCAGGTCTGCTTGCTGTCAAGTATATGAGGGACCCGATCATAGAATGATATCTCGTTTGATCTATGGGTAATCCCTCCAATTCAGCATCTATCGATGTGGTTGATAATGGTGTCCCAACGGGGTCACATGAGGTCATTCCATGCTTTTTTGATTATCTCTTGACAATACTTCGCTTGGTTAATAAAGATACCAGTTGGGGATTGGTGAACTTGAATTCCTAGAAAGAATTTTAGTTCGCCCATCATAGACATTTCAAATTTGCTGTCCATTACTTTTTCAAACCATTTTGAAAGTTTTGGGTTTGTAGACCCGAAAATAATGTCATCAACATAAATCTGCACAAGCAAAATGTCATCCCTATATTTATAAGTTAACAAAGTTAGATCAATGGAACCTTTTGAGAAACCTTTGGAGACTAGAAATTTCGATAGCTCATCGTACCAAGCCCTTGGAGCTTGCTTGAGTCCATAAAGTGCTTTGTGGAGACGATACACCTTGTCAGGATAATGAGGATTGACGAATCCTTCCGGCTGCGTGACATAGACTTCTTCCTTCAAAGGACCGCTAAGAAACACCGTCTTTACGTCCATTTGATAGACAATGAATCCCTTATGTGCAGCATAAGCAAGAAAAATCCTGACCGCTTCCATTCGAGCTATTGGTCCAAATGATTCTTCAAAATCAGTACCCTCTCTGTGTCCATACCCTTTGGCCACTAGCCTAGATTTATTCTTGATGATCGTGTTCTCTTCATCCATTTTGTTTTTCCAGATCCATCGAAGATTTAATGGTACTACATCGTATGGTCTGTCAACAAGTTCCCAGACTTTAAGTCTCTCAAATTGTTGAAGTTCATCTGTCATCGATTCAATCCAAGCATGATCAGCCATGGCTACTTTGATGTTTTTCGGTTCAACTAAACTCACGGCGAGTGCGAACATACAAACATCGCCATCGGTGTTAAGCTGTCGTCTTGTGCGAACAGGCTGTGAAGGGTTTCCAATTACTTGAACCAAAGGATGATCTCGGGTCCAATGATGTGTTGAAGGATGTCATTAATAGAATGTTTGCATATTTGACGGATCAACATGGCTAGTATAAGACTCTCCAGTTTCGTGTACCGGTGTACCGAATGGGTTGATAAATTTTTCTTCGTCAGATAATGCATTGTTTGCTTGATTTTTGTTCTTTGGAGCAATGACAGTAGTTTTGGATGTTGTAGGATCGATTGTTGAAGTGATATTCTGAGGAAGTAACTCTGCAGCAACCGGTGTTGAAGTAGATGAAGTTGAATCCTTTTGTTGATGATGATCGGAATCATCATTCTTATCATGAGTGACAGCCGAAGACTTCAATACAACTTTTTTCTCCCCCGTGAACTATTCATCATACATTGGTCCATATAACATTTCTAAGTCTTCAATTTTCGTTTTGACTGTCATATCAGCTCTAGGAACATTTTCTGGAACCAGCGTTGAACTTGATGGTTCATTGTTGTGGTCTTGAGTTCCGAGTTCCGTGCGGTTGTGAACGGAAGTCGTTTGTCGTTGTGGGTCGGGACTTAAACTGTTTTGTTCAAGTGCCATTTCTTGCAATTCATCAAATCGGATGTGAATAGTCTCGACTATCAATTTTGTTCTCTTGTTGTATACTCTATATCCCTTAGACTAAGTTGCATATCCCACAAGAATACATGCATCACCTTTCTCTTTCATTTTATCCAAATTTTCACCAACTCGTATTATGTAACAAGTACATCCAAAAATATGAAGGTGTTTGAGTGAAGGTTTTCGATCATGAATTATGTGATATGGTGTCTTCTCGTGTCTTGGGATAATTAACGATCGTTTTTGTGTGTAGCATGCAGTGGACACGGTTTCGGCCCAAAAGTATAGTGGATGTTTTGAAGCGGATAATAATGTTCGAGCAGCCTCAACTACAGTACGGTTTCGTCTTTCAACAACGCTATTTTTTTCGGGTGTTCGAGCAATAGATGTTTCATTTTCAATTCCTTCGGCTTCAAAATAGTTTCTCAGATTTGAATTCAAAAATTTTGTACCTCTGTCAGTACGAACCACTTTAACTTGAGCTTGAAGACCATGTTGTATCAGTTTAAGAAAGCTGATGAGAACTTCGGGTGTTTCATCCTTGGACCTCAAGAAGTGAGTCAATGTGTACCTTGAGTAATCATCGACAATTACCAGAATATATTTCTTTCCATTGATACTCTGAACACGCATGGGACCACACAGATCCATATGAACAAGATCTAACCATCCTTTAGAGCTTGGTGTGGTCTTTGTTTTGAAGCTACTTTGTTAGGATTTGCAAAGCTCACATGAAGAACAAAGATGATCCTTGATGAATTTCAAACATGGAAGGCCTCTCACAATATCTTTCTTGGATAGCAAGTTGATGGTATCCAAAATTGAGATGAGATAAACGTTGATGCCATAACCATGCCTGAGTCGTTGAAGCTTTAGCCATGAAGAAAATTGGAGTTGATGAAGTTGTATCTTGAAGTGAAATAGTGTAGAGATCAGTACCCCGTGTACCTGTAAGTAAGTCATTCCCATCATAATCACGAACAAAACATGTCTTCTTTCTAAAAGCAACCTCCAAATCTGCATCACAAAGTTGACCAACCGAGAAAAGATTGTGATTGAGCCCTTCAACGTAGTATACCCTTTTGATCGTGATATTCCCTTGAACCAAATCTCCATATCCTAGGATCGGTGTAAATTGATCATTTCCGAATCAGACCGTACCCAAGAACTTCTCCACGAAGTTAATTAGAAGCTTGAGATTCCCCGTCATGTGCTTCGTGCATCCGGAGTCCAGTATGAAGAGAATTATTTGTATCACCTGCAGAAGAGTTAGAACACGATGGAGCATTTGCTAAATTAGATACCACAGTAGTTACGATGGTAGAATCATTAGTGTCCTTAGAAACATTTAAAGGCATACTAACACTCGTTGTCACATTTTCTGTCCAATCTTTAGGCATCCATTTATATTCGGGAGGACATTGATTAGCAAACCACCATTTCTAAGACTTGCTAGCAGACTCATATAGTTCCTTAATTCTGCTTCTAGGATTCTTAGTGATGGAGTCTGATGCATTACTTTTCTTAGTGGGGGTTGCACCAGAATGGTTCACATTGCGTTTGGGTTTTCTAGTACTAATAGGCTTCGCAACTTGCTGCTTAGTTCTAGTATCTACACCTTTGACAATATGCATAATACACATAGAATGATTAGCATTAGCACATTTTCCATATTTGACACAAATAAATTTGACATTCATATCACTCAAATCATTCAAAACATTCAAATTGTCATTACACGCGATTACAGACTTTTTATTCTTAAAAACATTCAAATTCCTAGGGTGTTCTTCTACTTCCTTCATCTTGTCTTGACTCTTGTGTTTCCAGACCTTATCATTCACTTGAGTGCGCTTAAGCGGAGGCCAGCTAACACTAGCAGTGGAGACTACTCCTGTAGTAGAAGACACACGAGTATTAGTGTTTCTAGAATTCCGAGGCGATTGACTAATTTTGTTTGTGGGCTTAGTGGTTATTCTATACATCCCTTGTTTAATCACATTATTGTGCTTAATGTTTGGTGTTATAGCATTCCTTATGGGTTGATTATGTGGTAACCTTTCCTTTCCATCCATCTTGGGAGCAAACACAGGTTTTGCAAACGAGGAATTTGATAAAGCAGATGGTTTTCCCAAGATAGAGGATCTATTCACTTAAGAGGCATTGGGTTGTCTAACAACAGGTTTCTTAATGCTAGGTTCCACAACTTTCCCACCCATCTTAGCAACGAGTTTCTGAAACTCTGTTATCGCTCTTTCCCTGTCTTGTAACTGAGCTTTCAACCCTTTAATTTCCAAATTCTGTTCATTCATTTCTCGAAGCATTTTGGAAAGTTTTTCTTGCAAGTTATTATCATGTGGAAAACTACCAACGTCTTTTTGCAAAGCAAGTTCACGAGAATGACAATGTTTTTGAAGGAAATCAGTTTTGTGTTGAAGTAAGTCAAAAGCCTTTTTATCAACATTTTCTTTACGTTTCGATAGCTCAATTTCAAGACGCTCACATTCTTTGATCTTATCAAGATATTTGCATGCAACATCAGAATATTCATCAATATCAGCACAAGATGTAAAATAAGCACACATAACATCTTAAGAAACACATTCTTACAAGAGTAAATCATATTCATCTGAAAATCAGACTTCTCCATTTTAAGATCATCAATGTTTTTCTCAATAGACTCAACACATTTTAAATCATCAAACATTTCAGTCCGAATGAACTCCTCAAATTGAAGAACAGTTTCTTTAATCAACGTCGTATTTGGAATTAAGAGTTCTTTCACAAGCAAGGTAATATCTTGAGGAATCAGGCGTTCCCACTCAGCATTTTCACGTTTTGCCCAATCTATTTCAACAATAGATTTAACATTATCTATGTGGTGTTTAAGAACACCTAATGTTTTCCTACTCTTGCTTTTGGACTCATCTAGAGGAATGTAGTTCATATATTTGTAAACATTAGATTTCTTAGGGGCAAATACTTTCTTTCATTGAATTCTCTTTTGCTTGCATTCTAAAAACACTTCCTCACGAGTTTTCTAAGTTTGTTTGTTGAAAAGGCCATAATGACTATTTTCATAAGCATAATTAAATGGTTTCACAAACTCCTTATTGACAAGTAGTCGACTATCATCATCCCAAAGGGAAGTCTCTTCACTATCGGCACTAACAGGCACGCAATCAAGATCGGTCCTTTCAGACTCATCAAGATAAAGACGCAGGTTCACAGCTTGAGCTTTGGCAAGGTACTCAGGACTTGCAAAGCTAGCTTGACCCTTAAACATCGACGAAGGTGCTATCATTCTTACGGTTTGAATAGAATCATGCGTTTTATAAACAACTTTCTTCAAAAATTCTACTTGTTCTTCTAGTTTCGTTACTTTTTCTGTTTCTTTATCATATCTACTTTTGAAGTCTTGTTTTAACGCATCTACCTCTTGTTTCTTAACCTCAAGAATTTTAGCAGAATCGGTAGTGGTCATAGAAAGCTTTTGTTCAAGTTCATTAACTTTGGTATTGGCAAGGTACATTTTTGACGTTCATCCATTAAGAAAACATTATATTGACGCTTCTCTTTGGCTAATAACTCAAGAGTTGTATTGTATTTGTTTTCAAAATCGTCCTTTTGACTTTTTAACGCACTACCCTTGTACCCCTCAAGCTCTTTGGTTTTCTGAAGGAGCTCATCTCTATAGCTTTCAGTTATCTCACTCGATTTGATAAGAGCAGCTTTGCATTCTTCAAAATATTGAGTGAGCGTAGCGTTTGCCTTCTTTAATTGCTTTTGACGCTTTTTTTTTCAGTGACATATTTTTGTAAAGTGGCAATTAAATTAGCAAGCGCAATACGTTCCTCTTCGTCATACTCAGTTGCATGTTGATCATCCTCAGACTCATTATTGCACATGTCTGATGAATTAGGTATGGTATTACTATCAACCGTTTCCATCATACATGTGTCATTAATGGCATTGGGTAGATCACTATGCTCATGAATATCACCAAACACATTATATTCATCAGTAGTGTGTACCTTATCGATTGGCTCAGTGTCAAAGATAGGACCATTGTCATCTTCAGTGACTTTGAGAACTTCTTCAACCTTTGCCATGTACGAGTAATGTGCAGCGAGTTCTTGATCAGAGTCTTCATCATCAGTGTCATCAAGCATTGCTCCTTCCTCAGCTGACAATTTAACCCTTGCTTCCATCTTCTTACATAGCAGCATCTTCTCCTTGTGATAACCAGAGTCTCTAGCCCTTTTTGGCTTCCTGCATTCATTTGCCATATACCCGTAACCTTGGCAATTAAAACATTGAATCCCACTTTGCTGAACCACTTGACTTCCAACAGTTTCCCTATTCCCAGTAGCAGCAGCAATCCTCTGAGTATCATACTTGGCAGTTTGTCGATCATACCTTGCAAAACCCTCAACATGCGTTGGATTATGTCGATCATACCTAGAAGGACTTTCACCATGCCGACCTATGTCATACCTTGTAGGACTCTCAATATATTGGTTCTTTGTGTTAGATGATGTTCGAAGATCGTTGTTGGTGGGTTTGCAGATTTTCTTGTAAGTCTTCATTATGAAAGCAATTTGTTGTTTCATCTATCGATTCTTTTGAGCTTGGTCTTTAATAAGTGTGTAAACACTTATCCTTTTGCCACTAAAATCAAGGAAAAACAAGACCTAATCATGTGTTTTATATCGTAAATGTCGGAATTACGCGTGGTTTTGTGTTCTTATGTTTAAATAGGTACAAATGATCAAAAGAAGAGAAAACACGGGATTTCACGGTCAAATATCAAAGAAAAGTCAAGAAAGAGTCAAGGACAAAGTCAAAAGACCAAAGTGTGCCCAAGTTCACGAAAACCGGCCAATCAACACGGGATTGAAGAAAAAGATCATGAAAGCCGAAATCGAGCTCGATTTTTAGCGGATTAAATCTTTTTGAAGTAACTGGGCCAAATGGGTCCCACATTTGGGTTAATGGGCTTAAAAGCCCATTTATAGAACAAATAACTATTTTTTTACATCAAGCCCAAAATAAACAAAGCTTTAAACGGATTGAAGAATAAATGGGCTAAAGCCCATTTACATAAAGAATGGGACGGTTATGTTTTTTTCATTGGCCCAATTTGACCTAATAAACAAGACGAGGGTTAAGTTTCTTTTCACTTTGCAAAAACTTGTTCCAAATTCCCACTTCACACGTCTCTGGTCAACTCCTAATACCCACCTCACAATCTTACCCTGGGCCTATCTACACACGATTACCCCCCCCCCCCCCCCCCCCCCACACACACACATCTAACTTTATTTACCCTATCCCACCTCTACATTTCGATACAAACCAGAAACAAAAAAAAAACCCTCACCTTCCTCTCTCATTTTTACAGTCAAACTCACAAACCCTAAATTTACCATCTCAAAAATTACAAAAAAGATATTAGGGCTTTTTGTTTAAGTGGTTAATTCACACCAAGGGAATTAATTCCCCCAAAAAATCGCATCATCCACTCACATCCTTGATGTTACGTGGCTAAAACACTCGATATTGATTGGTGGTAACACCTCACCAATACCAACCCTCCAATCATATCAAGCCATGCTGGCAATCCGGACTCACGGATCATTTTCATCCGTTGATCAAGAGAAGAAAAGAGAAAGAGAGAATAATGAAGAAATCAAGGGCCAGGATTCATTTCCTTGGGCACCAAGGATGACCTAGAAGGTTTAGGGTTACCCTATAAAAACCCCCATCTATCATGTAATCAATAGCTTTTCTTTAATTTTTATTTTTCAGTAAAATAGATTAGGGTTTAAAGTTTAATCTTGTAATTTTTTTTTATTTCCAGTTAATGTAATTTTATTATTATTACTGAAAATTTGATATTAATTAATCTAGTCTCCTTTAATTTTCTGTCTTAATTAAATCTATAATCTGCTTTATTTTTTTTTATATAACTGTTCGAGTTTTATTATTTTTTCTTTACTACTGTTTGGTTGATTTTGTATTCGCAAGTTACTATTATTAATACAAAAAAAAATTAAAAAAAAATAAAAAAAAATAAAGGAAAGTGTAAGTTATATTTTCCCCACTGGGAAATATAAAAAAAAGGTCACTGTTCGAGTTGTTCGATTGGTTTCTTTGGGTTCGAAATCGAGATGATGGATGGTGGTGTTTGTTGCGGATAACAAGGAGGCACAGCGCCTACCTTCGTCACAACGGTTTCGTCATAAGGTGCTTGTTCTTTTTCTTAATTCTTGTTAAGTTTTAATTTAGTTATATTTATTTGCTTATTTGATATAATTGTTGAATCTGCTAGATTTAATTTGTTTTAGTTTTTTTTGTTAATACTTATTAAGTTTTTATATTCCAGTTTTTTCTAGTAGTTTAAATCTGCCATTGTTCATTTACCTGTTTGAGTTCGGATGAGAGTTTGTTTGAAGTTTTTATTTATGTTTAGTAAGTTTTAAATTGCTTTTGTTAAGTTTTGATTTATCTGCTATTGTCTGGATTTTGGTTAGTTTGGATCTGTTTAAATATTGTTTTGAATCGTTAAG
The DNA here is from genome assembly GCA_025667525.1 of Glebionis coronaria. Taxonomy (NCBI): domain Eukaryota; kingdom Viridiplantae; phylum Streptophyta; class Magnoliopsida; order Asterales; family Asteraceae; genus Glebionis; species Glebionis coronaria. The sequence continues at coordinate 93,771,120 of CM046876.1, read as the reverse complement.
TCTGCCTATGTTAGGATTTGTAGCTATCATAATTTTAGCTTATATTTTTTGTTATTTGAGTTGGTTACCTTTTGAATTTGTTTTAGATCAGCTTATTTGAACTACTTAATTGCTTATGTTTAAACTGTTTTTTTTTTTGCTTAATAGTCTAGCTTAAATTTCCATTTGCCTTATTTTACTTTCTTGTTTATCTAGTTATTTGCTTATTTGCCTTATTTCATATTTCTTATAGCTTTTTAAGTTTACTGGATTTGCTTATTGGTTCGTACTGTTTGCTTATAGCTTATTTGGTATTTTGTATTTATCTGCTGATATATTGTTGAGCAACAATACAGATCCTATTGATCTGTATAATAAAAAAAAATATTCCAACAAAAAAAATATTAGCAAATATTGTCTGTCCTGGGACTCGAACCCAGGACCTCTCGCATACAAGCCCTACGTCCCAACCAGTTGTGCCAGACACTTTTTTGTGTTTGTTTTTATAGCTTTTTATTAATATAGGAAAGTTTATAGTTGGCAGTTTTATTTAAAAGGTTAATTAAAATTAGTTAGTTTAATTTTAAAAGTATTTAAAGAGTATTTTGGTTTAATTTAGTTTTTATAAAAATACAAAAAGACAAAAATAATATTTTATTTACTTTCTTTAAATTTAAATTAGTTTTAATTTACTTTATTTAAAATAGTTTTACTTTAAATTAGCTTTAAAATTACTTTTAATTAAATAGTTTTATTTTACGTTAAAAATTTAGTTTTACAAAAATAAAAAGATAAAAAAAATAATATTTTAATTTTATTTACTTTAGGAATTTTAAATTAATTTTCGATTTAGTTTTGTTTTAAAATAGTTTTTATAAAATTTCATTTAAAAGTTCTTTTAAGTTTCAAATTAATTAGATTTAAATTAGATTTATTTTAAAATAGTTTGTTTATTAAAATTAGTTTATATTAGATTTTTAAATTAGATTAAGTTTAATGCTTAAGTTTTATTAGATTAATTTTTAATTAGTGTTTTAGTTTAAAAAATCCAAAAATACTTGTCACCAAAAACAAATATAGTCTAACGTTAATTGGAGGTCAAATTCGAGTCGAATCGAGGAAAACAAACATTAATTGTCAAAAATAGGATTGCAAAATCATTAGTTTCAAAATGGCGCCGCTGCCGCTTGGCTCGTACGATTGACGATTTTTCGTGAAGACGTTTGGATTTTGGGATCCGTTCTTTTTGAACGTTACGTTTCTTGTTAACAAAATCAAAAACACAAAAAAATCAAAAACTTAAAAATACAAAAAAAATTAAAAAAATCACAAAAGCAATTTCTTTCCTAAGAATTGCACCAAAAAAATTAAAAAAATCAAAAAGTAATACTTTTTCCTAAAAGTATTACACCAAAAATATTACGTATTAGTGTTAAAATTTTAGTTCGATTTCTTTCATTTTTATTGTGAATATATATTTTTCTAAAAAATATAAAAAGATTTTTCTTTTACTATAGTATATTACGTAGCACAATAACTTACCTACTTTTCAAATAAGCCTTAGTTGGCATTTCATCACCTAACTATTGTAGTCGAATCCTAAACAAAATAAAAAGGCAAAATAGATAAATACTAGTAAGACGTTTGAACTCGACATATACAAACTATAAGGTGGGTATAAGGCGACGCGCTATAAAAGGCCGTCTAGGGAAAAAGGTTTTTAAGTGCTTTGTGCCACCTCGTTTCCCCGCTTGCTTGTGTGTATATTGAGAGGGACGACCGATTATTGGTTTGCCAACTCAAGTTGTAATTAAGTATATATTTTTGTAGCTTTTTCATATTGCTCATCGAGAGGGAAAATCCTTTTCCTCTCAAAGTCGACCGAGGTCACCTACCTCATTCCAAAGTTTTAATTGTATGCGCACTCGCGCGCATACATACATACCGATTGGTGTACCAAACTCTTCCAATTCTTCCAAAAAGAAGAAGAAGAAGAAAAACAAAAAGACCGTCATTCAAGCCGATCCCGAGAATCGAGCTTTCGACATAACGATGGCAACGGATAATCGACCAATGATTGAGATTCTTCAATCTCACGTTGAAGGAAACGATGACGCGATTGTGGTGCCGACCATTGGAGCTAATCATTTTGAACTTAAACCTGATTTTATTCGAATGGTTTCCGCTACACCATTTTTAGGTCGGACTAATGATGACCCACACGCTCATATCAAACGATTCATCCAATTAGCAAATACCGTCAAATACAATGGGGTGCCACAAGAGGCCGTTCGCCTACAACTTTTTCCTTTTTCCCTCGAGGGACAAGCCCAAATTTGGCTTGATAAGGAACAACCCCAAAGTATTACAACATGGATCGACCTAGAGACCAAGTTCATTAATTACTTTTTCCCACCATCACGGACCACCTCTTTAAGGAATGAAATTATTACTTTTGAGCAAAAATATGGGGAAACTTTTAGTGAGTCTTGGGATCGATTTAAAGAGCTTTTGAGAAAATGTCCACAACACGGTTTCACTAAAGTGCATCAAATAAATTCGTTTTACAATGGTTTAACTCTAAATGACCAAGACTCACTTAATAGTGCCGCGGGGGGCAATATTCTTGTGAAAACCATGAACGAGGCTTGGGCTATTATTGAGAACAAGGCAAAAGTGCAAACCAAGAGTGTTAGGGCCACTATGGCAAGTGCTAGTTCTAGTGAGAGTGACAAGAGAATCGATAAACTTACTTCGCTTGTTGAAACACTTGCTCTAAAAACCGACGCCCTCACTACACATGTGCATGCCGTGAAAGATAATAGTGAAACGTGTGAGACTTGTGGTGGACCACATTCATATTTCAATTGTGACAACGTTTATAATCAACAACAACAAGTTTGTGCTTTTAATGCTAATGAAAGGGTTCCATTTAAACCTAATGTTGATGTTAACCATTTGTCTTACAATAGTTCTAATTATTTGGTTCCCCCGGGTTTTGTAGCACCAAAAAGACCACCCCCCACCCGCCCAAAATACCCAATACCAAAATAGGAACCAAGGTCCTCAAATGGGTAATTTTCAAGGGAATGCTAATCAAGGGAATTTTAATGGTCAAAATCAAGGGTTTCAAAATAATAACCAAGGTTTTTATAATAACAACGGTTTTCAATCTCAATATCAAAATCAAGGTTTTCCTAATCAAGGGTTTAATCAAATGAACATGCAAAATCCTCAAATGGACTTGGTTCTACAAAAATTGACCGAACATGAGAAAATCATGAAAGCAATGCAAGAATCGACTAGACAAATGCAACAGTCCAACGATAAGAGATTTTTGACTATGTTGCAAACCCTTAGACCCCAAGGTGCCTTACCATCCAATACCGAGATTAACCCTCGTGCTAATGTGAGTGCTATCAATACTCGAAGTGGAGCCACTTTAGTGGGACCTTCCATCTCTTCGCCCATAAAGGAGAGACAAGGCCCGAAGGTCATAATAAGTAATCCTACTCCCCCTCCGGTGATTCCCCCCACTACCACTCCTAGTTCTAGTCCTCCATTGCCGAAAGAGCCTATTCCTACGATTGTTCATGAAGCGAGTCCTTCTCCTTCTCAACCTAATCCTAATATCCCTTATCTATCTAGGTTAGGCAAGATAAAGTGCTCACCAAAGATGACGTTCATGTCTCTAACTTTTTGAAAATGATTTACAATGTGAATGTTAACATAAGCCTTATTGAAGCACTTGCTCAAATGCCAAAATTTGTGAAAATGTTTAAAGATTTGCTTAATAAGAAAGAAAAAATGGTTGAGCTCGTGAACACCCGTTTAAATGAGAATTGTTCCGCGGTTCTTCTCAAAGAGCTTCCCAAAAAGCTAGGAGATCCCGGACGATTCGTGTTACCTTGCTCATTTCCTCAAATCGATGATTGTATGGCTTTAGCGGATCTCGGCGCTAGCATCAATCTTATGCCACTTTCGGTTTGGAAACAATTGTCATTACCCGACCTTGTACCGACTCGTATGACTTTAGAGTTAGCTAATCGAACTCTCGCATACCCCGTGGGTATTGCCGTAGATGTTTTTGTTCGAGTTGGTACATTCACTTTTCCCGTGGACTTTGTCGTCGTCGACTATGAGATGGATCCTCGTATTCCGTTAATACTTGGTAGACCATTCTTAAGGTCCGGAAGAGCCTTAGTTGATGTAGCCGAAGGGGAGTTAATTCTTAGGGTTCGGGATGAACAACAAGTTTTTAAAATGGGAAAAATCACAACAAAATCAAATGGAAAAGAGTCGGTCAATATGATTGATGTCCTTAATTATGACAATGACGAGATTTTTATTAATCCTTTTGGAACTAAAACGTCTAATCAAAATGATTTTGTGATAAACTCATCCCTTCCCTTAGAGCCTCAAAATTTTGAAACTCCTATTTTTGATACCGATAGTGATGACACTTCTTCAAGTGATCACACTATCTTCGGCTTAGAAGACTCGTCTTTTGACCCACCCATTTATGATCAACCAATCTTTGATACCTACGATGATGACACTTCTTTAAGTGATCTCATCAACTTTGATGACCCACCCCATGATCTTAATACACCTCATATCTCTATGAGTGATTCTTCCATGGAGACTCCTTTTGACTTTTATACCCCAATTTTAGAAGTCATGACTATTGAGGAGGATCCTCCACTCTTAGAGATCATACCTAATCTAGAGGTTATTCCATTTGAGGAGGATTTAGATATCTTTCTAAATACCTATTTTCCTCATGAGGAAGAGTTTTCCTATGACTCTGACGATACTTATGTTTTCACATCAAGTTTGGAAGAGGATGACTTTCCCACTACGGATTTTGAGGATATTTTGAGCTTAAATGTCGACACCTCTTGCTATTTTCCCATTAAGGAACCGGTGTTTGATCCAGGAATAGAGACTTTTGTGCTTTCATTGCCATACCACCTTACCCTTCCTAGTAAGAGACTTTTGCCTAAGGATACCCCACTTTTCTATGACTTGCGTACCACCTCGGGGTTTATTTCCTTTTTTGATGGAAATTATATGTTTGACCCGGGTGGATTTTCATGGGGTATGCCTTGTATGACTTTGTTTCACCTTTATCATGGAGAGATTTTCCTCCCTTGGAAATCTCGGTTTTCCATGATTTTCCCATTTGAATGATGACATTCGGGAATTCGAGTCAAGTTAGAGACTCGTGATTAAAAATCAAGCATCGTTTAACTAGGTTAGATTTTTACCCTTTTTCACCCATTTTCACCAATAAGTGTAGGGGGAGCCAAATAGGTTGTTTGTGTTGTGATGTTGTGTGCAGGGACATGTGCTTAATGATCCACTTTTGGTACTTTTGACGAGACCCGTGTTCCCGTGTTACCCGTGTACCCGGTTCCTTCGATAAGTTTTTGCTATTATGATTCTATCAAATAAATGTAATCACTTTAGTTGTCCCTTCCTTAGCTCGATTTTAAACAACGTACTCAATGTCCTAAGTGTAGGGGAGTTTATTCTCCCACATGCTTAAACATTGAGGACAATGTTTATATTAAGTGTAGGGGGGATTTCTATCGAAATTTTAGTGGACTTTTCCATGAATTTGACCCTATTTAACCGGAAAATTTTTAAAATTTTCAACGTTTTTCAAATTTTTGATCTATTTTGGCCTTGTAGTATTTTTCTTTTATTTTCTTTCCTTTTATCATCGCATCTTATATTTTTCATTTCAAGAATAAAGTCAAAAATGAAATAAATAAATAAAATGGTTTTAACAAGTTTAGATATATTTGATATATTAGGCCCGTTGTGAATATTTTGACTCAACCCGAGTTTACTTATCTAAGTTTACTCTAGCTAGTATCCTTAACCATATGGACCTTAATTGGTTTATTAGGCTAAGCATCCACGAGTCTCATTCCTTGAGATTTTAAATTGTGGAGAACGAGAGATGATAGAGTTAATTATAAGTTCGGTATTCTTTCATTAACTTATGTGAGTTAGTTATGAGCTTTTTCTCCCATCGCTTGTTAATAAATATATTTGCAATAAATAAGGTTGTACGATTTAAAAGGTTACTTAGCTTCTAGCACAAGATCGTTTAAAAGTTGCTCGTTATTAATTAGAGTTCATAGCCAAGGCATAACTTACTGAAGCGGGACGCGAAGATTGGCTTATCCAAAAAGGCCCTAACAAGGCATGAGGATACCCGAGTCCAAAAAGGCCCTCACAAGGCATGAGGATTCACTTTTTTGCTAAAGATCCAAAGATGACGTGAAGATCATTAATCCAAATCAATATGATGGATCAAGACACACGACGAGAAGCAATTACTCCCCTAAAGATCATGGAGAAGTCTATCCAAAAAGACCCTAACAAGGTATGAGGATAAATAGATCCAAGTCCGAAAACGAGGCGGATCGTTGTATATCAAATCCTAAATAAAGAAGAGGATAAATGAAGAAGTCGTGGTCAACGTTTGAAGCATCTTTCACTCCTTATGAAGATGTATACCAAAAGGAAGAGAAGACCATAATTTCAAGATCGTCTCTCAAGATTTGAAGTTTGAAGTACAAGCCAAATATCGGTCCGAGAAAGGTCTCAAATCGTGAAACGAGTTATGCCAAGATATGAACTTTTTGAGGTTTCGAGAAGCAGTTTTAAAAGATTTTGTCCTTTAGCTAACTATTGATTAAATCGTCCCACTTTATTTTCGGCCTTAATAAATTATCGAAATAAGTCAAAAGTGCATCCTCGTGATCATTCAAGACAAAAATAAAAATACAAGAGATACACCATAGGAATAAGGGGGTCTAAGTGATTAATTAAACCACATGAGTAAGTGTTAGTTGTGCTAGCTTGTAGTAACAATGATCTCGTTTTTAAGCTTGATATGGGGAACGTGAAACTTGAGGGTGATTAATATTCATGACACCAAAGCCCTAATCTAAGTCTTAGATTTCTTTACAAGTTTTTCCATCAAATAATTTTCAAGTAATAAATCATTTAACTTTTGTCTCCTTTTAAGTTCTTATCTTTTTATCGTATTAGTAGTACTAATAATAATAAAGGCCGAGATGGATTAATTATGAGAAAAATGTAACTTTATGCTTTATAATAATGCATTGCATGGGGTCATTGCAATGGTCAAGTGTAGGGGATTTAATAAGTGTGTAAACACTTATCCTTTTGCCACTAAAATCAAGGAAAAACAAGACCTAATCATGTGTTTTATATCGTAAATGTCGGAATTACGCGTGGTTTTGTGTTCTTATATTTAAATAGGTAAAAATGATCAAAAGAAGAGAAAACACGGGATTTCACGGTCAAATATCGAAGAAAAGTCAAGAAAGAGTCAAGGACAAAGTCAAAAGACCAAAGTGTGCCCAAGTTCACGAAAACCGGCCAATCAACACGGGATTGAAGAAAAAGATCATGAAAGCCGAAATCGAGCTCGATTTTTAGCGGATTAAATATTTTTGAAGTAACTGGGCCAAATGGGTCCCACATTTGGGTTAATGGGCTTAATAGCCCATTTATATAACAAATAACTATTTTTTTTACATCAAGCCCAAAATAAACAAAGCTTTAAACGGATTGAAGAATAAATGGGCTAAAGCCCATTTACATAAAGAATGGGACGGTTAAGTTTTTTTCATTGGCCCAATTTGACCTAATAAACAAGACGAGGGTTAAGTTTCTTTTCACTTTGCAAAAACTTGTTCTAAATTCCCACTTCACACGTCTCTGGTCAACTCCTAATACCCACCTCACAATCTTACCCTGGGCCTATCTACACACGATTACCCCCCCCCCCCCCACACATCTTACTTTATTTACCCTATCCCACCTCTACATTTCGATACAAACAAGAAACAAAAAAAAAAACCCTCACCTTCCTCTCTCATTTTTACAGTCAAACTCACAAACCCTAAATTTACCATCTCAAAATTTACACAAAAGATATTAGGTCTTTTTGTTTAAGTGGTTAATTCACACCAAGGGAATTAATTCCCCCAGAAAATCGCATCATCCACTCACATCCTTGATCTTACGTGGCTAAAACACTCGATATTGATTGGTGGTAACACCTCGCCAATACCAACCCTCCAATCATATCAAGCCATGCTGGCAATCCGGACTCACGGATCATTTTCATCCGTTGATCAAGAGAAGAAAAGAGAAAGAGAGAAGAATGAAGAAATCAAGGGCCAGGATTCATTTCCTTGGGCACCAAGGATGACCTAGAAGGTTCAAGGTTACCCTATAAAAACCCCCATCTATCATGTAATCAATAGCTTTTCTTTAATTTTTATTTTTCAGTAAAATAGATTAGGTTTTAAAGTTTAATCTTGTAATTTTTTTTTATTTCCAGTTAATGTAATTTTATTATTATTAATGAAAATTTGATTTTAATTAATCTAGTCTCCTTTAATTTTCTGTCTTAATTAAATCTATAATCTGCTTTATTTTTTTTTATATAACTGTTCGAGTTTTATTATTTTTTTCTTTACTACTGTTTGGTTGATTCTGTATTCACAAGTTACTATTATTAATACAAAAAAAAAATAAAAAAAAATAAAGGAAAGTGTAAGTTATATTTTCCCCACTGGGAAATATAAAAAAAAAAACGGTCACTGTTCGAGTTGTTCGATTGGTTTCTTTGGGTTCGAAATCGAGATGATGGATGGTGGTGTTTGTTGCGGATAACAAGGAGGCACAGCGCCTACCTTCGTCACAACGGTTTCGTCATAAGGTGCTTGTTCTTTTTCTTAATTCTTGTTAAGTTTTAATTTAGTTATATTTATTTGCTTATTTGATATAATTGTTGAATCTGCTAGATTTAATTTGTTTTAGTTTTTTTTGTTAATACTTATTAAGTTTTTATATTCCAGTTTTGTCTAGTAGTTTAAATCTGCCATTGTTCATTTACCTGTTTGAGTTCGGATGAGAGTTTGTTTGAAGTTTTTATTTATGTTTAGTAAGTTTTAAATTGCTTTTGTTAAGTTTTGATTTATCTGCTATTGTCTGGATTTTGGTTAGTTTGGATCTGTTTAAATATTGTTTTGGATCGTTTAAGTCTGCCTGTGTTAGGATTTGTAGCTATCATAATTTTAGCTTATATTTTTTGTTATTTGAGTTGGTTACCTTTTGAATTTGTTTTAGATCAGCTTATTTGAACTACTTAATTGCTTATGTTTAAACTGTTTTTTTTTGTTTTTGCTTAATAGTCTAGCTTAAATTTCCATTTGCCTTATTTTACTTTCTTGTTTATCTAGTTATATGATTATTTGCCTTATTTCATATTTCTTATAGCTTTTTAAGTTTACTGGATTTGCTTATTAGTTCGTACTGTTTGCTTATAGCTTATTTGGTATTTTGTATTTATCTGCTGATATATTGTTGAGCAACAATACAGATCCTATTGATCTGTATAATAAAAAAAATATTCCAACAAAAAAAATATTAGCAAATATTGTCTGTCCTGGGACTCGAACCCAGGACCTCTCGCATACAAGCCCTACGTCCCAACCAGTTGTGCCAGACACTTTTTTGTGTTTGTTTTTATAGCTTTTTATTAATATAGGAAAGTTTATAGTTGGCAGTTTTATTTAAAAGGTTAATTAAAATTAGTTAGTTTAATTTTAAAAGTATTTAAAGAGTATTTTGGTTTAATTCAGTTTTTATAAAAATACAAAAAGACAAAAATAATATTTTATTTACTTTCTTTAAATTTAAATTAGTTTTAATTTACTTTATTTAAAATAGTTTTACTTTAAATTAGCTTTAAAATTACTTTTAATTAAATAGTTTTATTTTACGTTAAAAATTTAGTTTTACAAAAATAAAAAGATAAAAAAAAAAATTAATTTTATTTACTTTAGGAATTTTAAATTAATTTTCGATTTAGTTTTGTTTTAAAATAGTTTTTATAAAATTTCATTTAAAAGTTTTTTTAGTTTCAAATTAATTAGATTTAAATTAGATTTATTTTAAAATAGTTTGTTTATTAAAATTAGTTTATATTAGATTTTTAAATTAGATTAAGTTTAATGCTTAAGTTTTATTAGATTAATTTTTAATTAGTCTTTTAGTTTAAAAAATCAAAAAATACTTGTCACCAAAAACAAATATAGTCTAACGTTAATTGGAGGTCAAATTCGAGTCGAATCGAGGAAAACGAACATTAATTGTCAAAAATAGGATTGCAAAATCATTAGTTTCAAAATGCGCTGCCGGGTTTTGGTAGACGCTTATGCATATAATAGTACTATTTGCTTAGCCTAATAAACCAATTAAGGTCCATATGGTTAAGGATACTAGCTAGAGTAAACTTGGATAAGTAAACTCAGGTTGAGAATATTCACGACGGGCCTAATATATCAAAGATATCTAAACTTGCAAAGACTATTTTATTTAATTATTTATTTTTGACTTTATTCTTAAAATAGAAAATATAAATACGATGCGAAGACAAAAGAAAAGAAAAAAAATACTACAAGGCCAAAATAGATCAAAAATTTGAAAAACGTTGAAAATTTTTTAAATTTTACGGTAAAATGGGGTCAAATTCATGGAAAAGCCCACTAAAATTCGATAGAAATCCCCCCTACACTTAATACAAACATTGTCCTCAATGTTTAAGCATGTGGGAGAATAAACTCCCCTACACTTAGGACATTGAGTACGTTGTTTAAAATCGAGCTAAGGAAAGGACAACTAAAGTGATTACATTTATTCGTCTAATTTATATACAAGATGAATCACAATAGCAAAAACTTATCGAAGGAACCGGGTACACGGGTAACACGGGAACACGGGTCTCGTCAAAAGTACCAAAAGTGGATCATTAAGCACATGTCCCTGCACACAACATCACAACACAAACAACCTATTTGGCTCCCCCCTACACTTATTGGTGAAAATGGGTGAAAAAGGGTAAAAATCTAACTTAGTTAAACGATGCTTGATTTTTAATCACGAGTCTCTAGCTCGACTCGAATTCCCGAATGTCATCATTCAAATGGGAAAATCATGGAACAACCGAGATTTCCAAGGGAGAAAATCTCTCCATGATAAAGGTGAAACAAATTCATACAAGGCATACCCCATGAAAATCCACCCGGGTCAAACACATAATTTCCATCACAAAAGGAAATAAACCCCGAGGTGGTACGTAAGTCATAGAAAAGTGGGGTATCCTTAGGCAAAAGACTCTTACTAGGAAGGGTAAGGTGGTATGGCAATGAAAGCACAAAAGTCTCTATTCTCGGATCAAACACCGGTTCCTTAATGGGAAAATAGCAAGAGGTGTCGACATTTAAGCTCAAAATATCATCAAAGTCCATATTGGGAAAGTCATCCTCTTCCAAACTTGATGTGAAAACATAAGTATCGTCAGAGTCATAGGAAAACTCTTCCTCATGAGGAAAATAGGTATTTAGAAAGATATCTAAATCCTCCTCAAATGGAATAACCTCTAATGTAGGTAAGATCTCTAAGAGTGGAGGATCCTCCTCAAAAGTCATGACTTCTAAAATTGGAGTATAGAAGTCAAAAGGAGTCTCCATGGAAGAATCACTCATCGAGATATGAGGTGCATTAAGGTCATGGGGTGGGTCATCAAAATTAATGAGATCACTTAAGGAAGTGTCATCATCATAAGTATCAAAGATTGGTTGATCATAAATGGGTGGGTCAAAATTGGGTGGGTCAAAAGTCGAGTCGTCTAAGCCGAAAATAGTGTGATCACTTGAAGAAGTGTCATCACTATCGGTGTCATAAATAGGAGTATCAAAAATTTGAGGCTCTAAGGGATGGGATGAGTTTATCACAAAATCATTTTGAGTAGACTTTTCAATTCCAAAAGGATTAATAAAAATCTCATCATTATCATAATTAAGAACATCAATCATATTGACCGATTCTTTGCCATTTGATTTATTTGTGATTTTTCCCATTTTAAAAACTTGTTGTTCATCCCTAACCCTAAGAATTAACTCCCCTTCGTCCACATCGACTAAGGCTCTTCCGGACCTTAAGAATGGTCTACCAAGTATTAACGGAATACGAGGATCCATCTCATAGTCGACAACGACAAAGTCCACGGGAAAGGTGAATGTACCAACTCGAACAAAAACATCTTCGGCAATACCAACGGGGTATGCGAGGGTTCGATTAGCTAACTCTAAAGTCATACGAGTCGGTACAAGGTCGGGTAATGATAATTGTTTCCAAACCGAAAGTGGCATAAGATTGATGCTAGCGCCGAGATCCGCTAAAGCCATACAATCGTCGATTTGAGGAAACGAGCAAGGTAACACGAATCATCCGGGATCTCCTAGCTTTTCGGGAAGCTCTTTGAGAAGAACTGCGGAACAATTCTCATTTAAACGAGTGTTCACGAGCTCAACCATTTTTTCTTTCTTATTAAGCAAATCTTTAAACATTTTCACAAATTTTGGCATTTGAGCAAGTGCTTCAATAAGGCTTATGTTAACATTCACATTGGAAATCATTTTCAAAAAGTTAGAGACATGAACGTCATCTTTGGTGAGCACTTTAGTCTTGCCTAACCTAGATGGATAAGGAATATTAGGCTTAGACTTAGAAGGTTGAGAAGGAGAAGGACTCGCTTCTTGAACAACCATAGGAATAGGCTCTTTCGGCAATGGAGGACTAGAACTAGGAGTGGTAGTGGGGGGAATCACCGGAGGGGGAGTAGGATTACTCATTATGACCTCCGGGCCTTGTCTCTCCTTTATGGGCGAAGAGATGGAAGGTCCCACTAAAGTGGCTCCACTTCGAGTATTGATAGCACTCACATTAGCACGAGGGTTAATCTCGGTATTGGATGGTAAGGCTCCTTGGGGTCTAAGGGTTTGCAGCATAGTCAAAAATCTCTTATCGTTGGACTCTTGCATTTGTCTAGTGGATTCTTGCATTGCTTTCATGATTTTCTCATGTTCGGTCAATTTTTGTAGAACCAAGTCCATTTGAGGATTTTGCATATTCATTTGATTAAACCCTTGATTAGGAAAACTTTGATTTTGAGATTGAAAACCGGTGTTATTATAAAAACCTTGATTATTATTTTGAAACCCTTGGTTTGGACCATTAAAATTCCCTTGATTAACATTCCCTTGAAAATTACCCATTTGAGGACCTTGGTTCCTATTTTGGTATTGGGTATTTTGGGCGGGTGGGGGTGGTCTTTGTGGTGCTACAAATCCCGGGGAGCCAAATATAATAGTACTATTTTCAAAATCGATTCTTTTGAGCTTGGTCTTCATCACTGTCTTCTTCAGATGATGACTCAGATGGTGGTGATGGTGCTCTTGGCACTTTGCCTCGTGATCTTGTGGATGATGAAGATTTAGATGATGTGGAATGTCATGGTGAGGATGATGTAGTAGAGTATGGCATAGGAGCACGTGAGCGATGATCTTGAAAATGTTGAGTTGTAGTCACTAAAGCAAGTGGGTTAGCCGTCTTGGCAACACGTTCAGCTCGAATCTCATTTGCTTCATTCTGAAATTGCTTCAAGATATCTGTGACAATCCGTCAATTTATGGTTTATATATTATTATCAAATATTATTTAAAAACATTATTTTAATTTTATATTATGAACTCACTTATTTTTGGGAAGAAATTTGGATTTACGTCTTGAAGTAGCATCGACTACGTCTAAACCGGAGGATTCTACGTTACGTGCTTACGTTTACATACACCGTTTTGGTGACAGTCCGACATTTCAGAAAATAAATTTATCCGTGAATATTATTTTGGACTTTTAAATTTGTGTTGGTTCATAAACTCACAAATTTACGAGAAAAGATTAGGACTTACGATTATAATTTAACGTCCTTTACGACTAAATCGGAAACCTTAGGATTACGTATTTACATTTTTGAACTCCGTTTTTGATGAGACAATTTTTATTAGATTCGTTTTGTGCCGTTGATTCAAAATTTATAAAAAAGTTTTTCGTAAAACGACCCGAGGGCACGCAAATCGAGGAAACTAGAATCGAGGAATACCCGTAAATTAGCGGGATGGGACAAAACAATTTTTTCCCCACCCCACTAATATGGGACGGCAACACTTAGCTACAACACACCTTAGGTGTCAACATTTAACAAGTAAATGTTACACTTGTCTTACCAAGCTTAACGTGTAAGCTATCAAAACTAAAAACCACTAAATCAAACCACTTCTCCATTTCCATCCATGCAAACCACCACAACTTTCTCTCTTTCCTCTCTAAAATTCGTCCCATATTCATCACAACACCACCATTTGATCTTAAATTAACCACAATATCATGTGTTATTCACACATATGTTGAAGAACCTTTGAAGATATGAAGATTGGCGGTGATCTTAACCTATGAAAAGGAGTTTTCATGAGGTTAAAGGGCTGAATTCATGGAGGTGTTAATCTATCCAAAGGACCCAAGAAGTTTCCTTGCTAAAGTTGAAGATTTGATAACAAGAACCAAGTCTTGTTCATCAGAAACCTCATCTTTTCATCACTAATGGTGGTATAGAGATTGTTCTTCCTATCCTTTTGTTATTTTGATTATGTAATCTTGTATTTTCTTTATATATGTATATGTATATGATGATAAATGATGATTAAAAATATTATGTGGGGATTTGGTGTTGATAGATTTGATAAACATGGGTAAAAAGATGGAAAAACCACATGTAAAAATGGTTAAATCTTGCTTAATAAGATGGCTGTATAAAAACAGTAAGTAACCAAATGATAAACTGATAAAATAGTAAAGTGGAATCAATATACAGTAAGTATTAGGTGTTATACACATGTGAGAGTTTGCCATGCAATGGAATCATAAAAATGACTGAGATATGATCAAAACAAGTTTAGAGTGCAAATCTGACTACACTGTTTTGGACGAATTTATTAAAATATTTAGAGGTTGATTCATCAGTAGCTATAAAGGAATAAAATGAAGCACATATCATTTATTTTCTGTGATAAACATTTGAGGTCCTATCTCATTATAGAACTCTAGATATGGACATTTTAGTGAACTTAAAATTAAGGACTGATTTTGTGAAATTAAAGTTTAATATTATTATATAAGCACTCAAATAAATATAGTATAAAATGTGGATTAAAACCCACTAACTTATATATTTCATCTATATAAATACGCACAAGGATAAATAAATGGACATTATATAAAAATGGTAGTTTGGTAAGTTTTATGAGTTATAAAAACTATATACTAAGTTTTACGTCTTTTCGGCTAAAACCGAAAGATTAACGTTTTTGTCAAATAAAACTTAGACGGTCGGACCCGTCTAATATAAACTTTTATAAACTCACATACTGATATATGAACTTATATAACAAGTAAAAACCGATAAGACCCGAACTTTACAACATATAGACATTAACGGGCCAAAGTAGCCTTATTGGACTATAAACCCGACTAGTTAGTAAATCGCTTATAAATTTACTTATTGGGCTTAACTCACTTGGCCCAACATGAAAAGTATAATACTGATAATAAAAGTGTAAAATGGACTAATATAAGGTAATGGACTTATAATAGGCTTATTGGACCTAAAACATGTAAATAGGTAAAACTAGTGAAACTAGTATAAAAATGTTACCAAAACATAAACACTATAATGAATGAGTAAAGATGTACAATCCCACTTGATCATCATCATATTTAAAAAATCATCATATGTATACATAATTGTTATTTTTATAAAGTCATTGGACAATAGTCTAAGACGAGTATTATTTGTCTAGGTTTCCGTGATTGAAGCACGTACCGTACATCCAAATCGCCGATAACCGCCTTCCCACATCAACGTGAGTTCATAGCCTCGCACTCTTTTAAATGTTTTTATGAAATGTTTTATAAACCCACGAGGGAGATAACATGTTAGTTTTGATAAAATAGGACACCAATTGTCCCGAATTGTTTGTTTATTGATTTGGACCCGAATGATTGTATGACCCGATGTATGATTATATGACCCGATAGATGAAATGAAATGGATTATTAAAGTTAGGTTATGTCACTAAAAGTCCCATTCGCATGAATTGTGAACTACCGGGATTTGGTAGACGCTTATGCATATAATAGTACTATTTGGGGACGATCACCCCAGTTCGTGCCTTGACGGTTGATCCCCGTCGTGCCACATTGATTGGTAAGTGAATTTATGTATGAGAAGATTTACACAGGCGTGATTATTGTGACGACACGCTAACTTAGATGGGCAAATGAGTTTCGGGCTAGATACCCGTTGTTTGTTGTAGTAAGGTAACAATGTCATGCGGCTTATAATAATCCAAATAACGAAATACTGCTATACGTACTAAATTACGATATATTGCCTTACTGGCAATACGGGGTCTTACTATTGATATTATGTTCGTGTTTTGTTTTTTCATAACCATATTCATATAACGGTTTTTATTTAACTTTAAACAACGTTATAAAACGTATTGTATGATGTATTTAACGACAATGGTTTGTATAATGATTTTGAAGGCGAAAGCCTGTATTTTGGTTTTTTTGAAGGATTTTTATAAAATGACTTTGGCTATTTTATGGCCTATTACAAAGATTTGTACAAAATGATTTTCGGTAATAATTTTATACCGATGTTATATTGATGGATTTAATTAAACTCTATGAATTCACTCAGCGTTTTTGCTGACCTTTTCTTTTAACATGTTTTATCTCAGGTAATTGAAGGTAATTCTCGGGAAGACAACAAGAATTCATGGTCCGCACATAAATAATAATTTCCATTCAAATACTTTGTAAAACTTGTATGAAATACTATGACTTGGGACCTATGTAAATTTGATATTTATGAATGGAAATGCTTTATTATTAAACGAAGCGATTTTTAAGCGTTGTCTATGATGTGAGTAATGTGCTATCCCGTAACACCAACGAGTCTTCCGCTGTATTGAATTGTGTAAATTTGGGGGTGTTACAGTTTGCACCAGAGCTCTCGTTATAGAGAACGAAAGATATTTAAAATCAAGGTTTTGAATAAAACATTTCAAAATCTTTTAACTATAAACATTTTTTCTCAAAATGTCTAAAAATCTTTTGACTATAACGATGCCGAAGAATTCCCGAGTTACCGACAAGGCCAGACTGAGAAGTGTTATTTTAATATATATATATAACTTGGATTATATATATATATACATATGATGTACTTTGATTACATGATTGTTTGATGATTATTTCTATATTTATACGACGTAGATTGTCACAAGGAACCCTAAATCCCCTAGCAAATTAATCTAAGCTATTTCTGTAGGAATTATAGCCATTCCAGATCTAAACCAAGTTGTGGATATTTATGATCCCAACAAATGGTTGATATTCGTAGGAATGTTGATATTAGTTGATTGTGATATTAAAGAAGAATTGGCAAGATTAAATCTGATGTCGATGTCATGACGATCTTTCCTTATAGAGTGGAGTTTGACAAAACCTTACCATCTAGAAAGATGTCAGCTGATTCGGTGTCACCCAATTCTTAAATTGAAATCGAAAGGGTGAATGTTGCACTTGAGGCTGTCATTGGAACCATTACCCAAAAGCCTCATGCCACTAGTACCTTCCCGAGAAGTCTAATTGAATGTGTGAGTCATTTAATACTAGTGACTAATTTGATAATTGTTGTTGTAAGAACTCTAGGATTGGAGATTAAGTGTTGATCAAATCGAGCTTTTATTGCCCTTTTAAGGTCTAAAAATAAGGATGAAAGTATTAGAGAATGAGGTAGGATATCGCATTGAATATGATTTGGTTGAAACTTGAATGAAGTAAAATTTAACTCGTATGGAATATGAGATTGTTAAGAGGAAGTCGTTAAGTCCTGTGATTGAATTATAAGGTAAAAATCCTTAACTTAACTGAGACATCAATTGGTAGGATGAGTTCTTGGAATTGTATGACATAGTGACACATAATGTGTTACGGTACAATTTTGACTTGTTTGTGATTAATGAAAAGACTACCATTAATTGCTAAATTCTACATGTATCGATGTTATCTATCTTTTCTTGCTTCTTCCTAATGCTCGCATTAGTGATGCAACCATTGAACAAGTACTCATCTCGATTTGAGTTACGTTGTGGATTATTCTTTTGAGTGCCATCGAGGTCATGAACCTCATGATTAATTGGCTAAGCTCATTTCTTATTATATTGTAGTTAGTTCTTGGTGAACAACTTTTCATCACTCTTTTGCAGATCACTCATTGTTTTTATAAGATAAAACAATATCCCTTGAGAAAAAAATGAATTTTCATCACTATAAGGATTATTCAAAGTGAGATTTATAAGTAATTATTATCGAAATGAAGTTTTTTATGAGACACTTTGGAAAACATAATTGTTTCCATAACAAAGAACATCTTTGTAAAATTATTTTTTATTCTTATTTAATAATTAAGCATGAAAATGTTTTTATTATAAACATGATGATAAAATTTTGACGAACTGAGTATTGCATCGTTAATCTTGAAATTGTATATAGTTGCGCGCCTACATACAATTTGGAAGGGATCATGCAAGGCTGATTAGTAGTCACCATGGAATTGTTGATAAACACTACATTTTCTTTGAAGTTGTGAAAGATTAAATTTATGAGATCTGCAAGAAGTGCAAAATAGGGACATATTGTTAGGGAAACCTACATATGTGCCCGTACTATTTATTCTTCTGAGTCGAAATTACTCATCTGTGGAAATTGTCTTATTTGACAATTGACAATTCTTTCTTGTCCAATTCTCCCGTACTGAGATTCTTAGGAAAAGTATCTGATTACTGTGTGTTGATACCCAATTGGATGTATCGACGTTCCTATCATTTATTTTGATTATATTTCATTTGAATGACCTGGGTAACGATCCGAGGAGCTTTCGAATGCGTACTCAAATTATGAAAACATGGGATATATTCATATTCGTTAAATGTTTTCGTCCTTATCTGATTTGAAATTCTCTAGCGTAGATTATGCATTGACCTTACTCTTTTAATGGTAGTTGTGTCTCCATATATCCTTGAATTTGTGAAGGATTATGAGTTATTATTAGTCTTTTGAGAAATTCACATCTTATCAACGACAATGAAATTGGAAAGTTAATAGTGCCAGTAGGATGGATTGATTGATTATGACATGACGACATTGTCTTAATTGATGGGAACTCGAGTAGAATTACCCTAAATGATAAGATGTTTATTATCAAAAGTGATCTAAATAATTCTTGATGGATGACCATATCCTGCATTTAGACTTGAAATTATACCATGAATGGTTATAAACTGATCATAGATCTTGTAATCTAGAAAGAACTTAAATTAAATGTATTAAAGGATGTTTCTGTTATCTAAAATTTTAGGAGGTATTTGCTAGTGAATTACCTAGACTTTCGCCATTAAGGCAAGTTGAATTTGGTATTGATTATATTCCCGGTGCTGCACCTGTGGCATGTGCACTGTACGTCAGCACCATCTGAATTAAAAGAATTACCGTACAACTAAGAGAGTTGTCGGAGAAGACGTTTATTCTACCAAGCTCGTCATCCTGAAGAGCTATGGTGTTAATATTTCTTATATTTATTGATTACCATGAACTAGGTAAATTGACGATTAAAAATCTATATCCACTACCCAAGATGATAGATTTGTTCGATAAATTAAGAGGTTCTAGCGTATATTTTAAAATTTTTGATCCTCGGCATGGTTATCATCCATATCGCATCCGCGAAAAAGATTATCTATTCCAATCACTACATCCGGTACTTGTAATGAACATTTTGAGTTTCACGTGATGTCGTTTGGATTGACTAATACACATGTAGCATCCATAAATTTGGTGAATCACGTGTGTAGGCTGTAATTTGATAAATTCATGCTTGTGATCATTAAGGACCATTTGTTTATTTATAAGAATAAGAATGAGTTAATAATTATTTGTAGAATGCCCTAAGTCGACCGAGTAGTGAAAACTTGTACCTTGAATATTTAACATGTGATGAAAGACTTAATCCTTTACATTATTTGACCGTGTGATTAATAGAAAATGGAATATATTGACTCTTCAAAAGTTGGAACCATTAAGGCTTTGGGTTTTACCAAAAAGAAAATGGACATATGTTTTGACTAATGTTTTAACAAAGGATTTTTAAGGGATTATTCCCTTATACACAAATCATTTAACTAAACTCCTGTTTAGGGGTAAATATTTGTGAATACCTCAAGACAACCTAAGAGGTATTGAGGAAACCGTTAAACCATGACTTAAAATTTGAAACGACAATTTTTGTATTTCAACTAAGAAAATTTTTACCAAAGAATAAACGAAGGGTTTTCGAACATTTATGGATCTTACTAATTATTTCCGATAAATCAACAAAAATTGTGTTAATTAAATTCAAATTTATTTTGAACATTTTTATATAATTGGACAAACTGATAAAATTTTAAAAACATTTGCGTTTACGTTTCATAAAAAATAAATATTTATTATTTAATTACTTGTAGTAATTACCGACGCTTTAAACGTCGGATTGAGCAAAACTGATAAAAACAATAGTTGAGATAGAACTAAGACTTAGAAAATGTGGACAAAGAATTTTCAAATAAATACGGTCATGATATTTATTTCATCAGGGAAGATGAATATAATTATTGACACATAATATAGAAAGGATAAATAATTAATTAGGATCTGTTCCTTAGTAATGACTGTGCAAAGTAAATTGCCGAGCAATTTAAAATATAACCTATGCTGGTAAAAAGGATAATATAGATAATAAAAAGGGGTTCGCGGCTAATGTGAACCATTATTAATAAGAGCCGATGGAGCCTAAATGATTAAAAGGCCACTTGTGATTGTCTAAATATGAAGGATTGTGAGATATAGTTATGTTGGAATCTTGTAAGTATAAGTATTCTATTCATGTCATTTCTGATTAAAAGTTTCTTTGTCTGAAGAAGTTGTACTGATGGAAAATTATGAAGGCAGACATCGCCTCATACATTAATAAACTTCTTGCTATTGCAAAGGTCATCATCTAAATTTGATTCGATTTGGGTCATAGTCGACAGACTAACCAAATCTGTTAATATCTTTCCTGTTAATGATAGATTCTTGATGAAGAAATTGACTCTTTTATATTTAAATGAGTTATGTAAGCATGGTGTGCCTGTATCGATCATCTCTATCATGATCCTCGCTTCGCATCGAATTTCTAAAGATTTGCTCAGAAGTCATTGGGAACGAACCTTGACGAGAGTACTGTTTACCACCCCAATCGAAGGGACGAGGCAAAGTAATGATACAAAACACTAGAAGTGTTGTTTTATGCTTGAATAATTGACCTTTGCTAATAAACCATATAACGTTTTCATTTGGAGAGATTATCATTGAAAACTATCGTATTAGGATCGAGATCGAATCTTGTGACGATATATATTAGAGCATCTGTAAGCAGGAGTTGGGATGAAGACACCCGACATACACCCATTGTGAGTTGAACATGTCTTTTAGGTTTTAAGGTTTCCTATGATGGCGAACCTAACCTTACAAAATACTCGACCCGCGAGACTTGAAATGATTGTTGAAATTAGGATCTGATTATTGACTGTCGGTAGTGGGCAGGAGGTTATGTGAATATGAAATGTAGATCTTGTAGTGCCAGATGGGTAGCGAAGTTATGCCAAAAATGTTAACCATGGAAAAATGAATTGATGATTTGAAAGATCATGGGATATAAGTCCCCGTTGTATGGGACCATTGAGATGATGTAAAAGTTGGTTTGAAAGACATATAAGCTGGATCTACCCTAGGACTTCAAGGGCTGCGTGAATTATGTTTCGTATATCGAACTTGATAAAATGTCTATCAAGTGAAAATCTGGTTGTTTCTTAGTAAAGTTTAGATCGGCGAAAAGTTGCATTCATCAGAAACCCGTGAACATCATGGATAGAGAAAGTAAGTCAACATTTAGCCTGATTTTATCCCTTTAGTAATGTTTGATGAAACTCGCGTATTGTAATGGATTACACTTGTGAGAAAAGACCGAATGTGGAGGAAATACCCACATGGCTTTAACTCTATAAGAAGCGAGTAGTAAGATAAGATGATCTTTGAGGACAAAGATCATGTTTAGGGGTAAATGCTGTGACAATCCGTCAATTTATGGTTTATATTTTATTCTCAAATATTATTTAAAAACATTATTTTAATGTTATATTATGAACTCACTTATTTTTGGGAAGAAATTTGGATTTACGTCTTGAAGTAGCATCGACTACGTCTAAACCGGAGGATTCTACGTTACGTGCTTACGTTTACATACACCGTTTTGGTGACAGTCCGACATTTCAGAAAATAAATTTATCCGTTAATATTATTTTGGAATTTTAAATTTGTGTTGGTTCATAAACTCACAAATTTACGAGAAGAGATTAGGACTTACGATTATAATTTAACGTCCTTTACGACTAAACCGGAAACCTTAGGATTACGTATTTACGTTTTTGAACTCCGTTTTTTATGAGACAATTTTTATTAGATTCGTTTTGTGCCGTTGATTCATAATTTATAAAAACGTTTTTCGTAAAACGACCCGAGGGCACGCAAATCGAGGAAACTAGAATCGCGGAATACCCGTAAATTATCTGGATGGGACAAAACAAGTTTTGCCCCACCCCACTAATATGGGACGGCAACACTTAGCTACAACATACCTTAGGTGTCAACATTTAACAAGTAAATGTTACACTTGTCTTACCAAGCTTAACATGTAAGCTATCAAAACTAAAAACCACTAAATCAAACCACTTCTCCATTTCCATCCATGCAAACCACCACAACTTTCTCTCTTTCCTCTCTAAAATTCGTCCCATATTCACCACAACACCACCATTTGATCTTAAATTAACCACAATATCATGTGTTATTCACACATATGTTGAAGAACCTTTGAAGATATGAAGATTGGAGGTGATCTTAACCTATGAAAAGGAGTTTTCATGAGGTTAAAGGGCTGAATTCATGGAGGTGTTAATCTATCCAAAGGACCCAAGAAGTTTCCTTGCTAAAGTTGAAGATTTGATAACAAGAACCAAGTCTTGTTCATCCAAAACCTCATCTTTTCATCACTAATGGCGGTATAGAGATTGTTCTTCCTATCCTTTTGTTATTTTGATTATGTGTGTATTTTCTTTATTTATGTATATGTATATGATGATAAATGATGATTAAAAATATTATGTGGGGATTTGGTGTTGATAGATTTGATAAACATGGGTAAAAAGATGGAAAAACCACATGTAAAAATGGTTAAATCTTGCTTAATAAGATGGCTGTATAAAAACAGTAAGTAACTGATGAGACTGCTTTTATACATGGTCTCATCGTCCAAATTGGGCTTTAAATGCATAAAATATCATTGAATACAACAAATATATGCTCGTGTTTGTTACTTGTGTATTTTTAGGTACGGATATTGAGGAATTGGCAAAAGATCACAAGAATCATTCAAAAACGAACACGGGAAACGAAGCCGCACAATGAACCGGGCCCAAGTTTGGAAATTTGCAAAAAGACCCTTGAAGAATTGAAGATTGGTAACTTTAGTCCCTCATCTTTGAAGAACTTGTCACAATTGACCCTCCAAATGTCAATTGTACAAGTATGGTCCTTGATGTTTGAAGATATTACAAGACCAGTCCTTGAAATTTGAAGAATGTGCATTAAAAACCCTTGGAAAAAGTTTTTAAACTTTTGTGCCACTTTTGACAAGTTGCCAAAAGTTGATAAAGGCAAAATGGGCGCTGATGGATATTATTTACAACATGGAAGAAATGTGAAACATTGGGGGCCAAGTCTGCCTAACATCCAAACATACACACCCACTCAGCTCTTGACACGTCACAAACCCCACCCATTTACCCACCACCCACCCAATAACCCTACCCTACCCGTCCATACCCAAGCCCAAACCGGTTTTATTAAAACATGGTCAATTGGTCAAACAACTTTCCCACCATTAACACTTTTTTAAAAAATGTTTTTACCCAAAAAGGATTAAATCCTCTCTTAATCCTCCTTAAACCCTAATCCTACCCAGACCCAATTACACCCAAACCAAAGGGTTTTTCCCCAATTATGTGCAGATCCCTAATTCACCTTTTTCTCATCCTAACCCACAACCCAGATTCCCTCCCCAACCAACCCATGTGACTGTAGGGACCTCCCCTGCACGTCACTTTCTTCCTCAAAAACACAAACCGACTAGATAAACATCCCCAAGGCTTTCCTTGGTCCCAAAGGAGTAAACCAACGGCCAAGATCAAAAATCCAAGCTGGCACATCAACATCCATCACATAAAGGCGATGTTGACTGATTTTGAAGACAAAGACCAAAGGGCTTTTTGGAGATTTCATAAATTAGGGTTTAGCATACTAGAATCTTCCTTGTACGCCTATAAAAGGCAGCTTAGTTTAGCCTTTTACTCTTGTTCCAGATTTTCCTTCTCAAAATTTATGTAACCCGTTTTTATTAATGCAAAGTTTGGTGTTTATTTTTACAAGTGTAATTCCTTTTGATTATTAAAAGAGTTGGTACTAAGTGAGAAGAGAAAGTCTGAGTTCCATTTTGATATTGTGAATCATTTAGTGTGTTTCAAGTTTTCAAAAAGGTTTTTGAAAAAGGTTTGTAAGTTTCTGAAATCCAAGGCTTTTTGAAGTGAAAGTGGATAAGAGTCTTTGGTTGTTGGATCTTGTGATTGTTTAAACGTGTTAAGTATCATTGGTTCAAAGTTTTTGAAAAGGTTGTAAGTTTTCAGAAAAATCAGAAAAGTTGTATTGTTTGTTTCAATTTCTTAGCAGGTTTCATTGTTGATTGTTGATCAAGGATCAGCTCAGGCCCCAGCCTGATTGGAGGTGGTTTTTCAACCACTAAGGGTCCTGGATGTAGGACCCTTAAGGTATTTTATTGTCCCCTTTTTCATTTTTTAAGTTTTCTGAAAATCTTATGTGATTTGGTGATTGTGCATGAAAAGTGTTGATTGTTTGTTTAAGCTATTTGATTTGAGTCATTAGGTTATTATATGTATGTTTAGAGCTTGTTTGATCATTTTGGGTGAGATTTAAAGGTTTTTGGTGTGTTAAAATTGCATGTTCAGTTTTTATAGGAGTGTTTGGGATAAGGACTAAGCTGAGTCTTTTGTAATCAAACTTGTTAAAACTTGATTAGAAGCATTCCTTTGGTTGATACTAAGTGTATTGTGCACATAGGTTTCAGTTTATGGTAGTTTAAAAAGGATTGCATGATAAAAAGGGAAATACATAGCAAAAATCTGCTTAGACATTTTTCTGCATGATTTCATGAAGTTTTGTGCTTAAATCTTGTAGTATGTTAGATTATAGGGTGTTTAAGGAGTGAAGTTTGATTGTATGTTGTTTGGAGTGATTGTGTGCAAGATTTGTGGTTTTGAAACTCGTTTTTGTGCACACAAATTGGCAAAAATACCACCAGACCTGCATAAACACATCAGCAACATTACTTGGCCTCTTTGTGTGAATTTGTGTGATTTATCTTGCTTGTTCTGTGCTTGTTTTGACTCCTTGTACTCCAAAGAGTACAAGGGTGCCCTTTGTTCCATCAAAAACACCACCAATCACACAATCAAGTCCTCTTGATTGATATATTCACCAGTGAAGATACGTATTTTGCTCCTTTTTGTTCATCAGAAACCAAGTGCTCTCCTGGGCACGTTTTGATTCCAATTTGGTTTAAATCTTGATAAACTTGAATTGTGTTTGTGTTTTAGTGATTAACAAGGTTACTGTTTGTGTTTTAAAAGTAAAAAAAAAAAAAGAGAAAAAAAATCAAAAAGGCACACCCTGCCTGGACTCGAACACGGAACCCCTCGTTGGGGGAGTGTACGTGTTAACCAGTGATCTAGATGGCCTTTTTACGTTTATGTTTCATTTCAAATTATACTTAAGGTCATTTTGTGTTGTGCTTGTTTAAATAAGCCGTAGCTTATTTTGGTTATATTAAGCTTATTTGTTTAGCTTTTTGGTCTAGCTTATTTTTCCTAGGACTTTATCTAGGTATTAGACTTTTCTGTTTTAAAATTAGATTTTTCCCATTATTATTTTATTTATTAGGATTGTTTTTAGATTAATTTTTAGAAAGTAAATTAAAAATAGTAAAATGTATTTTAAAAATCCAAAAAAATAGTTTTTAGGTTTTAAATAAGTTATTTGAGGTTTACATATAAAAAAGTTTTCAAAAAGTTTTATTTTTTATTTTATTTGATTTTAGGGTTTTTAGACAACTTTAAAAATTAATATAAAATTGATAAAAAGGTTTTAGGAACTTTAACTTGCATTTTTGTCTTAGTTAGAATATTTAGGATTTTTGATAATTTTTTAGAATTTATTTATAAACTTTTAATTTTTTAGAATATTTTAATATTATTTTATTAATAAAAATAGAAAATTTATTTTTTCTACTTTTTTCATTTTTCCTAGGTTATAGACATTAAATTAGGAACTTTGTCACTTTCCAATTAATTTTTAGGCTTTTCATTTAATTTTTAGAATTAATTTAAGATTTAATAGATTTTAATAGTTTTTAGGAGTTTAAAAATAATTTAATTTGGTTTTAAAATTTTTAAAAATAGTTTTTAGCTTAATTAGGTCATTTTTGAGGTTTACAAACTTGAAAATCTTGTTTGTGGCTTTTTAATAATTAATTGTGATTTTTAGGGCTTTAACTAGCATTAAAAAGTCATTATTTAATTTATTAAAAGGTTTTAGCAAGTTTTGATTTTTTGTAAACTCTTAGAATTTTATTGTGGATTTTTAGTAATTTTTAGGTTAAAATTTTAATTTTTGTGTTTTTTACGTTTCTACGTCTTAACTTTCTAGTAGTAGTTTTTTGTTAATTTTTTATTTTTTCGTCTTCGTCATTTTCTCATTTCTTTTCTTCTTGTTAATAATCAAAAACATTAATCATCAATCCAATTCACAACACACTTGCCTCCTTGGGAAACGAACTTGTTAGGTCATTAGTGCTCGGTTTTCCTAAACCGACACTTAACGCTTACCACTACTTTGTTGCTCTTTTTCCTAAAAGGGTATACAAAAACACTACATCATTTTTGGCGCCGCTGCCGGGGAGGCGTGTTGTGTTTTGATTGAACATTGTTGTTTTTTATATTAGCCATAATAGTATTTGTATTAGTAGCACTCTACTAATACGTATTATCGTTTTTCGGTTTTTGTGTGAATATTATTAATATATTGTATACGTAGAACAATAAATACACAAGTACTCCAAATACATGAGCAATCACAACCTTGATTCGGGATTTCATCACTCGATCATTGTATTCGAATCTCAAACCAAAGAAAAAAGGCAAAAATAGATAAATACTTTCGTGAAGCTTAATCTTGAAAATACAAACTATAAGGTGGGTATAAGGCGGTTGTATTTCACGACCTAAAGGAAAAAGGCTCTTAAGTGCTTCGCGCCGCCTCGTTTCCTCCGCTTGCTTGTGCGTATTTGATTTTGAGAGTGAATCGAGGGTTTTGCCGCCCAAAGTATTACTACATATCATATATATTTTCTTGGTTTCTATTGATTAAACCCTCTTGAACGATTTGGTGTTCCACCATCGTTCTAAAGTCATCGAAGGCGTTCACTCCACGTGATCGTTTTCATTCCTTGAGGCTTCTTTAATCGAAAGATTTGATTAAGGAGGAGATTTGTGGACTTTTGTCTACTTAATACATTCACCAATTTCCAAAAAGTTAATACCATCAAAAACAACAAAAAAAATTGAAAAATACAAAATACCAAAAAGAATCTTCTTTGCTCGCCTTCTCGTTGTACGTGACGTTTATGCAAACTCGCTCTAAAGCAAGACGTGCTCGTAAACGAAGAAACAAATCGACTACTCCTTCTAGTGAGGAGTCTCCTATTGAGGAACCTATTGTAGAACAAGAAGCTACCATGGCCAATCGTACTATGATGGAGTTACTTCAAGCACCCACCGAGGGTTATGGAGAAGCTATTGTGATTCCCGCTATCTTTGCAGAGAATTTTGAGGTGAAAACGGGTTTGTTGTCGATGATCCAAAACAACAAATTCCGTGGTGATGAGAAGGACAATCCCCACAACCATATCCGCCAATTCAATCGTCTTACCGCCACGTGCAAATTTAAGGATGTCTCGAATGACTCGATTAAGATGATGCTTTTTCTGTATTCCTTAGCGGGGCCCGCTAAAATTTGGTTAGAGAAAGAGCCACCCAATTCTATATTGACGTGGAAGGATCTCGTTTCAAAGTTTGTGAACCAATTTTTTCCGCCCTCTAAGACTACGCATTTGAAAAATGAGATTTCTAAATTTTCACAAGAATCAAATGAAAGTTTTTCTACGGCTTGGAATAGGTTTAAGGAGATGTTGCATGAATGTCCTCATCACGGTTTTTCCGACTTACACCAAATCGACACGTTTTACAATGGACTTAACGATCATGAAAGAGATTATTTGAATGCCGCCGCGGGTGGTAATTTTTTGTGTAAAACGGTTGAAGAAGCTTTGGTCATAATCGAGAATAGATCTAAGGTTTATAGCCCTCGTCACACACCGAGTGTTGCCAAAATGGGCTCATCATCGTCTCGTAGTATCAATGCATTACATGATGAAGCTAATGAGGAAAATCGATTTTTTGATAGATTTGCTAGCCTTATGTCCCATTGGAAAGCTCAAGAAGCTTCAAACTCCGCTTCGGTTAAAGCGGTTTCTAAAAGTTGTTTGTCGTGTGGGGGAGCTCATGATCTTTCCGAGTGCATTACCGCGGATGGTAACACTTCGAATGATTTTGTAGCCACGGGAACTTACAACCAAATCGGTCAAGGTTCCCGCCAAAATCAAGCTCCACCAAATCAAAATGCTAATAATTATCGCAACAACAACCAAGGTGGGAATTACCAAGGAAATCAAAGGAATTATAACAAGGGTAATTATCAAAGTGGAAATGGGCAAGTTTCAAACCAAAACCAAAACCGTGATTTTCAAAACAATGCCCATGGTTTTCAAAACGATCACACCAAAAATCTTCAAGGAGAATTTTTGAATTATGCTAAGGCTAATGATGCTAAGTTTGATAATATGCAACGTGAAATGGTTAGCTTAAGATCCGAATTGAAAAATGAGCTAAAAAACGAACTTGCTAATGAACTTAAAAATCATGCTAATAAAATGGAAGGAAATGTCACACGACTCCAACAAAATCAACAAAAAATGGAGCAAGGACAACATGAGATTAAGCAAGAATTGTTAAAAGCGGATGCTAGGCAATCTAAGTTTGAAGACCGTATGGCTAAAATGTTTGAAGCTATCATGTGTAAGCCCTCTTCTTCGGGTGGTCTTCCTAGTGATACAATCGTGAACCCGAAAGGAGAATTGAAGGTTATTACTACTCGTAGTGGTAAAACTTTCAAAGAACCCATTTCTCGTCCAAGTACTTCTATGGAGAAGGAAAAAGAGAAAGAACCCGAGGGTGTGGTCGAAAAGGAGCAAATTACAAGCCCACGAAGTACCGCTTAAACCACACCTACGGTTGAACCCACACCAATCATGGAACCCGAGATTCCAAGGCCGATGCATATGCCTACTTTGCCCCAACCCACACCACCTTTACCCTACCCTTCAAGACGAGACAAGGAAAAGGCACAAGAACGAAATAATTATCAATTTGAACTCTTTATGAAAATGTTTCGTGACTTGCATTTTAATATAAGTTTTGCCGACGCCTTGGTCATGATGCCTCGATTTGCCGCGATCTTCAAAAGTATGTTGAATAACAAAGAAAAATTGCAAAAATCGTCTAGTTGTTCATCGGTTTTTCTAAGTCGCATACCTCAAAAAGTCGGTGATCCTGGAAAGTTTTTAATCCCATGTGCTATCCAAGACATGGAAGAATGCTACGCCTTGGCCGATCTTGGTGCTAGTATTAATTTGATGCCTCTTGAGATTTTTAAATCGCTCAATCTTCCAAATCTCACTCCTTCAAGAATGTCAATCGAAATGGCCGATCATTCTACGATTCTAGCTTGTGGAGTTGCCGAGAACGTCTTTGTGAAAGTTGGAAAGTTCTACTATCCTGTAGACTTTATTGTTGTTGATATTCCCATCGATCCTAAAGTTCCGTTAATTTTAGGTCGATCTTTTTTGGATACCTCGAGAGCACTTATCGATGTGCATGCAAGGAAAATCACTCTTCGTTTCAACGAGGAAGAACTCGTCATTAATGCAACCCAAAACTCCACTCTTTCTCATGTGTATTCTATCACATCTTTGTACAATGTCAATCCCATCAAAAACATTTGCAAAAAGATTTCTAATAGAGTTTTAGGAGTTGTTGAGAAAAATGAAGTTCCATCCCCTCCACCGGTGGAGGTTAAGAGTGTTAAGCCTACGTTTCCAATCTCGAGTGATTCTTCGGATGATAAATACGTTGATCCCGATGGGGAGGTTTTCTTTGTTGACAAAAGATTTGAAAACTTACCACCACCACCAAAAAGATTTCAAAATGTGAGAATTTTTATAGTGACTAACATCGTTTTAGATACACCAAATATTTTTGACATAATTAAATCGGTTTTTCACAAGGAGAGTGTTAAAGATGAAAAAGGAAAAGATTTTAACATCAATTTAAAAGATTTTTCTACAACTCTAACTCCGTCATCACCGCGTGTATTGAGTACTACAAGCTCGTCTTCTCCTTTTGACGATGCTTTGTGTGGACTTAGTGTGGGGGAATCCCCTTATGTTCCCTCCCCTTTCTCCACCGAGGACGAGATATTTGATCCTGGAATTGCTTGTATAGGGAAATCTCGGTCTTCCACCGATGCAATAAATGGAAAATCTTTTCATTTGATTGGTGCGAGTCTACCTCGAGTAGCTCATGTTTTTAGAGACTTACCCATTGTCCCACCCTTCTATTTCTTCTCTCCTATTTTCTTCTGCCCCATTGGGGTTTGTGTTGAAGTAGCATTGTTTCGTCTTTCATCCGAAAACGAGGACGCTATCTTTGACCCCGGTATACGTTTATCGGGTTTTTAAAGTACTCCATGTACTTTTGGGCCTTGTTTATCATGTAAGCCCCACCAAAAATTGACCATACCACTGATATCCCTAAATGATCACATTTATGGGGATTCGAGTCGAGCTTTTGACTCGGTTATCAAAAACAAGGTGCCTCGTGGGGGAGACCCATGCTTATCCATGTACATATTATTGCTTTATAATTAGTTTAATGTAAGGGGATTTGTGCCCTTCCAACCTTGGTTCCGTGGTTGTTTGTGAATTGTGGTTTTTAGATCATGATCTTCACGATTGGAGCCTCTCGTGTTTCGTTTTATGGGAGCACTCGATCGTTTGCTTTGGAGGCCTTTCCCAATATCCATATGATATATCCTTTTATGTTCTAACCTTAGGTTTATAGCACACTTCATAAACAGCTATTAATTTATTGGTTACACCCTTTCCATGCTAGATTAGGCATTCGACTACGTCTCTAGTATGGGGGTGTTTGCACCCCTAGACTCGAAACATTGAGGACAATGTTTAACTTTAGTATGGGGGGTGAATAGATACTTGCCTTGCCAAACCTTCACGCTTTCCAAAGTTTATCGTTTTGTTTATCGTTTTGTTGCAAAATAAGGCTAAAAATGGCCAAATTTTAAAATTTTCTCATGTTTTATAAGTGTTTGAAGACACGAATGTAGGTTTTCCGATGGCGAGAATAAGAGTAATTTTTGACTCGACCGTGCGTGTTGAGCACTTAGCTTTGATTCTGATATGAGCTTAAACTCATATCCTTTTAACAATAAATAACCCTAAAACATGAAGCAAAATACCAATTTATCTTGCAAAAACAGTGTTATGTGGTATGTTTGTGTTTGTGTACACTTGTGTAGGTAAAAGGATACATTTTCAAGCAAACAAAGAAAAATCAAGCTCAAATGGATGAAAAAGACAAAGAAGGATCAAAAGTGACAAGACTTTGAAGTATAAGGACCTATCTTGACAAGTTGTCAAAGTTGAAGGACTAAAGTGCAAATATTGTGAAAGTCAAGATTCAAGTCAAACTTGGTCAACTCTCAAGTCAACTCAGTCAAAGGACCATTTTGTTCAAGAATGAAAGTTGAAGGACCAAATATGTCAAAAGAATGAAGCTGCTAGCTTGAAAATACAATCTGCCAAGTATGAGGACTAATTCTGCCAATATTGGAAAGATATTCAAGTTTGATCCATGTGACAAATATTTCAGCCAATGAGAAGAGAGGAAATTGATCACACGGATTGAGAAATTAATATCCACTCAGCCGCTTTGCATTTAATATCCAATCTCAACAGTTGGATCCGTGTGATCAACTTTTAGCCAATCAAATTGTGACACGTGGCGTCTTCTTCATTCAAAATATTTTCCAGGATCGCGTTTGAGCTACAAGCTATTTCATGGAAAGATTTCAACACCAAAATTTATCATTTTGAAGAGACGAATACAATGGTGTAAATCAATTAACATATCATCCACTCATTCAAGAAACCCCAAATCCTTGTTCATACCTGCAAATGCAATTCTGCAGAATTGTACACGTGGCAAGCAGGGATTGGTCCTGACACGTCACCAACCCCAACAAACTCATCCTTCATGCCTATAAATAGATGATAGGACTTCATTTGTCATTTTGTAGCTTAAATTTGTAAAAACACATAGTTCTTAAATTTCTTTCCCTTTCCTTCCTTTTTACCCTAGCTACTCAAGAGTCTGACAAACTCTTGAGTTAGTTAGACTGTTACTTACCTTCCAACAACTTTGTAACCGTTTTTCATTGAATAAAATTCAAATCTTCCATTTCCCGCCAAAACTGTTCTTCCTATTCCTGTTCATTTTCCTGCTGCTATTGGTTACTTGAGTTGCTGTTTTGTGTTTGTTATGATCATAGATTGATCATAACTGACATTGAAGGAGTTTGTTAGCTGTTCTTGAAGAATTCAGTTATTCCATTGGTTTTTGAAGATTTTCAAGCATGATGATAGTTTCTGTTGATTGATTGCTGTTCTTGTTGATTGATTGGTTTCCTAGTGATAAGGTGGTGGTTATCACTAGGCTAAGAGAGCTCAGCGCTCCTCTTCTTCCCAAAGGTTTACTACAATAGGTTCTAAAAGTTCTTGTTTCAATTCCTCTCAATAAGTCAACTGCATGATTCCTTTCTTAGTGTAATCTTGGTGTTGGTATGATAAAAGCTGTTTAGATTTGCTGATTGTGTGATCTTTG
Organism: Glebionis coronaria; assembly: GCA_025667525.1. Lineage (NCBI taxonomy): Eukaryota > Viridiplantae > Streptophyta > Magnoliopsida > Asterales > Asteraceae > Glebionis > Glebionis coronaria. Next base: position 93,737,713 of record CM046876.1, on the reverse strand, counting down.
GTTACTTGTAGCTTATTCTTGTTTACTTGTTCTTAGTTCTGGTTTAAACTTAGTCTTAGCTTATTTTTCAGTAAAAATTTGATACTTGCATCTTAATTGTTCATATCTGTTCTTAATGCTCACTTTCAGCCTTAAAACCATCTCATTTGAAGTATTAAATTTGGTATCATAAGCATTTGATTCAGCTTAAACTAGTTCTTAAAAAGCTTTTGTAAAAGTTTGAAATATCAGATAAAGGAGTGTTTGGGATTAGCTTAACAAGAGTTTTCAAGTATTGAATCCTGGTGTTTTAAAGTTCATTTTCAGTCAATTGGTGGTTATTAAGTGTTTCAAGTCATTTGCAAGTCAAGAATATAGTCAAACAGGCAAATGGCATGAAAAATGTTTGGGTTGATTTCATTCAGTTTTAGTTTTTAGAACTTGTCATTTTGATTTGATTAGAACTCATTCAATACTTGATGAAATTGGATCAAAATTGTTCTCAGCTTTAGCTTATATCATAGAGATTCAAATTCCAAAAGGATTTTCTACAGTTTACAATAAGCAGTCAGATATAAGCAAAAATCAGATAAGCAGACTTAAGTGAAGTTTCTGTAACTTGAAAACTGGAAATCTGTATCTCCTATTCCTATTCATAAACATGGCTATTTTTCTTCACAAATCCTCTTAAGTCATTGAGTTACATGATTTTTGAGATTTTCAGCTTCTTGAAAAATAAGCTGGTCAACGCTTGGTCAACATAAGCCCATTTTCAGCTTAATTCAAATTTAGAGCTTATTACTTGATGAAAATTGTTCTAGTTTGATTTCCCGTTCCTTAATTGAGTTGCTTAATCAGTTTCATTAAAAAATCAAGTTGTGACTGTTTAGATTTTGCTATAGCTTATTTTGTGCTTATTGATAAGCACTCATTTGCTTATTTTGAATCTTTAGCCCATTTCCTTTGACACACGTAGCTTATTTTGGATTTGGAAAGTTTTGAAACTTGTCTCATTGAATTTGGTTTAGAAATAAGCTCAAACGAGCTTATTTCCATGCTATACCCGTTTTTGGCTTAAATAGTTTTAAAATTTGCTCTTTGGTCCCTTATGTTTTGATCAGTGCTTAAACTTGGCTAAACTTCCAAGTTTTTAGGGTTTGCAATCTGTTAGCCCTTGTAGTTTTGGAAGTTGCTGATTTCAGTTAGATAGTTGTTAAAGTTGTTACATTTTGGCTAGTTAGTTATAAGTTTTGCATAATTGATCCTTGTAGTTAACAGATTTACACTATTAGTCCCTAGAATTGTTAGAACTTACATTTCAAGCATTTATCTTACCTAGAATTTACAATTTCAGTCCTTTTAGTTTCATATTGTGCATTTAGAATTTACTTGAATAAAAATTTGGTATTTGCAATTTGTTTTACATATAAGTAGGTAATATTTTTCCGTTTTGCAAGGCTTTGATTGAATTAGCAAATAGAATATCCAAGCAAGTTTAACAACCAAGAACAATTAAAAACCCGATATTGGTTGGACTTTCCATTAGCAAGAACTAAGAAAAAACGAACTACATTATACTACATTTCAAATGGCGCCGCTGTCGGTTCTTTGACTACACGAGAGACTATCGATTGACGGTTTTCATTGGCTTTTGGGATCCGTTCACTTTGTGAACGTTATTTTTACGTATCATAAATCAAAAACAAATAAAAAATCAAAAATATAAAAATATATAAAAACTAAAAAATTAACAAAACAATTCTTTTCCTAAAGAATTGACCAAAAAAATAAAAAAATCCAAAAAGCAATCTTTTTCCTAAGAGATTGCACCCAAAAATATATATTATTGGATTCTCTCGGTTTTTATGTACATATAGTATTTTCTTTTAAAAACTCATAAATACAAAAATAGTTTCCATATATTATTATAAGTAAATACGTATACGTATAAGAACAATCAATCTACATATTCTCCATAAGTATTGCCGAGGCAATACACCGTGTTGAGGGGCGTTCCGGTCCTTGACACGTGTATCGATCAAACAAAATAAAGCAAGAATAGATAAATACTCTCAATACGCAACAATTCGAAGAATACGAACATTTAAGTGAATAGAAAGGCGATGTGCTATAAAATGCCATCTAAGGGTCAATAGGTACTTAAGTGCTTCGCGCCACCTAACCCCCCGTTCACTTGTAAGTATTCTAAGAAGAAAGGCTTCATTGAGGGTCTTGCACCCAAGTAGTACATACATATATTGTTATTTTCTTGTGGATATTTAATATTGAAACTCGAAGAGGATAATCCATTTCTCTTCAAAGTCACACGAGAGCTTCTCTCTCATTCCTCGTATTGAGTTGCATGCTCACTCGCGGGCGTGCACAAATACCGATTGGTGTACAACCTCTTCCTCCGAAAAGGAAGAAAAAGAGAAAGAGTAAGACCACCATCGTCCACCAAGCCGATCACGAGAATCGTGCTTTGAATCCACCACAAGAAGCCATGGCTATTGATAATCGTACTTTGTATGAACGTATGCAATCCAACATTCATGGGTATTCTAGTGCCATTAAGATTCCCGACTTTCCCGCAAACACATTTGAGCTACATACATCTATGATCAATATGGTTTCACAATCACCTTTCTTTGGTAACAAGAATGAGGATCCTCATGCTCACCTTAAGAGATTCCTTTCACTTTGCAATACCATTAAGCATAATGGGGTTCCACATGAGGTGATTAGGTTGATGTTAGTGTCATTTTCCTTAGAGGGAATTGCTAAGCATTGGTTAGACACCCAACCACCCGATAGTATCATCACATGGGATGGTTTCACCACTAAGTTTTTGAACAAGTTCTTTCCTCCACATAAGACTATGGCTTTGAGGACTTTAATTATGGGCTTTCAACAAAAACCTAGTCAATCCTTTAGTGATGCTTGGGAAGAGTATAGTGAGTTGTTGAGGCGATGCCCTAATCATGGATTGGATCAAGTTCACCAAATCAACCTCTTTTATGATGGCCTTAAATCTCACCACCAAGATTCACTCAATGCTTCCGCGGGAGGGAATATTCTTCTTAAGACCTACCAAGAGGCTTTGGACATCAATGAGACTAAGGCAATGGTTCAAACAAACAATCCATTTGAAGAAAAGGTTCATGTTATCCAAAACAATTCTCAAACCCCTTGTGACAACCAACTCCTCAAGTTTCAAGAAGAGATTTTTCAAAGGATGGATAGAGATAGTGAGAAGAATTTGCAAGTACAACTAGAAATGCTTCAAGCTTTTAAGAACTTGTCATTGAACAATTCCTCAAATAATGTGAATGCCATCACCATTTCTTGTGTTACTTGTGGAGGTCCCCATTCTTATGAACAATGTGATAAGGTGCAAGGGTATCAAGGGGAATGCTATGCTTACCAAGAGGAACATCGTGAACACTTCAAGCCTAATATCAATCCAAATCACCTTTCTTACAAATCCCAAAACTACCTTACTCCACCCGGCTTTCCACCCCAACCACCCACCCAAATTCCACAAAATACTCCTCAAATTTTACCAAGGAATCAAGGGCAAAGACCACCTTATCAAGGAAATAACTACAAGGCACCCAACAATGTTCAACATCAAGCAAATACCTTTTATCCACCACAAAAAGGATTTAATCAACCACTTCCATTTATCCCCAATCAAGCATATGCTCCTATACCAAATCAAGCTTACCCTCAAGTTCAAAATCAAGGATATGGGATGCAAGAGACTCAAGAGTATGTTGACAAGAAAATGCGTGAAATGGAGAAGAGAATGAGTGACCAAATCAATAGGGTTTTAGTGGCAGTAAATCAAAGACCACAAGGGGCTTTACCTTCTAACACACAAACAAACCCTAGGGCCAATGTCAATGCTATTACAACAAGGAGTGGAACAACAACAAAGGATCCTTCACCTCCTAAACCTACTATTGTTCAACCCACTTGTGCTCCTACTTGTGACAAGCCTTCTACTTCTACTCTACCTCCTCAAAATGCTCCTATTCACTCAAACACACCTTCTCAACCACCTCATACTTCTCCTTTACCTTCCACACTTCCCAATGAAGAAGCTAACAAAGACAAATCTTCCACTACAACACCTATTCCACCTACACCAAAGCCTACTCTTCCATATCCTTCAAGGTTGAAAAAGTACAAGTTAAAGAACAAGGATGACATCCAAGTCTCCAATTTCTTAAGAATGTTCAAGTAACTCAAAATCAATATATCCTTTGCGGAAGCTCTTGCTTATATGCCAAAGTTTGCTAAGATGTTCAAGGATTTGCTCTCAAACAAAGAAAAATTGGTTGATTTGCCCAACACATCCCTTAATGAAAATTGTTCCGCGGTGTTACTTAAAACCCTACCAACAAAACTTGGAGATCCGGGGCGCTTCTTGATACCTTGTAATTTTCCCGGTGTTGAAAACTGCATGGCTTTGGCGGATCTAGGGGCGAGCATAAACCTCATGCCTTTATCGGTTTGGAAACAACTATCTCTTCCCGAGCTCACCCCCACTAGGATGACTCTTGAATTAGCCAACCGAACCATAGCTCACCCCGTAGGTATAGCGGAAGATGTGTTTGTAGGTGTGGATAAGTTTACCTTTCCGGTCGACTTTGTAGTGGTTGATTATGACATGGATCCTAGAGTGCCTTTGATTGTTGGTAGACCGTTTTTGAGAACGGGTCGTACCTTGATAGATGTGGCGGAAGGAGAATTAATTATGAGAGTAGAAGATAAGAGAGTGGTGTTTAAGCTAGGGAAAATTTGTGATAGAAAAGAGGTTAAGGAGTCTAGACCTTGTGAGACTATTAACATTGTGGATGTGCTAGATGAAGTGTGTAATGAACACTTTCATGATGCTTGTAAGAATGCTAGTGATGAGATACCCCATGTTGAAACCGTGGCCTCAATTTCTCCCTCTTTAACACCTTTTGGAGAGAGTGATTTCCTCTTGGAGGAATTTGAGTCCAACTTTCTTGGTGATGATGATTCTCCCATTAATTGGGAAGAAGATATTCTTACAATCCAAAAGTTGCTCAATGAGGACCCTATTCCTTCTCCTATTCCACAAGAGATTACCATTGAGGAACCTTCCATAGTACAACCTTCCATAGAGAGACCACCTCCCATTGAACTTAAGGACCTTCCATCCCACTTAGAATATGCTTTCTTAGAGGGCAAAGACCAATTACTGGTGATCATTGCTAAAGAGTTGAAAGAGGATGAGAAAGAGAAACTTATTGAAGTTCTTAAGAAACATAAGAAAGCTTTAGCATGGAAAATATCCGACATAAGGGGAATTGATCCACATTTTTGTACTCACAAAATCCTTATGGAGGATGACTATAAACCCGCCATTCAAAACCAAAGGAGAGTTAACCCAAAAATCCATGAGGTTATTAAGAAGGAAGTGATTAAACTCTTAGATGCGGGTATGATTTACCCCATTTCCGACTCTCCATGGGTTAGCCCGGTTCATTGTGTTCCAAAGAAGGGTGGAATCACCGTGGTGCCTAATGAGAACAATGAGCTTATACCCACGAGACTTGTGACCGGTTGGAGAGTTTGCATTGATTATAGAAAACTCAATGAGGCAACTAGGAAAGACCATTTCCCGCTTCCCTTTATGGATCAAATGCTTGAATGCTTAGCGGGAAATGAGTACTATTGTTTTCTTGATGGCTTTTCGGGTTATTTCCAAATACCCATTGACCCTAAGGATCAAGAAAAGACCACATTCACTTGTCCCTACGGTACATTTGCTTACAAGAGAATGCCTTTTGGCTTATGTAATGCACCGGGGACGTTTCAAAGGTGCATGATGGCGATTTTCCATGACATGATAGAGCAAACCATGGAGGTTTTTATGGATGACTTTTCCGTATTTGGAAACTCATTTAGCTCATGTCTCACCAATCTTGAGAGAATGCTTAAGCGTTGTGAGGAAACACGTTTGGTGCTTAATTGGGAGAAATGTCACTTTATGGTGAAAGAGGGGATTGTTTTAGGACACAAGATATCCAATAAGGGATTAGAAGTTGATCGAGCTAAAATTGATGTGATTGCTAAGCTTCCCCCACCCACCTCGGTTAAAGGTGCGAGGAGTTTCTTAGGTCATGCGGGATTTTATAGGCGCTTTATACAAGATTTTTCTAAGATAGCTAGACCGATGACTCATCTCTTGGAGAAAGAGGCTCCTTTCATTTTTAACCAAGATTGTTTAGACTCTTTTGAGACTCTTAAGGAAAAATTGACTAAGGCTCCCGTTTTGGTTTCTCCAAATTGGGAATTACCTTTTGAGCTTATGTGTGACGCTAGTGATTATGCGGTGGGGGCCGTCTTAGGACAAAGAGTTAATAAGCATTTTCAACCTATACACTATGCGAGTAAAACCATGACCGGTGCACAACTTCATTACACTACCACAGAAAAAGAGTTGCTTGCTATAGTATATGCTTTTGAGAAGTTTAGACCATATCTTGTGCTTTCCAAAACCATAGTGTATACGGATCATTCCGCTCTTAAGTATCTTATGACAAAACAAGATGCTAAGCCTAGGCTTTTGAGATGGGTTTTGTTGCTTCAAGAGTTTAAGATAGAGATTCGTGATAAGAAAGGGGCCGAGAATTTAGCGGCGGATCATTTGAGTAGACTTGAGCATCCTTTTCAAGGAGATTTCCCACATCAAGAAATCAATGAATCCTTTCCATTAGAGGAGCTCATGTGTATCTCTTCCCAAGAGGATGCCACACCTTGTTTGCGGATATCGCAAACTATCTTGTGGGCAATGTGCTTATTGAGGGTCTTACTTATCAACAAAAGAAAAAGTTTCTTAAGGAAGTTAAGTATTACTTTTGGGATGATCCATATCTTTTTAGGCAATGTGCGGACCAAATCATTAGACGGTGTGTAGATGGGCCCGAGGCATTTAAGATCTTAGAGGCGTGTCATAAAGGACCTACGGGTGGACATTTTGGGCCTAACTACACCGCCAAGAAAGTCTTTGATTCGGGTTACTATTGGCCTTCCATTTACAAAGATGCCCAAGAAATGGTGAAATTTTGTGATGTGTGTCAAAGACAAGGAAAAATTACACAACGTGATGAGATGCCACAAAATTTTATCCAAGAGTGTGAGATATTTGATGTATGGGGCATTGATTTCATGGGACCTTTTCCATCCTCTAAGGGAAACAAGTATATACTTGTGGCGGTGGATTATGTGTCCAAATGGGTGGAAGCTAAAGCCTTACCTACCAATGATGCTAGAGTGGTTGTAAAGTTTTTGAAACAATTGTTTGCTAGATTTGGTGTACCTCGGGCCATCATAAGTGATCGTGGTACGCACTTTTGTAATGATCAATTCACGAGAGTTATGAAGAAATATGGAGTGAATCATAGACTTTCTACCGCGTATCACCCTCAAACTAATGGTCAAACCGAGGTCACAAATCGTGGTTTAAAGAGAATTTTAGAGAGAACGGTGGGAGAGCATCGAGCTTCCTGGTCGGATAAGCTTGATGATGCTTTGTGGGCGTTTAGGACGGCTTTTAAAACACCGATTGGTTGTACTCCTTATAGGTTTGTCTATGGAAAAGCGTGCCACCTCCCATTTGAGTTAGAACATAAGGCATATTGGGCTCTCAAGTGGGCTAACTTTGATTTAAACCAAGCCGGATCACATAGGAAAGATCAACTTAATGATATGGATGAGTTGAGAGCCAATGCCTATGAGAATTCTTTGCTTTACAAGGAAAAGACTAAGAAATTGCATGATGCTAAGATCAAGAATCGTGAGTTCAAAGTTGGAGAGCCGGTTCTCCTCTTTAACTCAAGATTGAAGCTTTTTGCGGGCAAGCTTAAGTCGAGATGGTCCGGTCCATTCACTATTGCTCAAGTGTTTCCATATGGAACTCTTGAGTTGTCCCAACCCGATGGTCCAAATTTTAAAGTGAATGGTCACCGTGTTAAACATTACTTTGGGGAGGACATTTCCGTTGAAATGGTCCAAGAGGTCCCCATTTTCCCCATGAATTAATTCATTGAGGGACGAGTCGAGCTAGAGACTCATTAACTCAAGCATCGTATAACTAGGTTTAGAGTATTGTAGGTTAGAAATAAAGGTATAGACTTGGAGATAAGTGTAGGGGAGACCTTCTTTTGTCTTCATGATTGTTTGTAGGGTTGCTCACTCATCTCATGCTTTGGAGCTTGTGGAGGAGGCCCTTGTATCCGGTTCACTTCGTTACTTTAGTGATTTTTCATTGACACCTTGTGCTTTAACATGATTTCACTAATAGTTGTCCTTTCCTTAACTTGGGTTAAGCAAAGTCTATTCATTGTCATAAGTGTAGCGGAAGTTTTTATACTTCCATGCTCTTAAACATTGAGGACAATGTTTAGCTTAAGTGTAGGGGGGTCTTCTATCGAAGTGACCTTACCTAGAACTTGTCATTGTCTTGCATGATAACATGGAAAATTAAATTTCCAACATTTTTCAAATTTTTGATCTACTTTGGCCAACAAAAAAATATGCATTCATAATTTTTGCATTAATCATTTTTCATTTTGCATAACACACTTGCATTGTATATATTTCTTTTTTATGTTTCATCAAAAATATATAAAAAGAAAAAAAAATATAATAAAACATGGTTTTAACAAGTTTAGACTTCTTTGACATATTAGGCCCGCCATGGATATTTTGACTCAACCCGAGTTTGCTTATTTTAGCATTCTCTAGCTAGTATCCTTAACCATGTAGTCCTTCATTGGTCTATTAGGCTAAGCATCCACCAATTTCATTAATTGAGATTTTAAATTTGTGGAGAATGGGAAATGATAGAGTTGAAGCAAGTGTAAAAGGGCTAGATAGACTTCATGGCAATTACTTGTGGCTAAATCCTTCTCTTCTTTACCTCTATTTTCTTCGCATGTATATAATTGTTAATAAATAATCAAGTACGGTTTTAATTGGTTTGTAATCTCTTATGCATTTTTGGCTAATCATTTATGGTTGATATGAGTACGTCTTAAGATTCTAAGTTAGCACGTTTTATGTGTACTAGACTTATGTCATGCTCCATACTTAGCGGGTGTTTTTCCTTTTCTTCTTTGCAAATTTCTTTGTGAGGAATAAAGAAAAATAAGAGCGGCTTATGAAAAAAAATGAGTGGCTAGAAAAAAAAAAGAGAAAGAAAAAGAAAAAGAAAAATAATGCAAGACTGCCAAGAGGGGCAGTGTGGTGTTAATTATAGTGACTATTGAGTTCCAATATTACCTTGACGGGTTGCGGGGATTCAATAGATTGCTCCAATCCAATATTACCTTGACGGGTTGCGGGGTTGAAGATCCAAAGTCTCAAAAAGATGGCGGATGTAAATTATTGCGTGAGTTTTATTTTCCTTTCCTTAGCGAGTGTGTAGCTACTTATGAAAGCATGACATGAGGATTTTACACATAAGGCGAATGACTTATTACTCTTAAAACGGACTTATATTAATTGTGAGCGGTTTTTCAAGTAATGGATGAGAGGATTACTTAGGATTAAAACCGTGCTTCCTTATTTTTGGATTTTACATTTCTTATACTTCCCACTTGATAAATGACAAATTTGCCCACAAGCAATTTGCTCAAATAATAACCGGTTCCACATTTAATTGTCATGAATAAGTTGATGCACTTTTTACTTGTGAATGCAATGATCCCATTTTTAAGCTTGGTATGGGGAAAGTGAAACTTGAGGGTGATAAATGTCCATGGTACCCAAGCCCTAATCTAAGCCATTGAATTCTTTATGAGTTATTTCCATCAAAACCATTTCAAGAAAAATCAAAAAGAAATAGATAGAATTGTATTTTGTTCATTGCATTATTAAAAGTCAAAATCATGCATCATTTAGTTTAGAGTAGTGTAGATGCATCTCATATGGCCAAGGTGGATTAATTATGAGGGAAATGTAAATTTGAGCTTTAATATATAATATTGCATGAGGACATGACAATGTTCAAGTGTAGGGGAATTTTATATGAGCTTAAACTCATATCCTTTTAACAATAAATAACCCTAAAACATGAAGCAAAATACCAATTTATCTTGCAAAAACAGTGTTATGTGGTATGTTTGTGTTTGTGTACACTTGTGTAGGTAAAAGGATACATTTTCAAGCAAACAAAGAAAAATCAAGCTCAAATGGATGAAAAAGACAAATAAGGATCAAAAGTGACAAGACTTTGAAGTATAAGGACCTATCTTGACAAGTTGTCAAAGTTGAAGGACTAAAGTGCAAATATTGTGAAAGTCAAGATTCAAGTCAAACTTGGTCAACTCTCAAGTCAACTCAGTCAAAGGACCATTTTGTTCAAGAATGAAAGTTGAAGGACCAAATATGTCAAAAGAATGAAGATGCTAGCTTGAAAATACAATCTGCCAAGTATGAGGACTAATTCTGCCAATATTGGAAAGATATTCAAGTTTGATCCATGTGACAAATATTTCAGCCAATGAGAAGAGAGGAAACTGATCACACGGATTGAGCAATTAATATCCACTCAGCCGCTTTGCATTTAATATCCAATCTCAACAGTTGGATCCGTGTGATCAACTTTTAGCCAATCAAATTGTGACACGTGGCATCTTCTTCATTCTGAATATTTTCCAGGATCGCGTTTGAGCTACAAGCTATTTCATGGAAAGATTTCAACACCAAAATTTATCATTTTGAAGAGACGAATACAATGGTGCAAATCAATTAACATATCATACACTCATTCAAGAAACCCCAAATCCTTGTTCATACCTACAAATGCAATTCTGCAGAATTGTACACGTGGCAAGCAGGGATTGGTCCTGACACGTCACCAACCCCAACAAACTCATCCTTCATGCCTATAAATAGATGATAGGACTTCATTTGTCATTTTGTAGCTTAAATTTGTAAAAACACATAGTTCTTAAATTTCTTTCCCTTTCCTTCCTTTTTACCCTAGCTACTCAAGAGTCTGACAAACTCTTGAGTTAGTTAGACTGTTACTTACCTTCCAACAACTTTGTAACCGTTTTTCATTGAATAAAATTCAAATCTTCCATTTCCCGCCAAAACTGTTCTTCCTATTCCTGTTCATTTTCCTGCTGCTATTGGTTACTTGAGTTGCTGTTTTGTGTTTGTTATGATCATAGATTGATCATAACTGACATTGAAGGAGTTTGTTAGCTGTTCTTGAAGAATTCAGTTATTCCATTGGTTTTTGAAGATTTTCAAGCATGATGATAGTTTCTGTTGATTGATTGCTGTTCTTGTTGATTGATTGGTTTCCTAGTGATAAGGTGGTGGTTATCACTAGGCTAAGAGAGCTCAGCGCTCCTCTTCTTCCCAAAGGTTTACTACAATAGGTTCTAAAAGTTCTTGTTTCAATTCCTCTCAATAAGTCAACTGCATGCTTCCTTTCTTAGTGTAATCTTGGTGTTGGTATGATAAAAGCTGTTTAGATTTGCTGATTGTGTGATCTTTGGTTACTTGTAGCTTATTCTTGTTTACTTGTTCTTAGTTCTGGTTTAAACTTAGTCTTAGCTTATTTTTCAGTAAAAATTTGATACTTGCATCTTAATTGTTCATAGCTGTTCTTAATGCTCACTTTCAGCCTTAAAACCATCTCATTTGAAGTATTAAATTTGGTATTCATAAGCATTTGATTCAGCTTAAACTAGTTCTTAAAAAGCTTTTGTAAAAGTTTGAAATATCAGATAAAGGAGTGTTTGGGATTAGCTTAACAAGAGTTTTCAAGTATTGAATCCTGGTGTTTTAAAGTTCATTTTCAGTCAATCGGTGGTTATTAAGTGTTTCAAGTCATTTGCAAGTCAAGAATATAGTCAAACAGGCAAATGGCATGAAAAATGTTTGGGTTGATTTCATTCAGTTTTGGTTTTTAGAACTTGTGATTTTGATTTGATTAGAACTCATCCAATACTTGATGAAATTGGATCAAAATTGTTCTCAGCTTTAGCTTATATCATAGAGATTCAAATTCCAAAAGGATTTTCTACAGTTTACAATAAGCAGTCAGATATAAGCAAAAATCAGATAAGCAGACTTAAGTGAAGTTTCTGTAACTTGAAAACTGGAAATCTGTATCTCTTATTCCTATTCATAAACATGGCTATTTTTCTTCACAAATCCTCTTAAGTCATTGAGTTACATGATTTTTGAGATTTTCAGCTTCTTGAAAAATAAGCTGGTCAACGCTTGGTCAACATAAGCCCATTTTCAGCTTAATTCAAATTTAGAGCTTATTACTTGATGAAAATTGTTCTAGTTTGATTTCCCGTTCCTTAATTGAGTTGCTTAATCAGTTTCATTAAAAAAATCAAGTTGTGACTGTTTAGATTTTGTTATAGCTTATTTTGTGCTTATTGATAAGCACTCATTTGCTTATTTTGAATCTTTAGCCAATTTCCTTTGACACACGTAGCTTATTTTGGATTTGGAAAGTTTTGAAACTTGTCTCATTGAATTTGGTTAAGAAATAAGCTCAAACGAGCTTATTTCCATGCTATACCCGTTTTTGGCTTAAATAGTTTTAAAATTTGCTCTTTGGTCCCTTATGTTTTGATCAGTGCTTAAACTTGGCTAAACTTCCAAGTTTTTAGGGTTTGCAATCTGTTAGCCCTTGTAGTTTTGGAAGTTGCTGATTTCAGTTAGATAGTTGTTAAAGTTGTTACATTTTGGCTAGTTAGTTATAAGTTTTGCATAATTGATCCTTGTAGTTAACAGATTTACACTTTTAGTCCCTAGAATTGTTAGAACTTACATTTCAAGCATTTATCTTACCTAGAATTTACAATTTCAGTCCTTTTAGTTTCATATTGTGCATTTAGAATTTACTTGAATAAAAATTTGGTATTTGCAATTTGTTTTACATATAAGTAGGTAATATTTTTCCGTTTTGTAAGGCTTTGATTAAATTAGCAAGCAGAATATCCAAGCAAGTTTAACAACCAAGAACAATTAAAAACCCGATATTGGTTGGACTTTCCATTAGCAAGAACTGAGAAAAAAACGAACTGCATTATACTACATTTCAGATTCCTTAACTTCACATTAGGCTAAGTCTCTTAAATGAGGACGAGAAATGATAGAGTTAATTATAAGTTACTATGCTAAACATAGAGTACTCGTATTCTTTCAAAAACTCATGTGTTCTCGTTGTTTGCTTATTCTCCCTTCGCATGTAAATATTTTTTGCTTAATAAATATTGACTTAGCGGTTTAGTTAGGATTGTTGGGTTTCTAGTCTTTTCTAGTAGCTTCCGTGTAATTAAATTGGGAAGACATTAAGGTATCGCCAGCGTCACGGTTTTGAAGTATTGGCACCCAAATAATCGAAAGCTTCACCCAATAATAAGATTTCAAGTGCTCACCTAAATCTAGCAAACAATTTAAAGCCCCACAAGGCCTAAAATCTATGCAAAATTGAAAGTGAATCAAGCCTTAATCTTCGAAGCTTTAAAGATCCAAAATTCGCTTTAACGTGAGGATATACGTCTTTGGCTAATAAAACCACCGATGATGGCGGATAATAAAAGGCAAGGCAAGACCGAAGTCATAATAAAAGCTTCATGGCGAAGTTGAATAAAAGATGGAGGTAAACCAAAGATAATAAGGCCCTTCCGTTAGGGGGCGTATAAAAGTCTTGGTAATAAGTCTCATGTTCAAAACCGTTATAAAACCGTGTTTATCGATTCTTCTTGTCAACTTAATTTTTTAACATCGTTGTCTATTAGTAGGGGTTATTGATTTGATGGTCTTAGTTACACCGTTAGGACTCTATTTTTAGACCTAAATCTCTATTATCGCATAAGTCAATGATGTATCCTCGTGATCATTAAGACATAATAAAATATAAGAGATACAACTTAGGAATAATGGGAGAATAAGTACGTGATTAGGGCATACGAGTAGTGTTAGCATTACTAACTTATAATGACAATGATCTCGTTGCACGCTTGGCATGGAATTAAGGTGAAAATCGAGGACGACGAAATTATTTCTAACGAAGCATTCACGTGTTCTTATTCTATGAACCTAAACGTCCCATTTTGCGATGAAAATCATACATTATGTCTAAAACACAAGTAGTAGTAATAGTAGTAGTGTAGCTAGTTTATCATTCCAATAAAGTGAATAAAATGAATTTTGGAGATGCTTTGATACTTTATTCTAGCATTGCGTGAGGGCACGGCAATGGTTTAGTATGGGGGAGTGATGAGACTGCTTTTATACATGGTCTCATCGTCCAAATCGGGCTTTAAATGCATAAAATATCATTGAATACACCAAATATATGCTCGTGTTTGTTACTTGTGTATTTTTAGGTACGGATATTGAGGAATTGGCAAAAGATCACAAGAATCATTCAAAAACGAACACGGGAAACGAAGCCGCACAATGAACCAGGCCCAAGTTTGGAAATTTACAAAAAGACCCTTGAAGAATTGAAGATTGGTAACTTTAGTCCCTCATCTTTGAAGAACTTGTCACAATTGACCCTCCAAATGTCAGTTGTACAAGTATGGTCCTTGATGTTTGAAGATATTACAAGACCAGTCCTTGAAATTTGAAGAATGTGCATTAAAAACCCTTGGAAAAAGTTTTTAAACATTTTGTGCCACTTTTGACAAGTTGCCAAAAGTTGATAAAGGCAAAATGGGCGCTGATGGATATTATTTACAACATGGAAGAAATGTGAAACATTGGGGGCCAAGTCTGCCTAACATCCAAACATACACACCCACTCAGCTCTTGACACGTCACAAACCCCACCCATTTACCCACCACCCACCCAATAACCCTACCCTACCCATCCATACCCAAGCCCAAACCGGTTTTATTAAAACATGGTCAATTGGTCAAACAACTTTCCCACCACTAACACTTTTTTAAAAAATGTTTTTACCCAAAAAGGATTAAATCCTCTCTTAATCCTCCTTAAACCCTAATCCTACCCAGACCCAATTACACCCAAACCAAAGGGTTTTTCCCCAATTATGTGCAGATCCCTAATTCACCTTTTTCTCATCCTAACCCACAACCCATATTCCCTCCCCAACCAACCCATGTGACTGTAGGGACCTCCCCTGCACGTCACTTTCTTCCTCAAAAACACAAACCGACCAGATAAACGTCCCCAAGGCTTTCCTTGGTCCCAAAGGAGTAAACCAACGGCCAAGATCAAAAATCCAAGCTGGCACATCAACATCCATCACATGAAGGCCATGTTGACTGATTTTGAAGACAAAGACCAAAGGGCTTTTTGGAGATTTCATAAATTAGGGTTTAGCATACTAGAATCTTCCTTGTACGCCTATAAAAGGAAGCTTAGTTTAGCCTTTTACTCTTGTTCCAGATTTTCCTTCTCAAAATTTATGTAACCCGTTTTTATTAATGCAAAGTTTGGTGTTTGTTTTTACAAGTGTAATTCCTTTTGATTATTAAAAGAGTTGGTACTAAGTGAGAAGAGAAAGTCTGAGTTCCATTTTGATATTGTGAATCATTTAGTGTGTTTCAAGTTTTCAAAAAGGTTTTTGAAAAAGGTTTGTAAGTTTCTGAAATCCAAGGCTTTTTGAAGTGAAAGTGGATAAGAGTCTTTGGTTGTTGGATCTTGTGATTGTTTAAACGTGTTAAGTATCATTGGTTCAAAGTTTTTGAAAAGGTTGTAAGTTTTCAGAAAATCAGAAAAGTTGTATTGTTTGTTTCAATTTCTTAGCAGGTTTCATTGTTGATTGTTGATCAAGGATCAGCTCAGGCCCCAGCCTGATTGGAGGTGGTTTTTCAACCACTAAGGGTCCTGGATGTAGGACCCTTAAGGTATTTTATTGTCCCCTTTTTCATTTTTTAAGTTTTCTGAAAATCTTATGTGATTTGGTGATTGTGCATGAAAAGTGTTGATTGTTTGTTTAAGCTATTTGATTTGAGTCCTTAGGTTATTATATGTATGTTTAGAGCTTGTTTGATCATTTTGGGTGAGATTTAAAGGTTTTTGGTGTGTTAAAATTGCATGTTCAGTTTTTATAGGAGTGTTTGGGATAAGGACTAAGCTGAGTCTTTTGTAATCAAACTTGCTTAAAACTTGATTAGAAGCGTTCCTTTGGTTGATACTAAGTGTATTGTGCACATAGGTTTCAGTTTATGGTAGTTTAAAAAGGATTGCATGATAAAAAGGGAAATACATAGCAAAAATCTGCTTAGACATTTTTCTGCATGATTTCATGAAGTTTTGTGCTTGAATCTTGTAGTCTGTTAGATTATAGGGTGTTTAAGGATTGAAGTTTGATTGTATGCTGTTTGGAGTGATTGTGTGCAAGATTTGTGGTTTTGAAACTCGTTTTTGTGCACACAAATTGGCAAAAATACCACCAGACCTACATAAACACATCAGCAACATTACTTGGCCTCTTTGTGTGAATTTGTGTGATTTATCTTGCTTGTTCTGTGCTTGTTTTGACTCCTTGTACTCCAAAGAGTACAAGGGTGCCCTTTGTTCCATCAAAAACACCACCAATCACACAATCAAGTCCTCTTGATTGATATATTCACCAGTGAAGATACGTATTTTGCTCCTTTTTGTTCATCAGAAACCAAGTGCTCTCTTGGGCACGTTTTGATTCCAATTTGGTTTAAATCTTGATAAACTTGAATTGTGTTTGTGTTTTAGTGATTAACAAGGTTACTGTTTGTGTTTTAAAAGTAAAAAAAAAGAGAAAAAAAATCAAAAAGGCACACCCTGCCTGGACTCGAACACGGGACCCCTCGTTGGGGGAGTGTACGTGTTAACCAGTGATCTAGATGGCCTTTTTACGTTTATGTTTCATTTCAAATTATACTTAAGGTCATTTTGTGTTGTGCTTGTTTAAATAAGCCGTAGCTTATTTTGGTTATATTAAGCTTATTTGTTTAGCTTTTTGGTCTAGCTTATTTTTCCTAGGACTTTATCTAGGTATTAGACTTTTCTGTTTTAAAATTAGATTTTTCCCATTATTATTTTATTTATTAGGATTGTTTTTAGATTAATTTTTAGAAAGTAAATTAAAAATAGTAAAATGTATTTTAAAAATCCAAAAAAATAGTTTTTAGGTTTTAAATAAGTTATTTGAGGTTTACATATAAAAAAGTTTTCAAAAAGTTTTATTTTTGATTTTATTTGATTTTAGGGTTTTTAGACAACTTTAAAAATTAATATAAAATTGATAAAAAGGTTTTAGGAACTTTAACTTGCATTTTTGTCTTAGTTAGAATATTTAGGATTTTTGATAATTTTTTAGAATTTATTTATAAACTTTTAATTTTTTAGAATATTTTAATATTATTTTATTAATAAAAATAGAAAGTTTATTTTTTCTACTTTTTTCATTTTTCCTAGGTTATAGACATTAAATTAGGAACTTTGTCACTTTCCAATTAATTTTTAGGCTTTTCATTTAATTTTTAGAATTAATTTAAGATTTAATAGATTTTAATAGTTTTTAGGAGTATAAAAATAATTTAATTTGGTTTTAAAATTTTTAAAAATAGTTTTTAGCTTAATTAGGTCATTTTTGAGGTTTACAAACTTGAAAATCTTGTTTGGGGCTTTTTAATAATTAATTGTGATTTTTAGGGCTTTAACTAGCATTAAAAAGTCATTATTTAATTAATTAAAAGGTTTTAGCAAGTTTTGATTTTTTGTAAACTCTTAGAATTTTATTGTGGATTTTTAGTAATTTTTAGGAATTTTTAGTTTAAAATTTTAATTTTTGTGTTTTTTACGTTTCTACGTCTTAACTTTCTAGTAGTAGTTTTTTGTTAATTTTTTATTTTTTCGTCTTCGTCATTTTCTCATTTCTTTTCTTCTTGTTAATAATCAAAAACATTAATCATCAATCCAATTCACAACACACTTGCCTCCTTGGGAAACGAACTTGTTAGGTCATTAGTGCTCGGTTTTCCTAAACCGACACTTAACGCTTACCACTACTTTGTTGCTCTTTTTCCTAAAAGGGTATACAAAAACACTACATCAGTAACCAAATGATAAACTGATAAAATGGTAAAGTGGAATCAATATACAGTAAGTATTAGGTGTTATACACATGTGAGAGTTGGCCATGCAATGGAATCATAAAAATTAGTGAGATATGATCAAAACAAGTTTAGAGTGCAAATATACCTACACTGTTTTGGACGAATTTATTAAAATATTTAAAGGTTGATTCATCAGTAGCTATAAAAGAATAAATTGAAGCACATATCATTTATTTTCTGTGATAAAAAATTGAGGTCCTATCTCATTATAGAACTCTAGATATGGACATTTTAGTGAACTTAAAATTTAGGACTGATTTTGTGAAATTAAAGTTTAATATTATTATATAAGCACTCGAATAAATATAGTATAAAATTTGAATTAAAACCCACTAACTTATATATTTCATCTATATAAATACGCATAAGGATAAATAAATGGACATTATATAAAAATGGTAGTTTCGTAAGTTTTATGAGTTATAAAAACTATATACTAAGTTTTACGTCTTTTCGGCTAAAACCGAAAGATTAACGTTTTTGTCAAATAAAACTTAGACAGTCGGACCCGTCTAATGTAAACTTTTATAAACTCACATACTGATATATGAACTTATGTAACAAGTAAAAACCGATAAGACCCGAACTTTACAACAAATAGACATTAGCGGGCCAAAGTAGCCTTATTGGACTATAAACCCGACTAGTTAGTAAAACACTTATAAATTTACTTATTGGGCTTAACCCACTTGGGCCCAACATGAAAAGTATAATACTGATAATAAAAGTGTAAAATGGACTAATATAAGGTAATGGACTTATAATAGGCTTATTGGACCTAAAACATGTAAATAGGTAAAACTAGTGAAACTAGTATAAAAATGTTACCAACACATAAACACTATAATGAATGAGTAAAGATGTACAATCCCACTTGATCATCATCATATTTATAAAATCATCATATGTATACATAATTGTTATTTTTATAAATTCATTGGACAAGAGTCTAAGACGAGTATTATTTGTCTAGGTTTCCGTGATTGAAGCACGTACCGTACATCCCACATCAACGTGAGTTCATAGCCTCACACTCTTTTAAATGTTTTTATGAAATGTTTTATAAACCCACGAGGGAGATAACGTGTTAGTTTTGATAAAATAGGACACCATTTGTCCCGAATTGTTTGTTTATTGATTTGGACCCGAATGATTGTATGACCCGATGTATGATTATATGACCCGATAGATGAAATGAAATGGATTATTAAAGTTAGGTTATGTCACTAAAAGTCCCATTAGCATGAATTGTGAACTACCGGGATTTGATAGACGCTTATGTATATAATAGTACTATTTGGGGACGATCACCCCAATTCGCGCCTTGACGGTTGATACCCGTCGTGCCACATTGATTGGTAAGCGAATTTATGTATGAGAAGATTTACACAAGCGTGATTATTGTGACGACACGCTAACTTAGATGGGCAAATGAGTTTCGGGCTAGCTACCCGTTGTTTGTTGTAGTAATGTAACAATGTCATGCGGCTTATAATAATCCAAATAACGAAATACTGCTATACGCACTAAATTACGATATATTGCCTGACTAGCAATACGAGGTCTTACTATTGATATTATGTTCGTGTTTTGTTTTTTCATAACCATATTCATATAACGGTTTTTTTTTAACTTTAAACAACGTTATAAAACGTATTGTATGATGTATTTAACGACAATGGTTCGTATAATTATTTTGAAGGTGAAAGCCTATATTTTGGTTTTTGTGAAGGATTTGTATAAAATGACTTTGGCTATTTTATGGCCTATTACAAAGATTTGTACAAAATGATTTTCGGTAATAATTTTATACCGATGTTATATTGATGGATTTAATTAAACTCTATGAATTCACTCGGCGTTTTCGCTGACCTTTTCTTTTAACATGTTTTATCTCAGGTACTTGAAGTTAATTCTCGGGAAGACAACAAGAATTCATGGCCCGCACATAAATAATAATTTCCATTCAAATACTTTGTAAAACTTGTATGAAATACTATGACTTGGGACCTATGTAAATTTGATATTTATGAATGGAAATGCTATATTATTAAACGACGCGATTTTTAAGCGTTGTCTATGATGTGAGTAATGTGCTATCCCGTAACACCAACGAGTCTTCCGCTGTATTGAAATGTGTAAATTTGGGGGTGTTACAATATCAAAGAGTCGATGATATGAGACCTCGTCTAACTTTTCTTGTTGTTTCACTAAAGTGACGAATCATGTCCACTCGGGTTGAAGTTGTTGAAAAAATTGAACATTCACTTGCATGGTGGAGACTTGCAGATTATTTCTTGTCATGTCATTCATAATTTTATATAACATGGAGTAGTATGAGTCAATTGATTCTCCATCCCTTTAAGTAAACTTGCCAAAATTCCAAAACAAGTTTGTTTTGACATCTTGTTTGTTGAGTGATTCTCCTTGTTGCAAGCGTTCAATAGCAGTCCACATTGCGGTAGGGCATGCATCAACCGTGGAGTAAATATCATCTCCAATCTTACTTAGAACCATATAGATGGCTTCCTTCTCCGCATCATGCCAAGCACAATTTTCAGGTGTGAGATCATATCTTGTTTCATCACGTTCACTAGCGGGTATTGGATCTGTAGTATCTGTGGCTGGTCTTGGAGGAATTGAGATCTTCTTGAATACATATGGTCCATGAGTAATACATTTCCTCAAGGCATCACCATTGGGTCTTGTATCAAGGTATCATATGAAACGTGATTGCCATTGAGCATACCGACTAGACACAAGAATTGATGGTCTCTCTTTATTACCCGTCACCATGATATTGTTGTTTGTGACACGATACTCTTGAGTAGAATCCATATATAGAAACTTGAAATTGTTGAAGTGAAAATGGATCTTGAGTAGATGTGTTGTGATTGTTGTTGTCGATGAAAAATGTTAAAATCCCCTTCTTCGGAATAATCTCTTCTTCGGAATAAATAGATTCTTCAAAATTATTCAAATCTTCGGAATAGTAAAACCCTTATCCGAAAATCTTTTTCCGGAATGATCTTGATGCACTTTACGAACCGTGACTCAGAAACCAATCCAAACACCTCAAAAACATGCGATTTTAACCACCAAAACTTAACCAAATCCGTACCACATCTATATAAATGATTTATATCAAGATTTATAGCCCGAAATAACTAAAAAAAATAATTCAGGAGGTTTTAGATGGAAAAATCAACCGAATCAAACTAAAACCAAACAATCAAACACAATCTACCCCGTGGCGATTGATACCAATTGTTGTCCCATAATATTAGATGATTAATGATAGAAAATAGATGAAAAAGATATGAATTTTAGAGAGAGAAAGTAGAGAGAGATGATTAATGATACATGCATTTTGTGTGGGTTCAAAATAATTCTCGGAATCCTCTCGAATTGATCTCAGTTAAAAGTGGAATGATTTGTTCTTGGTGACAAAAAGTGGATTTGGTTTTCTATTCTAAATAATTGAAGTGAATAAAGATTAAAGCCGGAAACAGTAGATAAAAACAACTAAATGACAAAGCGGAAAAATAACTCTTACTGAAAATGAGTCTATGCGGAATGTAACACCATTCGGAAAGTAAGCCTTATGCGGAAAGATGCTCTACTCGGAATGAATCCCTGCGCGGAATAAAAAGTCCTATGCGGAATATATGGCCTATTCGGAAAATAATCCTATGCGGAAAAATAAGCTTGTTCGGAAAACAATGCCTATTCGGAATATTGCTCTTATGCGGAAAATTAGGACTATGCGGAATATCTGAAATATTCCGAGTAACAGAAATGAAAACACCCCTATTCGGAATATTGGAAAGATTCCGAAAAAGGCAAATTGAAACTCACCTATTCGGAATATAAGGGCTATTCGGAAAAATGTTCCGAATAAGGAAACTGAGAAACGGCTATGCGGAATATCCAGAATATTCCGAGTAATGAAACGAAAACACCCCTATTCGGAATATTTGAAAATGTTCCGAATAAGGGAAACACAAAATGGCCTATTCGGAAAGTTCTGGGAGATGAAGAACAGTAACAGCAGCGATATAACAGGGGACACGGATTTTACTCAAAATCAACTCCCACACTTAAAAAGGTTTTACCAAACTAACCAATAATCATTAACATACCATAAGAAACAAATCCCACCAATAAAAACACTAAATCAACAACTTTTTAAGATCAAACTAAAAGCAAATAAAAGCTTAAGAACTTGCAATAAAAATGATGAAGAACAAGATGAATAGAAAGATGGAATGGATTGATTAATGTAAAAGTAACAAGGTTAATGATTAAAGATTACAAGATGGAAAGAAAAAGATGAAAATCACCAAACTCCCTAATGGAGTTGGTGATGGAACGAACTACAAAGAACTGGAGAAAGAAAAATTGAACTAACCCCTCCATTGTGTGAAGGGGAAAGACTATTTATACTCCTAGTGGTTGGTTGGTGAGTGGGCTTTCTCCCTTTCTTCTTGTCTTCTCGTCTTTTCAGAAAAGTTGACGTTTTTTATTCTGATTCGGGATTTGTCGTCGATTAAATCCAACTCGTCTTTTAATTTTTTTGTTAAATAGACTCGAGTTTCTTCGACTTATAAAAATATTCCGTCTTTAGTCCTTTTCTTCGATAAATCTTCGAATAGGCCCAGTGACTTCAAATCTTTTGCATCTCTTGGACAATAGACTTTATCTTGAGTCTTTTTCCTTGATAAATCCCGTGCAATCCCATGTTTTCTTTAATATTTATCCGGTTAGCTCTGAAAACACAATAAACACAAAAACCACGCATAATTCCAAACAAATGATATTAAATACGTGTTTTGGTCTTGTTTTAGCCCGAATTAAGTGGTAAAAGGATGGGTGTTTACACACCTATCAAATCCCCTACACTTAACCATTGCCATGCCCTCATGCAATGCTTAGTGATAAAGCAATTTTACATTTTTCTCATAATTAATCAACCTTGGCCTTATTTAAATTCTACTAAACAAAAATTAAAATACTAAGAGAACTTAAAACTTTAAAATAAACAAAAGGATGGAAATAACTTGTAAAGAAATCAAGGACTTACATTAGGGCTTTGGTGTTGCGAAGATTTATCACCCTCAAGTTTCACGTTCCCCAAACTAAGCTTAAAAACGAGATCATTGTTATTATAAGTTAGTAAATCAAACACTTACACACATGGCTTAATTAAATGCTTTAAACTCCCTTATTCCTAATTGTATCTCTTATATTTTATTTTTGTCTTAGAATGATCATGAAGATGCATTTTTGGACTTATTTCGATAGTTTATTAAGGCTGAAAGCAAAGTAGGACGATTTGATTAATAGTTAGCTAAAGGACAAAATCTCTTAAAACTGCTTCTCGGGATATCAAAAAGTTCATATCTTGGCATAACTTGGTTCACGATTTGAGACCTTTCTCGGGCCGATATTTGGCATGTACTTCATACTTCATATCTTCGAGAGACGTTCTTGAGATAATGGTCTTCTCATCATAATAGAGTTTCTTCACTTGGAGACTTTTGAGGGGTACTCCAACTTTGTTGACCACGACTTCATGATTATTTCTTCAATCTCTAATTGGGATTTTGAGATACAACGATCCGCCTCCTTTTCGGACTTGGATCTATTTATCCTCATACCTTGTTAGGGTCTTTTCGGATAGACTTCTCCATGATCTTTACGGGAGTTGATTGCTTTTCGTCGTGAGTCTTGATCCTTCATATAGACTTTAGGAATAATGCTTTTCACATCACTTTGGATCTTCAGCAATAAAATTGAATCCTCATGCCTTGTTAGGGCCTTTTCGGATTCGCCAATCTTCGCACCCCGCTTCATAAGTTATGCCTTGGCTATGAACTCTTATCATTACCGAGCAACTTTTAAACGATCTTGGGCTAGAAGCTAAGTAACTTTTCAAATCGTAAGACCTTACTTATTGCAGATAAATTATTAGCAAGTGATGGGAGAATAGGCAAATAATTACACCAAGTGAGCTTGCGCAAGAATACCGACTTATAATTGACTCTATCATTTCTCGTCCTCCACAATTTAAAATCTCAAGTAATGAGACTTGTGGACACTTAGCCTAATAAACCAATTAAGGTCTATATGGTTAAGGATACTAGCTAGAATAAACTTGGATAAGTCTATTCGGGTTGAGTCAAAATAAACGCAACGGGCCTAATATGTCAAAGATTCCTAAACTAGCTACACCACTTTATTAATATTTTTGACTTTATTGCGGAATATATACATATAAAAGCAACGATAAAAATTTAAAAATTACAACTAAATGGCCAAAGTTAATAAAAAATTTGAAAAATGCTGAAAAAATAGGATTTTCCGGTTAATTGAAGGCATTTTCATGGAAAAGTCCACTTAAAACTTCGATAGAAGTCTCCCCTACACTTAAGATAAACATTGTCCTCAATGTTTAAGCATGTGGGAAAAGTCTCCCCTACACTTATGACATTGTGCACGTTGGTTAACTCGAGTGAAGGGAGAGACGACTAAAGTGATCAATTTCAAATGTGAGTATGAAGAAAATTGAATCACGATAGTTGAGAGATAGAACCGGGTTTCGGATAACACGGGAGCACGGTTCTTCAAAGATTTCCAAGATTGCAGTTATCCCTGTAAGCACATCACCACACAAACACAAACGACCAAAATAGGTCCTCCCCTACACTTAGGGGGTTAAAGGGATAGATACTCGGGCTGCCTCCCGAGGAGCGCTTGTTTTTGATAACCGAGTCACGAGCCTGACTCGACCCAAATTCAGTTCATGGGGAACGTGGTGAGGGATGGAATCATCTCCTTAGAGGTGTCCTCACCAAAGTACAACTTCACTCGTTGGCCATTCACCTTAAAATTCGGTCCATTAGGTTGAGCGAGCTCGAGAGTACCATATGGAAAAATTTGGGCAATGGTGAATGGGCCGGACCAACGAGATTTCAGCTTGCCCGAAAAGATTTTCAACCGAGAGTTGAAAAGTAAGACTTTGTCTCCAACATGGAACTCTCGGTTTTTGATCTTGGAGTCGTGAATGAGCTTAGTTCGTTCCTTATAGATTAAAGAATTTTCATAAGCCTCATTCCGAAGTTCATTCAGCTCATTGAGTTGGATCTTGCGTAGGTCACCGGCTTTGTTTATATCAAAATTAGCCCACTTCAAGGCCCAATAAGCCTTGTGCTCCAACTCAATGGGGAGGTGGCACGCTTTCCCGTACACAAGACGATAAGGCGTACAGCCGATCGGGGTCTTGTAAGCAGTACGGAAAGCCCACAAAGCATCATCGAGTTTATCAGCCCATGCGGCACGATGCTCTCCCACGGTTCTTTCCAAAATTCGCTTAAGACCGCGGTTGGATATTTCAGCCTGGCCATTAGTTTGTGGGTGATAGGCTGTGGAAAGACGATGGTTTACACCGTACTTAGCCATGACTCTAGCAAATTGGTCATTGCAGAAATGAGTCCCACGATCACTAATAATGGCACGAGGCACAACGAATCTAGCGAATAGAGCTTTCAAAAAGTTACAAACCACCCTTGCGTCATTAGTAGGTAAAGCTTTGGCTTCAACCCACTTTGAAACGTAGTCAACGGCTACAAGGATGTATTTGTTTCCTTTAGAAGAAGGGAATGGCCCCATAAAGTCGATACCCCAAACATCAAAAATTTCACACTCTTGAATGAAATTCTGAGGCATCTCGTCTTTATGTGTGATTTTGCCTTGCTTTTGGCAAACATCACATCGTTTGACC
Organism: Glebionis coronaria; assembly: GCA_025667525.1. Lineage (NCBI taxonomy): Eukaryota > Viridiplantae > Streptophyta > Magnoliopsida > Asterales > Asteraceae > Glebionis > Glebionis coronaria. Next base: position 93,711,795 of record CM046876.1, on the reverse strand, counting down.
ATATCGTGAGCGTCACGGTATATGGAGGGCCAATAAAATCCCGAATCAAACACTTTTTTAACGGTGTAGTTGGGACCAAAGTGACCCCCGGTGGGTCCTTTGTGGCAAGCATCAAGGATGTCCGACGCTGCCGGTCCATCAACACATCGGCGAATTATCAAATCAGCACATTGTTTGAATAGGTAAGGGTCGTCCCAAAAGTAAGTCTTAATGTCGGTAAAGAACTTCTTCTTTTGCTGGGACGTCAACCCTTCCTTGAGAATTCCACCCGCCAAGTAGTTTGCAAAGTCCGCAAACCACGGGGTTTCATTCGGCTTCGAGTTTATAGACATTAAGGTCTCCAAGGGAAAAGAATCATTGATTTCTTTAGTCGGATGATCCCCTTGGTATGGATCCTCAAGTCTGCTGAGATGATCCGCGGCTAGGTTTTCTGCTCCTTTTTTATCGCGGATGTCGATTTTAAATTCCTGGAGCAGCAAAACCCAGCGAAGAAGTCTTGGTTTGGAATCTTGCTTTGTCAACAAGTACTTCAACGCGGAATGATCGGTATACACGATGGTGGTAGAAAGGACAAGATAGGGGCGGAATTTTTCAAAAGCATAGACAACAGCTAAAAGCTCTTTTTTGGTTGTCGTATAATGCAATTGTGCCCCAGTCATTGTCTTGCTAGCGTAATGGATTGGTTGGAAGTGTTTGTTCACTCTTTGTCCAAGAACCGCTCCAATAGCAAAATCACTAGCCTCGCACATCAACTCAAAGGGCAGCTCCCAGTTAGGGGTAACCAAGACGGGTGCCTGAGTTAGCTTATCCTTAAGCGAGTTGAAGGCGTCAAGGCACTCTTTGGAAAAGATAAAAGGAGTATCTTTTTCCAAGAGGTGGGTCATCGGGCGAGCGATTTGAGAAAAATCTTTGATAAATCGACGATAGAAGCCCGCATGACCCAAGAAACTTCTCACACCCTTCACAGTTGAAGGTGGAGGCAACTTTGCTATAACATCGACTTTAGCACGGTCTACTTCAAGACCGGCTTTCGAAATCTTATGTCCAAGTACGACGCCTTCTTTTACCATAAAATGGCATTTTTCCCAATTTAGAACAAGGCGAGTGTCTTCGCACCGCTTTAGCATACGTTCTAAATTGGCAAGGCAAGAAGAGAAGGAATCCCCGAAGACCGAGAAATCATCCATGAAGACTTCCATGGTTTGTTCAACCATATCATGGAAGATAGCTAACATACACCTTTGGAAAGTCCCTGGCGCATTACATAAGCCGAAAGGCATTCTTTTGTAAGCAAAAGTGCCATAGGGACAAGTGAATGTAGTCTTCTCTTGATCTTGGGGATCGATGGGTATTTGAAAATAACCCGAGAAACCATCGAGAAAGCAGTAATATTCATTACCGGCTAATCATTCAAGCATTTGGTCCATGAAAGGTAGAGGGAAATGATCCTTTCTCGTGGCATCATTGAGTTTGCGGTAGTCTATACAAACTCTCCACCCAGTAACGAGACGAGTGGGAATCAACTCGTTGTGTTCATTGGGAACAACGGTTATTCCGCCCTTCTTGGGCACACAATGGATTGGACTTACCCATGGTGAATCCGAAATAGGGTATATCATACCCGCATCAAGAAGTTTGATAACCTCTGTTTTGATGACTTCATGGATTTTTGGATTCACCCTTCGTTGGCTTTGAATAGTGGGTTTATAGTCGTCCTCCATGAGAATTTTGTGTGTGCAGAAGTGAGGATCAATTCCACGAATATCCGAGATTTTCCAAGCAATAGCCTTCTTATGAGCTTTCAGCACGGCAACGAGGCGAGTCTTCTCTTCATCTTTCAAATCCGTTGCAATAATGACGGGTGACTTCTTGTTGTCGTCAAGGAACACGTACTCGAGATGTGGCGGCAACTCCTTAAGTTCCAAATCCGGAGGATTTTCGACGGGAGGCGTTTTCAAGGTCGGAGTATCGATAGCAATGACCGTGGGAGATGGAGGCGAAGGATTGTCTTCGGTGAGAAGATTGTCAAAGAAACTCATGTCTTCATCCCCCTCGGTGGGAGAATCATTAGTAGCTAAATTCACATCTCCCATGGTATCTTCAAGATTGTTCCAGAATAAATCACTATCTCCAAATAGAGACAACGATGAATCAATGGAGGACACGGTCTCAACAGTGGGAAGAGAGGTAGGAATACTTTTGCAAGCATCATTAAAGTGTTCTTCACAAGCCTCATCAAGAACGTCAATACAATTAACGCTCTCATATGAATAAGGCTGTTTAGACAACTTTCCCATGTTGAAGACTACTTTGTCGTCACCCACTCTCATGATAAGCTCACCGGATTCAACATCGATGAGAGTGCGACCGGTCCTCAAGAATGGACGACCAACAATAAGTGGCACACGGGGGTCTATCTCGTAGTCGACGACAACAAAATCAGCAGGAAAGGTGAATTTGTCGACTCCTACAATGACGTCTTCGGCTATCCCCACTGGATAAGCAACCGTACGGTTAGCCAATTCCAAAGTCATTTTAGTGGGGACTAGCTCTGGGAGAGATAATTGCTTCCAAACACTTAGAGGCATGAGATTAATACTGGCACCTAGATCGGCTAGGGCCATGCAATTCTCTACTCCCGGGAAATTGCAAGGGATAAGAAAACGACCCGGATCACCAAGCTTGGTTGGCAATTTCCTTAAGAGCACTGCAGAGCAGTTCTCATTAAGTTGGGTGTTGGCGATGTCGAGGAGCTTTTCCTTGTCGCTCAAAAGATCTTTAAACATTTTCGCGTACTTGGGCATGTGAGCGAGAGCCTCAGCGAAGGAGATATTAAAATTCAGTTGTTTAAACATTTTAAGAAAGTTTGAAACCTGAATATCATCCTTGCTCTTTTGCTTCTCTTTCCTCAACCTAGAAGGATAAGGTATATTGGAAGAAGAGGAAGGCTTTGGGAGTACAGGATCACTCACAACCACGGGTGGAGGAGGGGTAGAAAGAAGAGGTGGAGAAATTTGGGACGGAGAAGGAGGAGGAATAGGAGCAGGCGACTCGTTCTCCTTAGTCACAACCACCGGTGGAGGTATAGGAAGCTCGGGTTCCTTGGTACCTTTACCACTTCGAGTAGTGATTGCTTTCATCTCCCCTCTTGGGTTTGCAACGGTGTTACTCGGAAGAGTACCCGAAGAAGAGGGTTGACTACTTTGGAAGAAACTAGCCATCATGTTCCTCAAGTCATTCGTCTGACTATCCAACGTGTTTCGCATATCGGCTCTCAAATCATTTCCTTGCTTTACCAAATCTGCCTTCAAATTGCGCACTTCCTCTTGGAGATTTCCCACTATCACATCATTGGTTCTCATGTAGGTGGCGACCTCTTGGTGTAATGCAGTGGTGGCTTGGTTGGGAGGAGCATTGTATGCAGGTGGTTGGTAAGCAGGTTGTTGGTATACTTGATTGTTACGTTGTGGTGGTTGTTGCTGCTTGTGAGGTGGGATGTATGGTTGACGAGGTTGTTGTTGTTGTGGAGGAGAGCGGTTAAGGTTTTGTTGTTGGTTTGGGTTGGTAGGAGGGAAACCAGGTGGTGAAAGATAGTTGTTGCTGCGGTAGCTGAGCAAGTTACGGTCACCTTGAGGTTTTGCTTGATAAGCGGGTTGTTGGTAGGTGCCATATGCCGCGTTCACATTCTCAGCAGGGTAATCTTGGGTGGCGGTACAAGTTGTGTACGAGTGGGGGCCACCGCATATCTCACAAGGTTGGCTGACAGCGTTCACTTGTGCATTTTTGGCGTTGTTGCTGTTGTTGTTGCTGACGGTGTGGGTGACAAGCGATTCAAGAAGCGTAGTGATTTTGTCTAATCGCTTGTCACTGTCATTAGTGCTAGCACTAGCAACATTGGTCCTAACGCTCTTGGTTTGCACACGAGATTTGTTCTCAATGATATCCCAAGCAGCATTGGAAGTCTTAGCCAATAAATTACCCCCTGAGGCACTATTCAGTGAATCTTGGTCACTCATGCTTAAACCATTGTAAAAAGTATTAATTTGATGTACTTTGGTAAAACCATGTTGTGGGCATTTTCTTAAAAGATCTTTAAAACGATCCCAAGATTCACTGAATGACTCATCGTACTTTTGTTCAAAGTTTATAATCTCGTTCCGCAAAGCGGTAGTACGAGAGGGTGGAAAAAAGTAGTTGATAAACTTTGTTTCCAAATCCGTCCACGAGAGAATACTCTGTGGCGGTTCCTTAGCAAGCCAATGCCGGGCTTGTCCCTCTAAAGAAAAGGGAAAAAGTTGTAACCTTATCACTTCTTGTGAAACTCCATTGAACTTGACCGTGTTGGTGAGTTGTAGAAATCTCTTGATATGGTCGTGTGGGTCATCAATGGTGCGTCCCAAGAACGGTTGAGCGGATACCATCTGGATAAAGCCTGACTTTAGCTCGAAATTGTTGGCGGCAATTGGTGGTATAACAATTGGATCCGTATTGCCATCGACATGAGCTTGCAGCAATTCAATCATTGGGCGATTATCCGGAAGGGGCTCATTGTTGTTGTTATTCATGTTGTTGAAAGGTGGGTTGTTGTTGTTATTATTGTTGTTCGGAGGTGGTATGTTATTGTTGTTTTGTACACCAGCCATGTCTAAGTTATCGAGAGGCTCGGGCTCTTGATAAGACGTGGATCGAGTGCGCATACACCTGCAAAAGAACGAACAAAGAAAAACAAAGCAAAAATATTTTTGGTTTTTATGTTTTTTTTTTTTTTTTTTTAGGATTTTTTTGAAAATTTTATATTTTTTAGTGTTTTTGAAAATTTTTATGAAAAAGTAACGTTCACGGGGAACGGATCCCAAAATCCAAATTCTCACAAAAAACTTTTGATCTTAACGAGAGGAGCCGGCAGCGGCGCCATTTGATACATGCATTTTGTGTGGGTTCAAAATAATTCTCGGAATCCTCTCGAATTGATCTCAGTTAAAAGTGGAATGATTTGTTCTTGGTGACAAAAAGTGGATTTGGTTTTCTATTCTAAATAATTGAAGTGAATAAAGATTAAAGCCGGAAACAGTAGATAAAAACAACTAAATGACAAAGCGGAAAAATAACTCTTACTGAAAATGAGTCTATGCGGAATGTAACACCATTCGGAAAGTAAGCCTTATGCGGAAAGATGCTCTACTCGGAATGAATCCCTACGCGGAATAAAAAGTCCTATGCGGAATATATGGCCTATTCGGAAAATAATCCTATGCGGAAAAATAAGCTTGTTCGGAAAACAATGCCTATTCGGAATATTGCTCTTATGCGGAAAATTAGGACTATGCGGAATATCTGAAATATTCCGAGTAACAGAAATGAAAACACCCCTATTCGGAATATTGGAAAGATTCCGAATAAGGCAAATTGAAACTCACCTATTCGGAATATAAGGGCTATTCGGAAAAATGTTCCGAATAAGGAAACTGAGAAACGGCTATGCGGAATATCCAGAATATTCCGAGTAATGAAACGAAAACACCCCTATTCGGAATATTTGAAAATGTTCCGAATAAGGGAAACACAAAATGGCCTATTCGGAAAGTTCTGGGAGATGAAGAACAGTAACAGCAGCGATATAACAGGGGACACGGAGTTTACTCAAAATCAACTCCCACACTTAAAAAGGTTTTACCAAACTAACCAATAATCATTAACATACCATAAGAAACAAATCCCACCAATAAAAACACTAAATCAACAACTTTTTAAGATCAAACTAAAAGCAAATAAAAGCTTAAGAACTTGCAATAAAAATGATGAAGAACAAGATGAATAGAAAGATGGAATGGATTGATTAATGTAAAAGTAACAAGGTTAATGATTAAAGATTACAAGATGGAAAGAAAAAGATGAAAATCACCAAACTCCCTAATGGAGTTGGTGATGGAACGAACTACAAAGAACTGGAGAAAGAAAAATTGAACTAACCCCTCCATTGTGTGAAGGGGAAAGACTATTTATACTCCTAGTGGTTGGTTGGTGAGTGGGCTTTCTCCCTTTCTTCTTGTCTTCTCGTCTTTTCAGAAAAGTTGACGTTTTTTATTCTGATTCGGGATTTGTCGTCGATTAAATCCAACTCGTCTTTTAATTTCTTTGTTAAATAGACTCGAGTTTCTTCGACTTATAAAAATCTTCCGTCTTTAGTCCTTTTCTTCGATAAATCTTCGAATAGGCCCAGTGACTTCAAATCTTTTGCATCTCTTGGACAATAGACTTTATCTTGAGTCTTTTTCCTTGATAAATCCCGTGCAATCCCATGTTTTCTTTAATATTTATCCGGTTAGCTCTGAAAACACAATAAACACAAAAACCACGCATAATTCCAAACAAATGATATTAAATACGTGTTTTGGTCTTGTTTTAGCCCGAATTAAGTGGTAAAAGGATGGGTGTTTACACACCTATCAATTAACTTGGTGAATATTAGATTAGAAGAATTAGAGTTACAAATGATCATCCACCCTTCCTAACATGCTAGGAAGGGCCTTATATAGTCGGGCTTACATATAACCATAATGGGCTATATTGTTTGGACCGGGCTTGTCTTTTGGGCTTTAAGTAGCTTAAATCCAAGCCCGTGAACCACGACTATTTAACTATCTATTACAACGTTCTAATAAATATTACAATAGAAACCTATGACCAAACATTCTTGTTTGACTCAATATTTTGAGGCTAACAGTTTGTCACCAACCTAATTCGGAATCCACAACTATTATCTAATTCGGAATGCAGGTCTAGAATCTAATTCGGAATGTGAGTGCTTAACATAACTCGGAATGCACTTAATTGACCTAATTAGGGAAAAAACACACGTAGTTCGGAATAAATGATTTGAAGCTAACTCGGAATATGCAATCAAAACGTAATTCAGGAAAAGTAGGAATGCAAGTAGTTCGGGAAAAAGCTATACTAGACCTAACTCGAAATGTTAGGGTTTTGGAGTTCGGAATGAGCAAAAATTAAGCAAAAAGACAAATTAAGCTAAAACAAAATAAGCACTTATCTAAAAACTTAACCAAATCAATTTTAAGAAAAAGCTAATAAGCCAAAATTTAAAAACTTTTAAAAACACTAAACAATAAAAAATTTAAAAACAGCTTTTTATAAAAATTAACTAATAAGCACTTAATTAAAAAAGAAGAAAATTAACACAATAAGCACTAAAACACTATAAGCTATAAAAATCAAACACTAAAAGATCAATAAGCACAATCAAACACAAACATCAATTAAACAAAGAACATGATTAAAAAAACTACATGATTATCAAAATTAAACAAAATTAATAAGATTAAAAAAGGTAGAATGAGAATGATTAATTGAAAAAGCTAGAAATTAAGATGATTAAAGATTCAAATTACAAGATTAATGAAAAAACTTGAAAAATATTAAGGAAATCTAGAGAGAGAAAGTATATTAATCTACTCCTAATTACCTTGCACAAATTAAAACTAACTAAAATTATCTAACCCCCTCCTAATGACACGTTAGGAGGGTATTTATAGGAGGAGTAAAATGTTGAAGCTTTCTTCATTCTTTCTTCTTGTCTCGACTCGATTTAAATTCTTTGTCTTTCTCGACGTCGTCTTGGGATTTGTCGATATAAATTTAATTCATCTTATAATTTTCTTCATTTATTAGACTTGAGTTCTTCGACTTCATTAAACTTCCGTCTTTAGACTTTTTCTTCGATAAATCTTCAGAATAGGCCTTGGACTTCCGTTCTTTTTGCACTCTTGATCTTTTGACTTCGTCTTTTGTCTTTTTCTTCGATAAAAGTCCGTGAAAGCCCATTTTTTCTTCCCTTTTCACACTTTGGTCCTAAAACACAATAAAAACACAAACCACGCATAATTCCGACTTTTATGACATAAAATACACGTTTTGGCTTGGTTATTATTATTGTTAAGTGGTAAAAGGATGGGTGTTTTCACATCTATCAAATCCCTTACACTTGACCATTGCAATGCCCTCATGCAATGCATTAGTTACAAAGCAAGTTTTACATTTTCCATCATAATCAATCCACTTGGCCTTTATTAAACACAAGACATAGAAAATTATAAAATATTCAAAGGAATAAAACAAGTAAAGAGATAAAAGACTTACATTAGGGTTTTGGAAATGTCATGAATGTTCATCACCCTTAAGTTTCACGTTCCCCATACCAAGCTTAAAAACGAGATCATTGTTATTATAAGTTAGCAAACTAACACAAACTTATGTGGCCCAATTATTTACTTAGACTCCCTTATTCCTAGGTGTATCTCTTATATTTTATTGTTGTCTTGAATGATCATGAGGATGCATTGTTGACTTATTTCGATAGTTATTTAGGCCGAAACTAAAGTAGGACGATTTAATCAATATTTAGCTAAAGGACAAAATCTTTTAAAACTACTTCTCGCGACCTCATAAAGTTCATATCTTGGCATAACTCGCTTCACGATTTGAGACCTTTCTCGGATCGATATTTGGCATTGACTTCATACTTAAAATCTTGAGAGACGTTCATGAAATAATAGTCTTCTCTTCATAATAGGAATTTCTTCACTTGAGCTTTTTGAGAGATTCTTCATATTTGGACCACGACTTCTTCATTTTTCTCCAATCTTTATTTGGGATTTTGATATACAACGATCCGACTCCTTTTAGGACTTGGATCTATTTATCCTCATACCTTGTTAGGGCCTTTTTGGATAGACTTCTCCATGATCTTTAGGGGAGTATTTGCTTTTCATCGTGTGTCTCGATCCTTCATATTGATTTTTGATAATGATTCTTCACATCACTTTGGATCTTTAACAACAAAATGTAGCCCTCATGTCTTATTAGGACCGTTTCGGGCACGCCAATCTTCGCATCCCGCTTCAATAAGTTATGCGTTGGCTATGAACTCTAATTAATACCGAGCTACTTTTAAACGATCTTGTGCTAGAAGCTACGTAACTTTTCAAATCGTACGACCTTATTTATTGCAAATATATTTATTAACAAGCGATCGGAGAAAAAGCTTATAATCAACTCACATAAATTCATGAAAGAATACCAAACTTATAATTGACTCTATCATCTCTCGTTCTCCGCAATTTAAAAATCTCAAGGAATGAGACTCGTGGAAGCGTATCCAATTAAATCAAAGTTTTGGGTTTTCAAATCATCTATAGGATCTTACAAATTCTTAGACTCTTTCAAGTTTAGAATTCACATTTTAATGTTCCCTTGATAAACGACTTTCTAGGATCAATTATAGGAACTTGCGAAAAGTTCTAGTTCTTAACCTGTAAGAGTTAAGACTTTCGCGTTTTAAAGTTCCCTATATAAAAGCCTAGCAAAACTTGACTTAAACACGTTAAGGATACTAGCTAGAGTAAACTTAGATAAGTAAACTCGGGTTGAGTCAAAAGATTCATGACGTTGAAAAATTAAAACCACTTTATTAAACTTTATTTTAGCAAAGAAAGTAAATAACGATAACAAAGGAAAAACTACTAGGCCAAAATAGATTAAAATTTTTGAAAAATGTCGAAAAATCAATTTTCCGGTTAAAATGATGACAAATACAAGAAAAAGCCCACTTAACTTTGATAGAAGTCCCCCCCTACACTTAATATAAACATTTTCCTCAATGTTTAAGCATGTAGGAGTAAACTCCCCTACACATAGGACATTGTGCACGTTGTTTAAATCTTGCTAAGGAAGAGACGACTAAAGGGATTCCTATTTTAATATTGAAGAATATACAATAGTGAATCAAAAGATTTTAGGATAGAACCGGGAAGACGGGAACACGGAATCATGGGTCGTCAAAAGTCATCAAGAATGGATCTCTGAAAGCTCGAATCCTTGGATATGATAAGAAAGAAAGCAACAAACACATACTAGGGGTTCCCCCTACACTTATTATAAAAACGGAATAAAAGGATAGTTACTGCGGGTTGCCTCCCGAGAAGAGCTTGTTTTTGTTAACCGAGTCGTGAGCCTGACTCGACCTTGATTAGCATGGAAAGAAGCGTGAAGAACATCCAGCGGGATCAAATACATGGTTTTCATCCATCAAGTAGCACAAGCTTAAGGCGAACAAGGCAAGCCAAAGAAGAGGAGGCAAGGTTCCCTTAAGCAGAGATTGAGTACGGCTGTAGAGAGTGTGATGAGGTGCAAGCATATCTCAATAAGTTCCAAAAATCTTTCCTTTTATTTCATCAGATGGATACTGAGATGGCTTAAAAATTACAATACCGGGATCGAACACCTTTTCCTTTAGGGGAAAATAACACTCATGCTCAAAAGATCTTGAAGAAGATCCGCTCATAAATCGCACAATCTCATCCGACGAAGGTGGATAGAGAGATGTCAAAACATAAGTACTACGAATATTGGTGTATTCCGGCTTCTTCTCCTTTGAAACGGGTTTCTTCGTATCCGAAGGAGGATAAAGACCATAATCAAAGTCCAAAGGAGGAGAATCATTCTCATTGGGGAAGTAAGTATTAAGGAAAGTAGCAAAGTCTTCCTCAAATGAGTAATTATCCAAAGTATCAAGAGTGTTTGGTGGAGGATCTTCATCAAAAGTAGGAGTAAGGTCATCATGAGAAGAATCACTCGAGAGAGTATCAACATCATCAAAATCATCATATGTTGGTATGTCTTTATACTCTGAAACAAAAACAGCATAATCATCCCCATCGGAACTAAAATCATCATCATAATTATCATAGATCGGTGGAGAATCATAAATTGATGGGGGATCCAAATTGGAGAGAGAATCTTCAAAATCATCCACATCGTCTTGGAAAAGTGGATTATCATATCAAGACTCGAAAAGAGGATTATCATATACAACAAAATCATCAAGCTTTATTCTTTCCAAAGTAGTAGTAAGCTATTCTTAAAGCACATTAATCATTTTCACTGATTCTTTTCCATTTGATTTGCTTGTAATTTTCCCTATATTAAAGACTTGTGCATCATTCCCGACTCTTAGAATAAGTTCACCTTCGGCTACATCGATAAAGTTTTTCTGGTTCTTAAGAATGTCCGTCCAAGTATTAACGGAATACGAGGGTCCATTTCATAATCATCAACAACAAAATCGACCAGAAAAGAGAAGGTGCCAACTTTAATAAAGACATCTTTGGCAATACCAACGGGGTAAGCGAGAGTTCGATTTGCTAGCTCAAGAGTCATCTTTGTTGGTGTAAGGTCGGGTAATGATACCTTTTTCCAAACACTTAATGGCATCAAATTAATACTTGCGTCGAGGTCGGCTAAGGAAGTAAATTCTTCAATTTTGTTAAAAATGCAAGGCAACATGAAACGACCGGGATCTCCTAGTTTTTCCGGAAGTTCTTTAAGAATGACTGCAGAATAGTTTTCATTTAAGCGTGTGTTGACAAACTCAGCCATCTTTTCCTTCTTGTTAAGCAATTCTTTGAATGCTTTGACGATATTCGGCATTTGGACAAGTGCTTCAACAAGGCTAATGTTGAAATTCATTTGAGAGATCATCTTCAAATAGGAAGTAACTTGAGAATCCTCTTTAGTAAGCAATTTTCACTTGTCTAACCGAGAAGGATAAGGAATGTTGGGTTTAGGTGGTGTAGGCGTAGCAGGTACAGGTTGAGATATTGAAGGTTGAGAAGTAGAAGGTTTAGAGGTGGTAGGTGGGGTTGGTGAAGGGTGTTGCTTGGGTATTTCTTCATTAATAGGTGGAGACGGTAATGGAGAACTAGTACTAGGTGTGGTAGTAGGAGGGATAAATGGAGTTGGAGGAGGTGTAGATGGAGTAACTTGGGGAGGGATAGAAGGTCCTACTAGAGTTGCTCCACTTCGAGTAGTAATAGCACTCACATTAGCTCTAGGGTTTGTTTTGGTGGTAGAAGGAAGAGCACCTTGGGGACGATGGGCTTGTAACATTTGAACGAATTTCCTATCCGTGGACTCTTGCATTTGTCTAGTAGATTCTTGCATTGCTTGCATTATTTTCTCATGTTCATTCAATTTTTGCAAAACCAAGTCTATTGGCGGTGAGGTAAATTGAACCCTTGTTGTTGAAAACCTTGGTTTGGGTATTGGTTATAAGGTGGAAAACCTTGAGGATTGAAACCTTGGTTTGGAATGCTTTGATTTTGCATGTGATCATTTCCCTGATTTGCATTTGAGCCCCTCACATTGGCATTACCTTGAAAATTAGCTCTTGGTGACCTTGGTTGTTTTGGTTGGGTGGGGGTGGTCTTTGTTGAAAACCGGGTGGAGCCAAGTAATTCGTCGAGTTGTAAGACAAGTGATTAACATTGACATTAGGCTTGAAATGAACTCTCTCGGTGTTGTTGTAAGCATACACTTCCCCGTGAGATTGATCATAAGCTTTATCACAATTAGCATAAGAGTGTGGCCCACCACAAGTTTCACAAGTTATATTAAGAGCATTGTTGTTTTTGGCATTGTTAGCGGCTTGTAAAGCAAGTGCTTCAACAACCGAAGTAAGCTTATCAGTTCTCTTGTCGGTGTCACTAGTACTAGCACTAGCCGCATTAGCCCGAACACTCTTAGTTTGCACTCTAGATTTATTCTCAATAATATCCCACGCGGCATTAGAAGACTTGACCAAAATGTTACCCCCCCGAGGCACTACTTAGTGAATCTTGGTCATTCATGCTTAAACCATTGTAAAAAGTATTAATTTGATGAAATTTTGTAAAACCATGTTGTGGACACTTTCTTAAAAGTTCCTTAAAACGGTCCCAAGATTCACTAAATGTCTCACCTTACTTTTGTTCAAAGTTAATGATTTCATTCCGCAAAGCGGTAGTACGTGAGGGTGGTTCCTTTGCAAGCCAATGCCGGGCTTGTCCCTCTAAGGAGAAAGGAAAAAGTTGCAAGTGAATTACCTCTTGTGAAACCCCATTATACTTTACCGTATTAGTGAGTTGAAGGAACCTTCTGAGATGGTCATGAGGATCATCAAGTGTACACCCCAAGAATGCTTGAGCAGAGACCATTTGAATGAAGCCGGATTTGAGCTCAAAGTTGTTGGCTCCAATCTCGGGTATAACAATAGCATCGGTGTTGCCCTCTAAGTGCGATTGCAAAAGCTCGATCAGTGGTCGATTGTCCATGGCGACAATAGGTTGAGTTTCGACTTCGGATTGAGTTGCTTTCTTCTTACGAGCACGAGTACGCATACACACCTACAAAAGGAAAAGAAAGATAGACAAGAAATATTTTTGTTTTTTTTTTATTTTATGTTTTTCTATTTTTTTGGATTTTTGAAATTTATATTCTTTAGGATTTTTGAAAATTTTTGAAAATTAGACAAGAAAAATAACGTTCAAGATTGAACGGATCCCAAAATCCAACGCGTCTCTCACAATAAACCGTTAATCGTCACGAAAAGAGCCGGCAGCGGCGCCATTTGATACAAGGTTTTGCCAAGTATGTAAAAAGTTATAGTCTCGTCTCGATTCAATTCGAATTGACTACTGTTGAACGTGCGATCAGTTGTTCTTGTTGGAAAATAAGGAAAAAGGTTATCTATTTTAAACTAAAGAAAAACCTAAATGTAAATTTCGTTAAGTAAAAGTGGAAACTTAGAAGTTAAAACTAAAATTAAGACTTAAAAATATTTGACGAAAAATTAAAACTTTAAAAAGTAAATTTGACAATTTAATAAAAATGTAAACTTGAAAATAAATCTAAGGTAAAACAAAATTTAAATGGCATTTAAGAAAATTGGCGGGAAAAATAAATTTCAAAAACTAAACCAAGAAATAAAACCTAAGTCTGAAAACGGGAAATTCTGACCTAATTCATAGCTTCCATGGTAGCAATAGTTAACGGATACTCCACATCAGTAAGCATAAAGACAGCAGCACAAGTCTCAAGCTCTAACACATGAACACCACACCCAGCATACAACTTCCACCTCCTTATCACCCATCGAGGTTGATCCATCTATACACCAGCATGGGGAGAATCAGGAGGGTAATCCAACAGCAGCTTCAATTCACCCCAAATTGTCAACCCGGGCCAGTTTGGAAGCGTACTTGGAGACTCAGGAATATCAGCATCCACCAAACCACACAACAACATAAGATCACGACGCTCCACCCTCAGAATAAACATTAATGACCTAATTTGGAATCCAAAAATCTGACCTAATTCGGAATGTAAATCACAAACATAGTTCGGAATGTAAAAGAAGAAACTAGTTCGGAATGTACAAGTTCTGACGTAGTTCGGAATACCAGAATAACCACCTAATTCGAAATAGGTTTTGTCACCAACCTAATTCGGAATCCAAAACTATTATCTAATTCGGAATGCAGGTCTAGAATCTAATTCGGAATGTGAGTGCTTAACATAACTCGGAATGCATGTAATTGACCTAATTCGGGAAAAACAAAACACACGTAGTTCAGAATAAATGATTTGAAGCTAACTCGGAATATGCAATCAAAACGTAATTCGGGAAAAGTAGGAATGAAAGTAGTTCGAGAAAAAGTTATACTAGACCTAACTCGGAATGTTAGGGTTTTGGAGTTCGGAATGAACAAAAATTAAGCAAAAAAAAGAAAAATTAAGCTAAAACCAAATAAGCACTTATCTAAGAACTTAACCACATCAATTTTAAGAAAAAGCTAATAAGCCAAAATTTAAAAACTTTTAAAAACACTAAACAATAAAAATATTTAAAAACAACTTTTTATAAAAATTAACTAATAAGCACTTAATTAAAAATAAGAAAATTAACACAATAAGCACTAAAACACTATAAGCTATAAAAATCAAACACTAAAAGATCAATAAGCACAATCAAACACAAACATCAATTAAACAAAGAACATGATTAACAAACTACATGATTATCGTAATTAAACAAAATTAATAAGATTAAGAAAGGTAGAATGAGAATGATTAATTAAAAAAGCTAGAAATTAAGATGATTAAAGATTCAAATTACAAGATTAATGAATAAGCTTGAAAAATATTAAGGAAAGCTAGAGAGAGAAAGTATATTAATCTAGTCCTAATTACCTTACACAAATTAAAACTAACTAAAATTATCTAACCCCCTCCTAATGACACATTAGGAGGGTATTTATTGGAGGAGTAAAATGTTGATGCTTTCTTCATTTTTCTTCTTTTCTCGACTCGATTTAAATTCTATGTCTTTCTCGACGTCGTTTTGGGATTTGTCGATATAAATTTAACTCGTCTTATAATTTTCTTCATTTATTAGACTTGAGTTCTTCGACTTCATCAAACTTCTGTCTTTAGACTTTTTCTTCGATAAATCTTCAAATTAGACCTTGGACTTCCGTTCTTTTTGCACTCTTGATCTTTTGACTTCGTCTTTTGTCTTTTTCTTTGATAAAAGTCCGTGAAAGCCCATGTTTTCTTCCCTTTTCACATTTCGGTCCTAAAACACAATAAAAACACAAACCATGCATAATTCTGACTTTTATGACATAAAATACACGTTTTGTCTTGGTTATTGTTATTGTTAAGTGGTAAAAGGATGGATGTTTTCACACCTATCAGCTATATATATACCTTTCTTAGCATGTTAGGAAGGTAGTTGTTGATTCCTATTTTCACTTAATCATTCTTTCTTTCTCTAATTCTCTCTAACTTTATCTCTCCAGTTCTTCATCTCCCTCCCTCTCTTTAGATCTTTACAACGCTTGTACAATATTAAGAAATCATGGACCTACAATTGGTATCAAGAGCAAGGTTTGATTGGTTGTTCATGTGTTTGTTTTGATTGATTTTCGTGGGTTTTGATTTAATAAAGCTCAAATCTTGAAAAAAAAATTATAAACGATTGTTTATTGTTCTTGTTTTTGTGAAAATTACAACAAGTTAGATTCCTGTTTTTCATTATAAGATCTTTGGAAAAAATTTCTTTGTCTGTTTCTTTTTGTCCTGTTTGTCATTTTATATCATTTTTGTCACGTTGCGATCGATCAGCTTATCCACTTTTCTGTCATCTTTTGTCATTATAATTGCGAAACTAATCCCATCTCATAGCTTTTTCAATATTCCGATCGTAAGCTTCAGGGTTTATCATATTCTGATCGCGTATTTCGATCGCAAAAACCTTAGGGTTTCTACATTTGCCATCGTATATTCCGATCCATTATTCCGATCCTATATTCCGATCGTGTATTCCGATCGTATATTCCGATCCGGATTCCAATGACATTGTGATCCGGATTCCGATAACTTTACGATAGTGTATTCCGATAGCATTCTGATCCACTTTGCGATCAGTATCCTGACGGATTAAAGTTTGGTCATATTGCGATGGAATAGTTTGATATTGCGATGGATATGATAAGCATTGCGATGGGAGTATAATAAATATTGCGATGGCTATTGTAACTGTTTAGTTTTTATTCAAATATTGCGATAGTCTACTCAACACATCGTCTCAACCAAAACCTGACTCGGTAAACAGACTCGACTCCACAACAAAATTAATCACCAACAGGACTCGAACACAACGTGACTCAACTAGACCCAAACCACACAAATCAAGATCCCAGTTTCAATCATCTCATTTACAAAACTTAAAAGAGTTTGAGAGAATCATATCATCATCATAGAAAATTTATGGATCTCAGATTTGCTCAACAAGAGTACAGATCTATAAAGATCATGAGTGTATGAACATTAATCATCATTGATCTATATCTAAAGTTTAACCTTCTTTCAATTTTTGAATGCAAAAGTAAAATCAGGAAAAAGAGTGTTCTAATCTTGTTGCTTTTGATACGATCTGTTGAAATAAAACACATGCAATTACTTACCTGAAACCCTTCAACGTATTTTGAAGCTTTGTCTCTATAATCGTGGTCGTGCTCGAGTAGACACAAACAATTATGTGTTATGTGCTTACGATTCAGGTTTGAAAGAAGATTAGTATATGGGTTGAGATTTGCATGAAACAATTCAATGGATCTTATTTGGAGGCTACGATGATAATAAAGTAATGAGAAAAGCGGCTGACATGCACGAAAGTGATTAGGATTAGTTTGACCCAAGACTTTGTGGCTATTTAAACTCCTTTTGGTGGACCGAGTATTGTGAGTATTGAAACACGTGGTCCATTTGATATTTTTGCAACTCGAAAGATTGATTTTGCACTTGTATTCAACCTATACACGTGGGATTATACACATTTATTCGTCAACACTCAACAAGTTATCAAGTGAACATACTTTGATATTTGTTCTATTTCTCAATTTAAAAAAAGGGGTTCGTGAGTTATCAAGTGAGCATGTCGTGACAAATGTGAACATGGGCCGAAAGTTAGCTTTAAGTTAAACAAATGATAAATCTTATCATTTTGAGGTTTATGCTTAATTTTTCGTGACCATGTTGAGACAATATAACGAGACAAGGTGACGAGAAAAAGTTAGGTTTTACTAAACAAGGACTTAAAAAGTTTTAGAATTCTTTCGTTGGTGTTGTCAAATCTCGCGAGTTTCAATTTCTTGGTTTCTTCACGAATTGAAAAATCACGAAAAACAACCACAAACACAATTATCTTTCATCGAACTTCAATGGAATCGTTGAGTTCGACATTTCAAGAGAGAGAACTGCAACACATGCAACTCAAAGAGATCAAATTGCGTCAAAAAACATTGGAAATCTTTCACGAGCTCAAGACACATCTTACACTTCTCTATCCGAACAAGATGACCGAACTTCCAGCCATAGTTCAAATGTTTTTTTGGCAAAGTGGATAGTTTCAAAAACAAGGTTTTCAATAATTTGGATGAACTACAGTTGCAATTTGAAAGGGAGAATCTTCATGAGGTTAATGCAAAGATATGTCTAGAAATTCTTCGCACACAGTTTAAGGAATTCTTTGCCTCAACAATGGAACCTCCTTTTGATTATTCGACTCCAATCCTTCACCAACTTTTCAACTTACATACGGGTTGCCAAACTAAAAACTTCAGAAGTGGTTTACTCAATCACATCAATATACTTGAGAAGTGTATTGAGGTCAGGTTAGTCAATTACAACGAGATACGGTTGAAAAAGGTTCAGATTCAAAGAATCAAGGAGTCGTCTAAATCATTGCATGCAGCAATACCTTATGAACATGAGAGAGAGAGACATGCTTCAAGCTGCCATAAAGAGATGATCAGATATGCCCGATGCAAGAAACGGGTGGCAATTTGGTCGTCATGTTAACAAGAGCATGGAATCGAGAGGAAAGCATGACACAATCAGCATGTCAGGGAATGATATAGACATCTCTTATGAAGACACCATACCCGTTTATGACGAAGAGCCTACAAACATGGTACAATGTAATGTTGTATATGTTGTCTATGCTGATGAAATACCATATACTGAGCATTTCAAACCTAATTATGACACACATGGCATGGAAAGAGTGATAGCGATATCATTTCTGATTCATCTGATGTGCGTCATAATGGGGGAAAAGTGTTCAAAATGCTAACAATCATGATAATTGCCTTATGACTGCTTCATTAACTACTTTTGATTCAAAGGTTAAAGAGCTCGAAATGATTGTAGCTCAGCAATCTAAAGATCTTGAGGATGCCAAACTTGAATTTTCCAAGAAAACGAACAAATTTGAAACATATTTTGAAAAACTTGAAGAGTCAAAAGTTGTTCTTGAACGAAAATTGGATCAAAACGTTCTAGATTCTAAAGCTGAAAAGGATAATTTTTTGAAACAAATTAACTTCCTAGAATCTAAATTGGCATCCCAAGATAAATTACTCAAAGAGAATGTGACTTTAAAGGCTCAAATTCAGGAAAAGGTTTTTGCAATAGCTGCTCTGAAAAACGAATTGAGGAAAACAAAAGGATATATTGTGGATACTAAGCTTGAAAAACCATCAATATTGGGGAAAACGCCTAAAAATCAGTCCGTTAGACAACCGACTGCATTTAGATCCAATCGAAACAATCCCCGAGACCACGGTTTGCCTCCCAAGTTGATATGGTTCATGTTTCTAGAACAGTCACTCCACTACCTAGGTCTAATGTGACTAGATCAACTTTTGCAAGACCTAATCACATGATTGCATCTAGTATCCCTAAGAATAGTTCAAAGAATGCGTCTAGAACTAGTTCAAATGATGTGCGCCAAGCTATTCAAAAGAAACAAGTAAGAGATAGGAATTTCAAACCTAGTCAGATGCCTTCTAGATTATCCAACACTGCTAATCGGTAGCTTGTCTTATCCTAGGAGCATCAATTAATCATCTAGGAATTCTAGATCTTACTCGGACATTAAATATACTACTTGTAAAACATGTAGGAAATGTGTCTTTAAGGCAAATCATGACTCTTGTGTCAAGAAATTCCTCCATGAGGTGAATTCCCACGGTAGAATTAAATTCCAGTGGTTAGCTAAAATCAAACCCATTGGTAAAGTTTGGCGCCCCACTGGTAGAACGTTCACTCTTGTAGGAAATGAGTGCCCTTTAACTAGGATAGTCTACAATTCTACTAAGACTACTAGGGAGGAAATTGAAAAGGATGATATATCACTTAAGCCTGAACTTAAGGTTTTCTATAAAAGGAAACGTTTGCCAACTAAGACAAGTGAATCATCTCCTCAGGTCACCTCTGGCACAAGAGAAGAAAACTGTGAATCCCTGTATGATTCTAAGATAGATATCGCTAACCCATATAAAAGCATACAAACTCCAAATGAGAATGCAAGTACCAAAGTCAAGGATCAACAAAAACAAACAGGTCCGATCTTTGTACACCGTTCAACTAAGGATACTCTCAGAGTTTGGTTACTGAAGAAGCTTATATCAGAGAAACAAGTGTCTCAGGGGATTTGCAGTTAAGCTTACAATGTAAATGGCTCATAGTCAAATCACAGTCTATGACCCGAACTTCAATGAAAGGGAAGTTTGTCTCGTCAACAATAAGTTACCCTAAAAACGAGAAATTAAGTTTTCTCGGACACGAGCTTACACTAAAACCATTCAAAGGTTTTAAACTCGTGTACATGGCTCATTGTTTGATTTCAGACGAAGACCCGAACTTCAAATAAAGGAATGTTTATCGCCGATGATAAACTTATCCTCACAAACGAGAAATTAAGTTTTCTCGGACACGAGCTTACACTAAAACCATTCAAAGGTTTTAAGCTCGTGTACATGGCTCACAGTCATATCATAGATTATGACCCGAACATCAAAGAAAGGGAAGTTTATCTCGTCAACGATAACTTACCCTCAAAACGAGAAATTATGTTTTCTTGTACACGAGCTTACACTAAAACCATTCAAAGGTTTTAAGTTCGTGTATATGGCTTATCGTTAAATTTCAGACGATGACCCATATTGAAAATAAAGGAAAGTTTATCGCCGATGATAAACTTATCCTTATTAACGAGAAATTAAGTTTCCTCGGACACGAGTTTACTTTAAAACTATTCAAAGGTTTTAAACTGGTGTATATGGCTCCTCGTTAAATGACAGACAATAACCCAGATTTCAAAGAAAGGAAAGTTTATCGCCGATGATAAACTTATCCTCACATCGAGAAATTAATTTTTCTCGGGCATGAGCATATATTAAAAACATTTGAAGTTTTTAAGCTCATGCACAACGGCTTGCAGTCAGATGACAGATTGTAACCCGCGCTTCAAAGAAAGGAAAGTTTATCGCCGATGATAAACTTATCCTCATTAAAGAGAAATTAAATTTTCTCGGATACGAGCTTACATTAAAACTATTCAAAGGTTTTAAGCTCGTGTAAATGCGTATATTCACATTTTAGATTATGCCCCGGACTTCAAAGAAAGGAAAGTTTATCGCCGGTGATAAACTTATCCTTACAACGAGAAATTAATTTTTTCGCGCATGAGCTAATATTAAAAACATTCGAAGTTTTTAAGCTCATACACAATGACTTACAGTTAAATATCAGACTGTAACTCGGACTTCATATTTAGGAAATCTTATCTTTAATGATAACTTATCCTCGTAACGGGAATCTAATTTTTCTCGGTCATGAGCTTGTCTTAAAACATTCCAAGTTTTAAGCTCATAAAGGGAAGTGTATCTTTTAAATAAGAGAACTTTTCTTCACAACGAGAAATTCACCTTTCTCGGTCATGAGCGTTACGTTAAAACATTCAAAAGTTTTTCAAGCTCATGAAAACGACTTCTAAGTAATTGTCAATTTAGGACTCGTTCTTCAGTTAAAAGGAAAGTTTATCGCCGATGATAAACTTATCCTCACAAGAGGAAGTTTACAACTTCTCGGACTTGAGCTCATTTTGTAAGATATTCAACATCTTAAGCTCAAGTAATTTGTTTTCAAAAGATTGAACACAATTTTTTGAGATTTCTGAAAAGGTTTTTTCTAAATCTTTCAAAATTGTGTGTTCAAAAATGTTTTGATAAAAATAGCATGTCTTCTGGAATTCATAATATTTACGATACTAGAAATGTCATTCAATAATGACACGGGGTTGTAAATAAAGTTCGAGCAGAAGTTCAAATGTTTTAAAACATGCTCAAAATGGCTTGTAGTTATTTCAGACTGCAACCCGCTTTTCATATTAAAGTCAAGTATTTCACCGGAAAGCTTTGACTCAACAACGGGAATTAATTTTCTCAGGCATGATTTACTTTACCATGTAAGGGATTGTGTTTAGGTAATAACACAATCTAACACGAATATATGTACGTGTCAGTTCATTTATTTGTTAAAACAAGATAAATCTTGTTTTTATGAAGTTATCATCTCCACAACCCGTAACAATTTATAATTGGTATCTACATACTCGACGATGCGACTACTCAGACGACGACTACAACTCTTTCAATAGAACACGGGTCAACAATTGAGGGGGAGCAATTGTCTAGCATTAAGAATCTTTGATGCCGAAAGTGCCAAGGTCACTAATTGGTATCAAGAAAACGATATCAATCGTACACATGGTGTCAAGAGATAACTTCATACGTGACGAGGCGACCAACATTTGTGAACAAGAACCATGTGACTCTATCATATGATGTTCTCTATCATTCAGGTCCAACCTCGTAAATTGCTAATCTTGTGAATACATTATCATATATGATCTTTGCACATGATAAAGACCTTACACTTGTGTTTAAAAGGTATTTAATTTACGTTTCAAGTACACCCTCATTAATTTGAGGGTGAACTTGTGAAAATCATGAAGATAATTGGATTTGCATTTTTCTTCCCAAATTTTCTTAAAATGCTATTAAAACAATTGATATTAAAAACATCGATTGGGTTAATATTTGAAAGACCACTCTTTCTTCTAAGGATGCCTAACCGCCGCACCGATCATTCGGGGGGGGCGAGCTCTTTTATCGCGGAATTAGACCGGCTATTAACGTCGGCTTATCTGTCAGTCGTGTATATGGGGGAGAAAATGTGATTTAATATGGGAAATGATTAATCACAAATGGTTTGACTTAACGTGATAGCTCATCTCGACACGTGCCAAAAAGTTTTCGGATATCGTGGCATATGTTAAGGGGGAGCAAAATGGATTTGGATATCAAAATGGATTTCATGGTGACATACGCTTACCCAAAACATCTCTATTTACGACGGTGAAGATTATGGTGACATAAGGATGGTAGGATAGGTTAAAATCTAATGATTCCTCTAGAACTGGAGGAATCTTCCCAAGGACATTTCATAGCTAGAAATAGTAGTCCATAGGAAAGATGTAGAAAGATTGTGAACGTAGCTGAATGCCGACCAAGTACTTAAGTTAGCACTGGAACAATCACAACAAGGTGCTAGTTATGACGTATTGGTAAGCATTGAAGGGGTTGAAGAATGAAAAAGAATTGTAAAGATAAAGGGTGAAAACAAAGAAGCCCTCCTTACAACCTTAGGCAGAAACCGGGTCAACACATATGCTATTGAGATAATTTTTTAATGATTCTCGATACTGAAGATAGACATCATGGACCCAGTGATGCAATGCACAACCCATCCCAGCTAACTCAGATATCTCTCAAAAGATATTTGTTTTAATCACACGGAGACAACGCATTATCTATTGATTTATTCACTCCGATCAGTAAAAATCTAAAATGCACGATCGAGTCTAGATCCATTTGAGGTCATCAAATATCTCATTAGGACACACTTTCATTATTCCTTACTTCTTCACACACTGTGAAAAGTAAGAAAGATTTAAGAGTCCTGCGCAAAATCTTCATGATCTTGCCTGAACATCCGAGTAATATGAAATTATTTACAATGAAGATGGAAATCCTTCTTGAGCGAACATCAAAAAGCCCATGGTAGGTGACTTGTGTGATTCTTTATGAATCAAACTTGTGATAACTGGAAAGCAACAGTTGTTTAATTCTTAATTGAACTTAAACACGTTCCAAGCCTCTACGCAATATCTTAGTGATCTTGCCAGAACATTCAGAGTAATACTATTAAGTATTTACAGTGACGAATGGAAATCCTTCTAGTGTTAACATCAAACAACACTTGGTAGGTAACTTGCAAGATTCTATATGAAACAAGCTAGTCACAACTGGAAAGAAACGATGGTGCGATTCTTTAATGAATCAAACTTGTTCCAGGAACATGAATTGACGGCTTCAACCATAAGGATAACTTTATCCAAATGATTCACTCTTTATGTTCGTAGTCAGCTTTGGACGGTCGAGTAAAGAGAACGGGTTTACCCGCGAAATCTTGTCAAGGAGGTTCTTAATTGAAACTGTCTGCCACAAGTACGATATTTAATATGGTCCAATGGTCTTCACCGACCGGAGGTAAAATGCTACCTAAATAGAATGAAATGTTCAAGTCCATTTCATACGTGTATATGTTTTGTTGCTAACTGTCTTATGCAGCGTAACAAGAAGGTGGCATTACGGTGTACAATCCAGAAGAAGTCGTCACCACATGCTTATACTACATACACTTAATACTTCAACAAATTCAAGAAAGTTTGAAAGTCAAGTCTTCCGCTGTATCAAACTCTGAAGCTTTCAAAAATTTATAAAGGTATAAGTACGTGGAACATGAAGTCACAAAGAGGCGAATATCACAAGTGATGTATGCACAAGGTCAAGGCAAGGAAACATGCTCAAGACTAAAGTCAAAGATCACATCAAGCATATTCACAAGAACAAGATCGAAGACTTAAGCATAGTATGCTAGGTTTAAGATTTTGTAAAATGGTGTGACCTCCCCTAGGGGAGATTGTTGGAAATACGTTTTTCCAAAAAAAGTCTCAGTCACATCATTGTTAGCATAGATCACGAGCTATAGACTATTTAGGACATTGTAACTTGGAGTGACCTCCCTTGGGGGGAGATTGTTGGAAATACGTTTTTACGTATTTAAAAAGGATCGGTCACTCCAACGATATATATGTAGGTTGGGCTCGTGATTTAATTATGTATGTATAACCCATAAAGCCCACATGTAGGGTGGGCTATATATATACCCTTCCTAGAATGTTAGGAAGGGTAGTTGTTGATTCCTATTTTCACTTAATCATTCTTTCTTTCTCTAATTCTCTCTAACTTTATCTCTCTAGTTCTTCATCCCCCCCCCCTCTCTTTAGATCTTTACAACACTTGTAGAAATCATGGACCTACACTTAGCCTATAGGGTCTTGAATTATTCTGAAATAACCAATCACAACCTTCTCATAAAATCTGTGTTGACACACAATATGTATGTATATCAAATCATAATCTTTGAGTTCAATATTTTCATATTATATATATATTCAATGATTCATATATTTTGGTGTTATAGTATCATGGTTCGGGCCATTATACTCAGAAGCCATTCTATAAACGTTTGAGGAGCGAGGACACTTTAAATCGTAAACCCAACCACTCAGTTAAAACGTAATATCGAGATGGAACATCTTTGTAAAAATTTCCCTACTAACGTGACACTTAGTATATTATTACATGTTATGTCTTAAGTTTCAATATTGGCAAAAATAGTCCTTTTAATAATATTTTGGCATAATTACACTTTTAACCTTAAAGTATATAGTTTCATTATTTGCAATTTAAACCCTCAATATTTAACTTTAGGGTCTCAAATTTTTCAACATTTATTTATATAGCTTTAAATTTCATAAAATGACACTTTTTGCCCAAAATGTTAAATAGTTTTATAAATGACAGTTCTAGTCCCTATACTTGTAAAAATCGTATAACTTCTTCAAAAATGTACCAAATGATCTAGGATTTTAAAACAAAGTTTCAAAACACATTTATAATCGTAATAAAAACATTTTACCCGAATTATAGCTTTTGAAACGGATTTGAAGTCATTATTTCATGTAAAATACAAAACTAGGGTTTTAAGACATCTTTAGCTTATAACTTTCATTTAAATTGATGATATGAATTATTTCTTTTAGTATTATCTTTCTAAAATCATTGTTGCATTACAAAAAGTCTTAGTATTCATTATAACAAGATCAAATCTTGCTTAACATAAGAATTACCAAGGTAGCTCCAAAATGGCTCCTTATGACTTCTTATGAGCACTATTTGCTATCAAAGCTTCAAGAGCTTTAATGGCTTCCTTATAGACCTGGTTTTTGGTCTTATGGGATATTATATGATGTATATAGAAGTGAATATGAAGAATGGGTAGGAGATACAAAGGAAACGGGGTGAAAGTGTAAACTATGTCTATTCGCCCCTATTTATAGCATTTCCAACAATTAGGCTCCAATCTAAAGACATGACGTGTAACATAGATATATTACTGACTAAGGGATGCTAGTGAAGTTCTACACAAGTTTATAGGGTCTAGCTTCATTCCAATCTTGTCTTGTGGCTCAAAATAGGTCACGACAACATAAGGATAGGAATGGTGATGTGTAGCTTCAATTAGGTGATTCACCTACTTCCCACCACTTGGAAAATCCTATAACATGTAAAGTATCTAATTTATAAACTTATAATAGGAGGGAAAAGGTTTAAAACAAGTTTTGGAGGGAAAACATAAAATCGGGTTTAAAAACTAGGGCTTGTAAATTATACTTTGTAATTTTGGTGATTAGGGACTTAGGAAAGTGATTAGTGAATGAATAAGGCTTAATTAAGGTATATACATCCTATTTAGAAGAGTTGGCTCCTTGGTTTGAAGTTTAACAAAGGTTTGATGTGAAAATGGGAAGAAAACTTATGTAGATTAGGGTTTTCTAATGATCTAGGTTTAAATCATAGTAAACATTATTATCCTCCTATTAGCTACTGATCTAAACTCAAATTAGGTCCTATACATTGTGTTTTAAGTGTCCAATGAGTTCTCACTCTTGGTTTGACAGCTTAGTTTAAGTAAACATGTCTAAAGAGTGAAAATACCTATTTTGACCTAATTTACAAGTCATGCATTTAAATCTTGTACCTTGTGCTTTAGGATACTTGTAAATTGTATTAATATAATCTTATAACCTTAATGAAGTGCTATGATTGTTTGTAGACTTGTCCTAAAATACTAAGTAATGATTCTGTGTAGATTCCTTAATATAAGAGTTTTTGTGTCAGTAAGCCTAATGACTTTCTATCTTGGGTAATTAGGGTTTATATCTTAGTGTAAGCTTATTATAGGTCATATATAGTATGTTTATGACTCCTAGGGTTTCTACATTCTTATTTTAAGTGTTTATATAGGTTGATCATATCTTAGGGTTAAGTAAGTGAGCTTAAGGTCTTATGTTTTAAAAACTTGTACTTTATGCTTTAATAATTTGTAACTTTGTTTGAGATAAATGTATTGACTTATTATGATATTTAGTTGAGTTTTATAATTAGTTTCAAAAGATTAGACTCTAATTCATTATAGAATGGATTTTATATGATAATCTTGGTTGCTAGGTCATTTACTTGTAATTAGCTTGAGAGTAGTAAATATTAGTGTTTTGTGATTAATTAAATTTCCTTTATATGATCGATTATAATCAGTACAGTTATTTGATAATAGTACATAGATACTATGTAGTTATATTGCTTGAAACATTAGTTTACAAGGGATTTCTAGGGTATCTAAGGCTCTTTTAGGAATTTAGGGTATCCTTGTTGTATTTGAGTTGTTCTTATTCATTGTATATACATATAGTTACTTTTAGAACTCATACTTGAAATGTACATAGTGTTTACAACATATAGGCATATGTTGAAGTGGCAATTGAGATAGTGAGAATCCATATATTCAACAATTAAGTCACATACCATAGTAAAATGCAAAAATTTCTTAGCAAAATTACCTCTTTATTCATGAACATAGATATTACATTAGTAAAAATTGTTGGATGTTATACCGCACTTACACCAAAGTGCACCGCACTTACTGCAGTGTTCCCAAGTACGTCGTATTTCTCAACAAGTACTCCGCACTTTCTATATTGTAACCCAAAATTCCTTGTTGAATGCATACGCATTCATCTGGAACCACCCCCGTACCACCATTACCTGAACCTGAGCGTAACCTTAAGCAAAGGTTACGTAGACTTCATCGTCGTGTACCTTTCGAAAGATGACACGTGCAACCTCAACAACCTCGTGTGGTTTATCCACAATTTGATAACTTATCCCAAGCCTTGTTTTTCACTCGACTCATCGAACGTCACGATCCAATGTCAGACACCGATGATGAACCAATGTGGTCAGCCGAGCGAGTTTTCGCACCAACTCTTGGCTCCACAATCAATTTACTAGAAGTCGTAAACGAATTCTCTATCAAAGGAAATCACTTGACCCTTGTCAAGAACAATCAATTTGATGGACGAATCAAAACCGATCCTCACAAACCTGTACACGAATTCAACAACATTTGAAAAATGTTTAACTATGGATAAGGACAAGCCGAAGCCTTCCAACTCATGATGTTTCCATCATCCCTCACCAGAGAAGCTAAGTCATTGGTAGACGAACTTAACGAAGGAACCATTCAAACATGGGAATGTCTTCGAACCGATTTCATTAGCCGACTCTTTTCTCCTGCCTTATTCGAAAAACTCCTTGGATAAATCCGAAGCTTTTCTCAACACGAACGAGAAACTCTCTTTGATGCATGGTTAAGAATGAAAGAACTACTTAGAAATTGTCATGGTCATGAACTCAAGAAAGGAAGCATAATCAAAATCTTTTATCATGGTCTCGATGATACTACTCAAGATTCCTTGAATGCCACAACGTGCGGTATATTCCTTTACAAAACACCAAACCAAGCTTATCAACTTTTGGAAGACAAATTTCTACTCAAGCTTGATTGGGTAAAAAATCACAAAGCAAAACCCACTCGAAAGACTGTATCTTTTGCCGAGGATAGCAGCAGCCAATCTGCACCAAAAGAATTATGGCTTGTATGGACGCCATGTTTCTTAAAATAGATACACAATACAAAGAGATGAAGAAAAAAAACTCATGAATCTTGCAACCACTGTGGTGGAAACCATTCTTCTACTGGGTGTAATGACGATGATACCCCAATGACGAAAGAAGAAGAAGCAAACTTCATACAAACCTTTTGACGCACTCACTTTTACAATGATTATCCCAATCGTGATCGCGATAATTGGAGATCAAACGATAAACCAAGATACAACCGAGATGACAAAAAAACAACTCAAACTGATCTCGAAACAAAGATCGATAATTTCATTGAATCCAAAGGAAAAGCAACACTTTCGTGAAAGATACATTCATTGATCTTAAAACAAAGTTTGAAACCTCAAAAAAAATCACCAAGCATACATTCAAAACCTTGAAGACAAGTTTGATCGCCTTGCCGACAAACAATCTAATCGCGCTTCAGGATCACTACCAAGCAAAACCAACCCAAACCCAAAGAACAACAAGTACCAACCACCGCAAGCTCGTAACGAGCATGTAAATTCTGTATTCACGCGAAGTGGTTTATCTTACTATTCACCTCATAACCCAACTCAAGAGACACCCAATGAAACCCAACTCAGCAATGACGATGAAGAAGAATCACGACCAAATAAAACCAAATCCACAGAACACAATACTCCAACCCGTACACCTAAACCTTACAAACCAAGAATATCATACCCCCATGCTTATGCAAGCAAACGATGGAAGCAAAATATGGAAAATTTCTCAACTTAATTCAAGAAGTAAGAATCAATATGCCTTTAATCGATGATTTGGCTAGAATGCCAAACTATGGCAAATTTCTCAAAGAGCTTATCAAGAACAAACATAAGTTTAAAGAAATTTATTAAGCTTTTCTGAACGATCAATGATCTTCCCTCATTCAAAACAAAGTACCACCAAAACTTGGAGATCCTGGAAGTTTCCTAATTCCTTGTACTTTCCATCACTCATACTCATGCAACACCTTGGCCGATCTTGGCGCTAGCATCAAGCTCATGCCATATTCTCTATATGTTAAGCTATCGAAAGATGATGTCAAATCCACCAAAATGAGCGCTCGCCTTGTCGATCGATATTTTCAATATCCTGTGGGTATAGCTGAAAACATGCTAGTAGAAGTTGGAAAATTTTTTCCCGTTGACTTCGTTATTCTTTTAATAGAAAGAGACGGCAAAGTTCCACTAATTCTTGGAAGAATTTTCTTGCATACGGCCGATATTGTAATCCAGTCAAACAAAAAAAACTCAACCTCGGAGTTGGAGACAATAGAATCATATTTTTTATCGACGAAGCAATGAAACACCCGTACTCGAATGACGAAACTTGCTTTCGTATCGATGTCATTGACTACGTCGTTGAAGCCGATTTCTAAGTTCTTCTTGATGAAGGAAGCCAAATTCTTTATTCTATCTAAGGAACTGTCCTCTAGGAAGAAATCTTTGCCGAATTTGACGCTTTCATAGCCGTTCATACCACCGAACCTATTGACACACCTGAGGAAGAAAGAGAAGTAACTTTTGAACACATAAATTTTGAAGCCGTGTTTAAAGTTAATAAATCCGTTGAAGAACCTCCTATGGATTTAGAACTCAAACCTATTCCCGAACACTTAGAATATGCATTTCTTCATGAAGAGAAATTAATCCTAGTAATTATCTCGTCTCACCTTTCGGAAGAAAACAAATATGATATAATCAATGTTCTCAAGAATCATAGACAAGCTTTTGATTGGAAGACTTCAGATATTCCTGGCATATGTTCATCATTTTTTAAACATAAAATCCGACTTCTGGAATACAAGAAACAAGTCGTGCAAAAACAACGAATACTAAATCCTAACATGAAAGAAGTTGTAAAAAAGGATATAGGAAAGCTTCTTGATTATGAAAATATTTACCCAATCGCCGATAGCCCATGGGTTATGTTAGTGCAAACATTACGATGTTTAGTCGATATAATCTCTTCGTGTTTTGTTGATGACAAACGTATAACTCGCAATATATTATGTAAAAATGTTAAGGTACTCGTAATCACTCAAGAGTACATTTGTATACTTCTCTCGACACCTCCAAGATCTCATTCGGCATGAATCACTCAAGGTATGTACAAACAAGTCATTAACCTTACTAAGTGATCAAGGATTAATATTAGATAAACTCACTTTAAACTAATGTGACAAAGTATTTTTTAAATAACTTTATTATTAAGAAAATGTTTTATTAAATGGAAAATGAAAATTTGAGTTTGGCATATTCTAAAGAATATTTCCTAAGGCATATTCCAAAGAATATTCCTTAATTTGAATTTAGGATATTCCAAATGGTTTAAGAATATACTCTTGAGGTATAAACTTGACCAGATGGCATTTCCCCACTAAAGGACAAAAATGCACGGACTCCAAGCTCGAGGTTCCTTAAAGGAACCCGCGGTTCTTTATTGATAAGGAACCGCGGGACAATTAAGGAACCGTGAGTATTTATGACTGTTGCACTTTGCCCTATAAATAGTGAATCATTTCCAGCTTTTCTTCCAACCCTATTCGCACAAATCTTTCTGTTTTCTCACACACCTTAGTCCTTGATTAGTAGTTTGATTAATCTTGTTTTAAGATGTGATTCTCTCCTTCAATTCTCTCATCCTCTCAAGTGGAAAAAGAAGAACACGTTCATCACTATGAAGTGTTGGGTTTACAACATGATGAAGATCTCTTCTTCTAGATCAAGTCATTGTTTTCCTACTATGTATATGTAGAAGATCCAAGTTGTGGGTACACTTGGATGTGGGTAGTAGATCCAAGAGATGGGTATACTTGGATTAGTTTTGTCTTGTGTAGATCCAATGTATTTGTGTATACTTGGATTAGCTATGTCAATCCATTGTATTAGTAAATACTTGGATTTGTCTTGTGTAAATCCATTGTATATGTGTGACAATCCGTCAATTTATGATTGATATTTTATTCTCAAGAATTATTTAAAAATATTTTTTTAATGTTATATTATGAACTCACTTATTTTTGGGAAGAAATTTGGATTTACGTCTTGAAGTAGCATCGACTACGTCTAAACCGGAGGATTCTACGTTACGTGCTTACATTTACATACACCGTTTTTGGTGACAGTCCGACATTTCAGGAAATAAATTTATCCGTGAATATTATTTTGGAACTTTAAATTTGTGTTGGTTCATAAACTCACAAATTTACGAGAAGAGATTAGGACTTACGTTCATAATTTAGCGTCTTTTACGACTAAACCGGAAACCTTAGGATTACGTATTTACGTTTTCGAACTCCGTTTTTGATGAGAAAACTTTTATTAGATTCGTTTTGTGTCGTTGATTCATAATTTATAAAAACGTTTTTCGTAAAACGACCCGAGGGTACGCAAATCGAGGAAACTAGAATCAAGGAATACCCGTAAATTAGCGGGATGGGACAAAACAAGTTTATCCCACCCCACTAAATAAAAGGGAAGGCCAAGAGGACACCACATCATTTGATATGGCATCCTTACACTCTACAAGCTTACACATGTAAGCTTAGCTTAACATGGAAGCATCATTCACCAACCAAAACCTCAAAACCACTAACACTTACCATTACTTACATTTTCACATGCAAACCACCATTTTTCCTCTCCTCTCTCTCTTAAATTCGTCCAACAATCATCAAAAACAACCCTCATTTGATCTATGTTAGCCATAAAATCATGTGTTACTCATACACATGATGATGCTACTTTGAAGCTTTGAAGATTGGAGGTGATTCTAACATCCAAGGAGAAGATTTGTTGGTGTCATAGGGCTGATTTTCCATGAGAAGTTTATAAAGGTTGGTAGACTTGAAGATGATATTGGTTTATCACAAGTTTTGCCATCAATATCCAAGCCTTGTTCATCAAAGACTCATCTTTTCATCACTAATGGTGGTATAGAGATTGTTCTTCCTATCCTCTTGTTATTTTGATTATGTAATCTTGTATTTTCTTTATTTATGTATATGTATATGATGATGAATGATGATTAAAAATATTATGTGGGGATTTGGTGTTGATAGATTTGATAAACATGGGTAAAAAGATGGAAAAACCACATGTAAAAATGGTTAAATCTTGCTTAAATGGTAGGCTGTATAAAAACAATAAATAACCATGTGATGAAGTGATAAAATTGCATAGATTAATGGATATACAGTAAGTAATATGTCTTATCTATTCGAATCACTACATCCAGAACTTGTAATGAACATTATGAGTTTCACGTAATGTCGTTTGGATTGACTAATACACATGTAGCATTCATAAATTTGGTGAATCACGTGTGTAGGCTGTAATTTTATAAATTCATGCTCGTGATCATTAAGGACCATTTGTTTGTTTCTAATAATAAGAATGAGTTAATAATTATTTGTAGAATGCCCTGAGTCGGCCGAGTAGTGAAAACCTGTACCTTGAATATATAACATGTGATTTAAGACTTAATCCTTTACTTTATTTGACCGTGTGATTAATAGAAAATGGATTATATTGACTCTTCAAAAATTAAGAGCCCTTTTAAGACTTTGAGTATTACTAAAAAGAAAAGTGCAAATATGTTTTGATAAATGTTTTAACAAAGGGTTTTTAAGGGATTATTCCCTTATACACAAATCATTTAACTAAACTCCTGTTTAGGGGTAAATGTTCGTAAATACCTCAAGACAACCTAAGAGGGATTGAGGAAACCGTTAAACCATGACTTTAAATTTGAAATGACAATTTTTGCTTTTCAACTAAGAAAATTTTTACCAAAGAATAAACGAAGGTTTTTCGAACATTTACGGATTTTATCAATTATTATAATTATTTTCGATAAATCAACAAAAGTCTTGTTAATTAAATTCAAATTTATTTTGAACATTTTTATAATTGGTCGAACTAAGAAATTTAAAATTTTTACGTTTACGTTTCATAAAAATTTAATAATTATTATTTAATTAATTGTAATAATTATCGACGCTTTAGACGTCGGATTGAGTAAACAGATAAAAATAATAGTTGAGACGAAACTAAAACATAGAAGATATGAAGAAAGAATTTTCGAATAAATACGGTCATGATAATTATTCCATCTAGGAAAGTGAACGTAATTACTGACACATTATGTATAAAAGATAAAGAACCAATTAGGACACGTTCCTTAATGATGACGGTGCAAAATAAATTGCCGAACAATATAAAAATAGCTGATACTTATAAAAAGGATAATATAGATAATAAAAAGGGGTTCGCGGCAAATGTGAACCATCAGAATTGACAAGCCGATGGCGTTGAATGTATAGAAGGTCGTTTGTGGCTGTCTAAATATGGAGGATTGTGAGATATAGTCATATTGAAATCTCATAAGTATAAGTGTTCTATTCCTGTCATTTCTGACTAAATGTATCTTTATCTGAAGAAGTTGTACTAATGAAAAATTATGAAGGCAGACATCACCTCATACATTAGTAAACGTCTAGATATTGCAAAGGTCATCATCTGAATTTGATTCGATTTGGGTCATCGTCGACAGACTGACCAAATTTTCTAATGTCATTCCTGTTAATGATAGATTCTTGATGAAGAAATTGACTCTTTTGTATTTAAAGGAGTTGTGTAAACATGGTGTGCCTGTATCGATCATCTCTATCAAGATCCTCGCTTCGCATCGAATTTCTAGAGATTTGCTCAGAAGTCATTGAGAACGAATCTTGATGAGAGTACTGTGTACCACCCCAATCGAAGGGACGAGGTAAAGTAACGATACAAAATACTATAAGTATTGTTCTATGTTTTAATGATTGACCTTTGGTAATAAACTGTATAATCGCTTCCCTTTGGAAAGATTATCATTGATAATTATCGTGTTAGGATCGAGATCGAATCTTGTGAGAATATATATTAGAGCATCTGTAAGCAGGATTTGGGATAAACGTGTATTTTATGTCTTTTATGTCGGAATTATGCGTAGTTTGTGTTTTTGTTGTGATTTAGGACGAAAAGGTGATAAGTGGAGAAAACATGGGCATTCACGGGCTTTTATTAAAGAAATAGATGAAAAGACGAAGTCAAGAAGTCAAGAGTGCAAAAAGAACGGAAGTCCAAGACCAATTATGAAGATTTATCGAAGAAAAAGTCAAAAGACGGAAGTTTACTTAAAGCCGAAGAACTCAAGTCTACTTTATTGAAGAATTAAAAGACGAGTTCAAAGAAATCCCGAGCCACAAGTCATTAGAGTCCAAGTTTAAAGAAGATTAGAAGAATAAAGGACTAATGGTGCAATTAATGAAGATTAAAGGCTTAAGGACCTAATGACGCAATTAAGAAGAAAGGAAGGAGGGGAGGAAGCTTCCTAATCCTCCCCTATATATAGATTAGGCTAGTTAATTATTTTTCTTTGTTGGCTAATAGTGACAATTAGTTCTTCCACTTTTAATTACCTTGTCATTTAAATACTTGTCAAATTTAAATACCTTGTCTTGCACCTTAAATTCCTTTAATTTCAAGTAAGTTTCCATTTAATTCTTGTCAATCTTTATTTTATCTTGTTAATCTCCTATCTACCTTTCTTAATCTTTGATTTTTATGTTTATTTTTGTGTTCATGTTCATGTTCTTATTTTGATCAAAGTGGGTTTTGATTATTGTGGTTAGATTTGTTAGTTTTATTGATTTGGATAGTTTGTTTATGATTATTGGATGTTTTGTTATCAGTTTAGTTTAATCTTGTGTTTGATTTTGGTTAAATTTGTGGTTAGATTTGTGTTACTGTAATTCCCTGTTCTTCGGGGGTGTTTGTTTATGTTACTGTGATTCCCAGGAAAGTTCCGGATCAACTCTTTATTCACAAGGAAAACTTTCGAACCAAGGTTTCTTGTTCATTCGGAAGAGTTCCGAATAAGACTTCCGAATCAAGGATTTGAGCTTCATTCGGAACATTCAAAAGTTCCGAACCAAAAGTTCCGAACCAAGAAGTTCCGAACGAAGGCTTGGGATTAAGAAGTTTCGGGTCAAGGAAAACTTCCGAATCAGGAAGTTCCGGATCAAAAGTTCTGAACCAGAGGGTGTTCATTCGGAAGAGTTCTGAATCAATACTTCTTGATTCACTCGGAAGAGTTCCGGATCAAGATCTTCCGAACCAAAGTTCCGAGTCAAGGATTTGGCATAAGAAGTTCCGAACCAGGAGGGTTCATTCGGAATAGTTCCGGGTCAACTCCAAAGTTCTGACTCAAGAACTTCCGAATCAAGGTTTAATCAGAAACTTCCGAACCAAGTTTTTGTTCCAGTTGAGTTCCGAATTAGCAGAAGTTCCGAACGAAGGATTCATTCCGGATAAGTGACATATTCAGGATAATTGTTCCGGATCAAGGATTTTGGTAATATTCCGAGCGAAGAAGAATCATTCCGAACGAAGGTGACATTCCTAATGAGTGATTGTTCCGAACGAAGGATTATTCCGAATGAGCTGTATTCAGGTTCTTTTTAGTTTCTATTTTTAATTTTTAATTTCAAGCTTTATTTTTCCCGCCTTTTATTTAGTTGCACTTTAAGTTTACTTGCCTTAGATTTATTTTAGCCTTGCCTTAGTTTAAGTTTTAGTTGCGTTTTAAGTTTGCCTTAGATAGTTTTAAGTTTGCGTCAGTTACGTTTAGTGCCTTTTAATTCTCGTCACGCTTTTAAATACTAGCACTTACTTTAAATTAGTTTTAGATTTACTTTAATTGCACTTTTACTTTAAAGTTTCGCACTTTTATTTTAAAAAGAACCAAAATATTCTTTTTCACCAAAAACAATAGAGTCATACTTTAAGCCGGAAATCAATTCGTTAAGATACCGAGAACAACAATTGAACCTAGCAAAAACTCATTTATTAATAGAGTCAATTATAAGTTTGGTATTCTTCCATGAATTTATGTGAGTTGATTATAATATTTTCTCCCATCGCTTGTTAATAAATATATTTGCAATAAATAAGGTTGTACGATTTGAAAAGTTACTTAGCTTCTAGCACAAGATCGTTTAAAAGTTGCTCGGTATTAATTAGAGTTCATAGCCAAGGCATAACTTATTGAAGCGGTATGCGAAGATTGGCGAGTCCAAAAAGGTCCTAACAAGGCATGAGGGCTACATTTTGTTGCTAAAGATCCAAAAGTGATGTGAAGAATCATTTATCAAAAATCAATAGAAGGATCGAGACACACGACGAAAAGCAAATACTCCCTAAAGATCATGGAGAAGTCTATCCAAAAAGGCCCTAACAAGGTATGAGGATAAATAGATCCAAGTCCTAAAAGGAGGCGGATCGTTGTATATCAAAGTCCAAAATAAAGATTGGAGAAAAATGAAGAAGTCGTGGTCCAAATATGAAGAATCTCTCAAAAACTTCAAGTGAAGAAATTCCTATTATGAAGAGAAGACCATAATTTCAAGAACGTCTCTCAAGATTTGAAGTATGAAGTCGCTGCCAAATATCGGTCCGAGAAAGGTCTCAAATCGTGAAGCGAGTTATGCCAAGATATGAACTTTAAGAGGTCCCGGGAAGCAGTTTTAAAAGATTCTGTCCTTTAGCTAACTATTGATTAAATCGTCCCACTTTATTTTCAGCCTAAATAAACTATCGAAATAAGTCAAACCATGCATCCTCGTGATCATTCAAGACAATCTTAAAATATAAGAGATACACCTAGGAATAAGGGAGTCTAAGTGAATAATGGGCCCACATGAGTTTGTGTTAGTTTGCTAACTTATAATAACAATGATCTTGTTTTTAAGCTTGGTATGGGGAACGTGAAACTTGAGGATGATGAACATTCATGACAACCGAAACCCTAATGTAAATCTTTGATTTCTTTACTTGTTTTGTACATATTACTATCTTTTTAGTTTCCTTAAAGTTTAATATTTAATAAAGGCCAAGGTGGGTTATTTATGATGAGAAATGTAAATTGTGCTTTGAAATTAATGCATTGCATGAGGGCATTGCAATGGTCAAGTGTAGGGGATTTAATAAGTGTGAAAACACTTATCCATTTACCACTTATTTCCAATAATAACAAGACCAAAACGTGTATTTTATGTCGTAAAAGTCGGAATTATGCGTGGTTTGTGTTTTTATTGTGTTTTAGGACCAAAAAATGAAAAAGGAAGAAAACATGGGCTATCACGGGCTTTTATCGAAGAAAATGAGAAAAGACGAAGTCAAAAGATCAAGAGTGCAAAAAGAACGGAAGTCCAAGGCCTATTCTGAAGATTTATCGAGGAAAAAGTCTAAAGACGGAAGTTTAATGAAGTCGAAGAACTCAAGTCTAATTATAGAAGAAAATTAGAAGACGAGCTCAATTTACATCGACAAATCCCGAGACGCCGTCGAGAAAGACAAAGAATTAAAATCGAGTCGAGAAGAAAGAAAGAAAGAAGGAAGCACATGCACCTCCGCATCTCCTATAAATACCCTCCTGATGACACATTAGGAGGGTGTTAGTTAGTTAATTTTTAGCATTTTTCATTTTTCCTTTCTTTAGTTTTTAGAGAGAGAAAGTTTTAACTTTCTCTCACTAAGTTTTCATCTTTTCTTCATCTTTTCTTTCAAGTTTAAGCTTTATTTCATCCTTGTATTTAGAATTCATTAATCAAAAGTTCAAGTTTAAGCTTTTAATTTTTAATCTTCTTCTACCTTTCTTGATTTTGATTTATCCTTGATCCGAAATGTTCTTGATTCGTGTTTGATTTTGATGTTTTTGTGACTAAAAAGTCTATCTTTTTATTCCTTACTAAGTTTTTATACGGTTTAAGCTTTAAGCTTGTTGTGCTTATTGGCTTATTTCGTAGATATAGCTTATTGTCTTTTAAGTTTCCTTAAAAATTTAGTCTTTTTAAAGTTTGATTTATAAAAGTTTGTTTATTTCGTGTTTTAAAAGAAAAGATTTAAATTTAATGCTTGTTTTGATTTGGTTAAGGTTTGAACAAGTGCTTATTCGTATTTTCTTATTAGTGCTTATTGGTTTTAGCTTATTTGCTTTCATCCGAATATTATCATATTCATCGCAACAATAGGGATTTCATTATTGCGACGGTTATTCCGACGGCTACATTGTATCGCAATAACCTTAGGGTTTTACTTTGCGATCAAGAGTTTTTCCCCCTTATTCCGATCGTGATTGCGATCGCTCATTGCGATCGTATATTGCGACGGGTCTTAAGTTATATTAAGACGAAACTCTGCCCAATTTTTGTTAGCAACATTCCGACAGAAATCCTTATATTCCGATAGCTCAGATCTTAATTATTCTGATACCTTGGATTCCGATACTGGACATTCAGATAGAAATATTCCGATAGACTTGTATTCCGATAGGTTACATTCCGACAGAACTACATTCCGACAGAAGTTACTTTCACTTATTCTGATGGTTTCATCTTTGATACATTCCGACAGTAACATTCAGATGACATTCGGACACAAACATTCCAATGGTTTAAGTTTTTAGTTTTACAAAGTTTTCAAGTTTTAAATTCATTACGTTTAATTTCCAAAAATTGCACGCTTCCCGAAATCTCTGTTTTTACCAAGTGTTTTTCTAGTAATTTTTAGTTTAATTTTTAAAGCTTTATTTTTATTCAACGACATTTTCATATTTGATTTTAGTTTAAAATAGATAATCAAACAACCCATTTTATTTTCCACCAAGAACGACTGAGTCGCACTTTTAACTAGTAATCAATTCGAAAAGACTAGAATAACGAACTTTCATAACTAAATGAAAAGCTAGTTATTAATGCACCTGGAATACATAGACAAACACTAATTGGGTCGATTTGTGATAAGGTACAAAATACTGCAAATCACGCCTCAGTGAAGAAGATATAATTTGCAACGCAAAGTTGTTTAGTTGGTCGTCTACTTGTGATCCTTGTATCTCAGGTCTTGCAAAGTAGATCAATATAAAACGAAATACCAACGAAAGCACACATCATTAGACACAATAACGACAACTTCAAACTTCTTACAATAATCGGATACTTCTGGAACACCTGAAACTAGCTCATTTTGAACATTGAGTTCGTCTTTCACACATACTTAGAGCACGCGGTACAGTTGAGCCGTCGTGCTCGTGTCGTGGGCAAAAAGTGATGCCACGTCATTTTTTACTCTCACGACACCAAAACACCCCACGATGGCTCAACCCCCCTCCCTGGTTAACACGAGAATTCTCGTGTCGTCGTCACCCAACTTTTTTTTTTTTTTTTCAACAATTTATTAACATAAACTTAAATTTTCATTAATAAAAAAAAAATACAATTACTAATAGAAAAAAAAAACAACACGAAAAAAAAAATTACCGAAAAAAAAAAACACAAATACGAAAATAAACTTAAAAATTAAAATATTTGGCACGCGCCTCGTCTTTGAGCTTCTCGATCCTCGCCGCGTCTTGTGGACTTAATCCGGTAGTGTCGAATCGAAGGATTTGCAAATCCTCGTTCCTTTTTTGAAGTGCAACCACTTCTAGTCTAGCCGCCACCTCTCGGTCCAATCGCTCCTTTTTAGTTTCACGATCGGATAACATTTGTTGTTGTAGCATATCCACCAATTGTTCTTTTTGAGACCCCGAAGTGGCGGATGAGCTTGTCGAGCGTTGAACCTTGGCCTTTCTTGGAGCACCGGATGGACGAGGGATGTCATCGTCATTGAAAAGATCCGGATCTTGATCGGCTATCTTCCCTCGTGCCCGGCGTGTTCGAGTTGAATCGGGATTTTTCCATTTATACTTGTCTTTCAAAACAAGCCAAGCACTTTTGTGTGGAAACTCCTTGTTCCCGTTTTCATCTCGATACAAACTCATCACACGAGTCATCAAATCGTCTTGATTTTCGCCACTTAAAAGTTTGGCGCTTTCATAAAACGAATTAAACCTATGAACCTCGCGGTTCAAATTCGTCCACTTCCCGGTCAACATATTTTTGTTTCGAGTTTTAAAACCCTCATCCTTAAGCCGATCGTTATACAAATCCATAATTTGGTACCAAAACGTATCGGCTGGTTGATCGGTCCCGACCTTCGGGTCTTCGGATACTTCAATCCAACACTCGGCCAAAACTTCTTCCTCACGTTGGCTCCAAAAAGAACGGTCCGACTTCGGAGGTGGTTGTGTAGCCGCGGCCACGCCTTTGTTTTTTGGGTTTTTTTTAGCAATACTTTTCTTCCTCGAACATTTCTTCGCTTGTGCATCGACTTGTTCTTCGGGTTCTTCGGGTTCTTCGGGTGCATTGTTTTGTTCGGGTTCTTCGGGTTCTTGTGAAGAGTGTTGAGGAAAGGTTTGGAATTGTTGTGATTGTTGGAAGATTTGTGATTGTTGGGATTGTTGGAACCACATATTAAATTGCTCGGGTGTACAATTAAGAAATGGGTTTTGTTGTGATTGTGGGAAGGTAGTGAATGGATTTGGGAGTTGATTATAGTTGGCGAATGTTCGTGAAGTGCCCGAAGTTGCGGATGAGGGAGTATTCGGGTTAGACGAAGAAGACGAATTCGGTAGTTGAGTTGAGGGAATTTGATTTTGAGGATCGGAAAAGTAATTGTTTAACCATTGATTCGGGTATTGGTTTGGGTTAGGATTTTGACTCATGGTGGATAGAAAAATTAGAGAAATTAGATGTAGAAGAAGGTGTGAGTTGTGGGTAATTTGGGGTAGAATTTATAGGAAAAAAAGATGAAAAAAGGGGGTTTTTTTTAACCTCCAACGGTCAAAAAAACGGGGAAAAAAAAAAAAATCCGTTTCCCAACGGCTATTTTTTCAAATTTTCAAAAAAAAAAAAAAAAAAAAAAAAAAAAAAAAAAAAAATTATAAAACCCGACGGCGCGAGCCACGGTGTGGTTGGCGCCGCCGTGGCCTCGCGCCGTCACCACGGCGTCGGCTGGTAGGTACCAGCCCAAAACCGACGGCGCGAGCCACGGTGTGGTTGGCGCCGCCGTGGCCTCGCGCCGTGGTGGCCAGTTTCCCACCAGCCCACCGTACCTCCCCTCTTAGAATTAAATCCAAACCATAAAACTCCTATACCAAAGCAGGCACACAACAAAGACAAAATAAAACTTTTTACAATACACAAATACTTTTGGAACAACATAAATCTTATTTTGAACACAAGAGTTCATCACACACAGGTAGGGAGAATTAAATCCAAACCATTAAACTCTTCTCACAAGAGTTCATCACACACAGCTACGTAGAATTAAATCCAAACCATTAAACTCTTCTCTAGTAATTTGATCCAAAATCTGACCCATTTCAGATGTGAGATAGTTCATCCAGTCTCCAACTTTCCCTTCCCTAAAAAAAGCATGATTGGGTATACCTATACTTAAAGTCCCATGCTTATTAACCTCGCTCAAGTTTTCAAAACTACATAAGTTAGCAATCTCTTCAACCACACCTTTTGCCTCTTCCTCTTCTGTAAAAGAGCAGCCTAGGAACTTTGCCAGACGCTTTATATTCCCTGTTGGATCCATTTTCATTTCCTCGTATGTTAAAAATAGAATCCTTTTTGGTTGTTCTAAACTAACCTTGTAGTACCCTTTTACGTGATCCCAAAAAGGTCCGCTTGGTATTACTCCTTTACATAACATATCAAACGCCTCTTCAAATGTCATTAGCTCACGAGATGTATTGCCTCTCAACGTGTTTGCAAAATGAAACAAAGAGACTAGAAGATCTTTGGGGTTTCTCGACATATAAACTAAACGACAACCAGAATCAATAATTGATTTAGGCAACGAAGTGTAAGGCATATGGGTATTAAATAGACGAGGGGAATGTGAATCAGCATAAGTAGGGCTAATTCTTAAAACTTCACACTCAGCAAAAGGTACACAATTATGGGGGTTGGAGTTATGTAGTGGGTGAGTCGAAAGAGACGTATTATTGTACTGACTTCGGTTCAGTATAGCAAACGCAAGTGCTTTAAGCCATGTTGTGCCGGATTTTGGTATTGTTGCCAAATAGATGTCAGATGCACGCGCTTGAAAAGTGTCTTGTGTGGCCATCACAGTTTCAACGGAAACTACGTCCATGGATTGGTGCCAAAAACCTTGATACATGTAAAGTTCCTCCGTCATCCAACCTTTCTCCTTTGGAAAAGCTGTGAACCTGTCTTTGTATCTATCAAAGATGAGAGCTAGATTGACATCTTCCGCATTATCACCCGGTTCACTTGTAAATGAAAGAGTGAAAGCGTTAGAGGTTGCACTGACTGACATATCAGAGTCTCTGGAATGAAAGATTTTTTTGTTGTTTACATTCTCAACAACTATCTATATATAGAAAGAAAAAAAAAAGTACATATATTACCTGTTTTATATGTTTCAAGTTGTTGTATGTGATTGGCCTGTGTCCTACTCGTACCAAACGTATCTTTTGACAATATTGAGATGTGTTTCTTTAATATTATCTACTAACATAATGCATGTTTCAGGTGCTAAACTTGACTACTTAACAACCACTTAACTGTTTGTTAAATGATTGGTTTCTTATCTTAAGGCTTAAGCTCATGTCGTATCATTAGAATATATATAATTGTTGAATTGTAGCCATTATAGAACTATTTCAGAAATGTCCAAATCATAATTTACTACATTGAATACGAAATCATCCAACTTACCATACTAGTTCAGCCTTGAATAGGCATTACACCAACTACATAACTTTGCTGGCTCCGTTTAACCAGAGAAAACTTAACAGCTAATGGGATAGAAGGTAAACGAGTCAAATCAAGTTGAACACAAGACTCGACTGGACAATATTATATCCGGTTTGGGGTCAATGAGCTTTTATAAGGGAAGCTTGAGCTCGGGTTGAGAATGTTTGAATTCAGCTTGAGCTCAACTCGTTATGCAGAGCTCATCTTTTGGGCTCAAGTTCGAGCTTAAGACGAGATAAAGCTTTGCTAGGACAAACTAATGAGAAAACTTAAACGCTTATTAAGCCTAAAAAAATTATTGAAGTAAACGTAAAAGGTTCATTTCCAAAACATA
Organism: Glebionis coronaria; assembly: GCA_025667525.1. Taxonomy (NCBI): domain Eukaryota; kingdom Viridiplantae; phylum Streptophyta; class Magnoliopsida; order Asterales; family Asteraceae; genus Glebionis; species Glebionis coronaria. The sequence continues at coordinate 93,668,288 of CM046876.1, read as the reverse complement.
ACAAAATGTAATTACACGTTCATGATAACTCGACATATCTATGTTCAACTCCATATAGCATCTTCCAGTATTTCGCGTCTACTCAAAACCTTGTAAACAGCAGTAAATGTCTAGGAAAAAACAACTAAACTTGATGGGGGAGGAGCCTGCATGTCATACTTCACTATGCATCTTTGATACCTGCTAATGAAGAGAATAACTGATCAACTTTCGTATCATCAAACTAGGTTATACTACTTCAGACAAATCTTTCTTGCAATTTCTGAATATGCAAAAAGCAGAGATGCTAAAATCAAACTAGGTTTATACTACTTCAGAGTTCAGGCAAGTAATCATTGTTCAACTATTAAAATTCCAATACCCTCATTTTGGTAAGAATACAATGGGACTTGATAAGAAAACTTGTAAACCAAAAACCTACGTAAACTGATATTAGAATAACAAGTTGGACAAGTGGTGTCTGGGTACTCATTTTGACATACAACACCACCCAATCCCGTCGAGTGAGCCACCATAAATACCCCTTTCTAACTAGACTAACATGAAAGCGGCATGAATTTACAGAGCATTATACGGTGGCTGTATACTATAGCTAATGATGCAGTAGCAAAAAGTTATTTCAGGTCATGCTATGTGGGTTATGTATTCATATATTTTTGTGTTAAATCAGCCAACACTGAACACTTCTACAGCTAATGCGATAAGTGGAACCAAGGAAATATGTTTTATGATAGATAAGTAAAGCGATATTCTATGTCCTACCAAGATTCCAAAAGAAACTTTGGTATAAAAAAGAATCTCATTGGAAGTCGATGTAGATGGGAAACAATCCAATTTTTTTTTTAAAAAGATTGATAACTTTGATGTTCCACAAAAATAAAAACAAAGTAAAATTGCAAAAAATGACGGTCGAAAATTACCTGAGGCACCAGCCAGCAGAATATCACTTCCCATTTGCTCCGTGTAGTTTTTAAGCCAAATCTAAGTACAAACATCAAATATCAGTTCAGCTAAATAAAACATGAAGAACAAAAATAAGTAACACCTTTTAAAAGTTTCGCTGAAGACTAATATTATGGAGAAACTGTTGACAGCTAGACCATTAATCAATTAAAAAATGTTGAAAGTCGATGAAGTCTGATTTTAATGAATATGCTCTTGAAACATTTTTACTAAAAGACTTCATGGTACTATTGTAGATAACTGTACTTATTTTTACAAGTAAACCATTAGTCCATTACTGTCCATAACAAACCGGCCCCGTTTCAACCTAGGCCAAAAATGACAACCAAAACAAGTTTCGACTGGTACTCTGATCGGTCAATATTGCCACTTGCGAACAATACAAACAAGAGCGTCCATTACTATCAAGCGGATACAAAAAAGAGGTCCACCAAAACAAAAGTAGAGAATTAATAACTAACGTGAACACGTACTTATATAGGCCTTCAATTGCATCTACATTAAAATCAACTAATCACGTACAAAGTTTCTTACAGTTATACTATACAACTGGAATTGTGGGATGAGTCCTTAACTGAACGAAGATGATCCGTCATCCGATTGATACAGATACATATGATCTGACTATCAGATTAATTAACCATTTTCTCAAGCATATGCAAATAAACAAAGAAAACATGAAGCTTGGTAATCAGTGCAATTAGTGCAATACTTAAAACTGGGACATTTTTTGTTAGGTCACATACTTACATCACTAACCGCTACCCAGCACACCGGACCCACCCATTTTGTGGTATCCAATTATCATGAGTGAAAAAAAGGTAACAGTAGCATATATTACCAAAAAGACAAAAGCAAATAGAACATACCTTCCTTGGTCAAGAAAATAGAGGTAGGTGACCCTGGTGATGGTGGTGACTGCTTTAACAAAGAAGCGTAACGACCTGCCTTAATAGCAGCATCCGGATCGGCAGCCGACAAAACTTCCACATTTTCAAGGCCTATTTGTCTCTTAATCAGCTCTAAATTCTCTTTAAGAACCTCAATTTCCCCAAATGGCAGTTTAAGATCCAATGCTTGAACCCCAAGTTGCATGACTTCATCCTTTTTAAACCTTAAGAAAGGCATGCATAGCTTCTGTGTTTGTTTAAAGTTTCCTTCCTGACCGATGGCACTCTGCTGCAGTGCTTGTAGTATCTCTTGGTCTGGAGCAAACTTGCAGTTTTCACTGTCGAATTTGTCACGTAAGATGTTCAAGCACTCCCTTTTCCACCCGTCATACTGTTCGTTTACATAAATTAGACCAATTGTCGGTTTGCTCTGAGTAGTTACTTTATTATTGCTGCCTTTCTTTGAACCACCAGAAGACTGCTTCGTAAGAAGCTTCCTGAAAGTGATGATCAGATATGAATTAAATAACTATAAATCAACAGACGAAAATGTGTAACCGTAAAGAACCTGCTAAGTCAATAGCAACAGATTACAAACATAAAACATAAAGAGCATGTCTCATAGAAATATCAACGTTGGATTCTCCAACTTGGTAATTACACTTTTTTAATGACCCAGCCTGCTAATTTAAGTGGACTAGTTCGAACAAATAAAAGAAAAATTTATTACCAGAATATAGTTACCAAAAAGGAGCAAGGAAAACCTTTAATTTCCAAATTGTCACATAAAAGGTATAATAACCAACTTAGACCATTTTGCAATATACATCCCTATTTTATGGAATTTACCCTGAAAAAAAAAGTATATGTAGAGCAAGTTGTTGTGAACCTGAAATTAGTTATAGAGTCCTGCAGGTATCTGTTAGCCTTTTGAAGGGTTAAATCTGGGTTTTCAGCTTCAGGCCATCCAGCTTTGATGACGAACCCTTCTTTGTTCAAAAGCTTCCTCCACACATACTCAGAATAATGTGGGCAAATAGGAGCAATAAGACGTGTTTGAATATCCATAAACCGCCACAAAAGATCACGATTCATCCCATTCGACCCACAAAAAACCCTATATTCATCTCTAGCTGCCTGAAGATCGTAGAACCCAGATTTAAGAGCTTCACGGAACATACAATCACCATAGTTCTTCTCTGTCATTTTTATAGCAAAGTTCATTTCATTAGCAAATACACGGTCCGCATAAGTAGAAGGCGGGCCAGCTCTTAAAGATGACTCAGCAGCAAGAACTTCTTCCATCCATGTCCTTTCTTTGGTCAACCGCAAAATCACAGCATTAGCGGTTTCAAACACAAAGTTAGCATCATCCATACCATCGCCCGCATCAGCAAGAGAGAATCTCGTAGCATCAGCTGAGAACTCCTCAATAGCTTGCTTTAATGTCCTAAAGTTCCCGGTCGATTTTGACATTTTCTCAGAATTCAACATGATATGGCCATTGCATCTAAACCCACGAGGCCAGTGTTTCTCGGGAAATATCGCTGTATGGTTGTAGATACAAAACGTGAGATGGTTTTGTATAAGATCCTTACCAGAAACACGAAGATCAAGTGGGTACCAATATTCAAACTCCTTCCTCATCTTTTTTAAAAGATCCAAAGATAAATTTGAACGTTTTGGTTCTGGTCCCTCAAGAAACAAATAATCCCACACATCATCTGTTAACTGTTCTGGTTTCACAGAAGAAGTATCCGCACCAAATAACTCACCTTTCTGCAACAGATGACAGACTGTATAATACGCCATGTAAATGGTAGAATCAGATAACGATTCCACTAAAAATTCCTCGTCCCATGGAATACGGGTCCCAAGGCCGAAACTTCTGGAGCATGCCCACTGGGTAAGCCAGCCCAGTGTATGCTCGAACCCGTTCCGGGTCTCAGCAGAATATAAATTCATTTTTTCTAGGCATTCTTCAGCGGATTTTCTCCAACTAGATTCCCCATAAGTGAGATACCATTGATCAGTCAGAGCGACAACACACTCATCACCTGATCTTGACATGACTTTCTTTTCGGGTTCACTATATACAACAGCTAGGTTAAGTTCCAAAAGTTTGGCTCTAATCAGGCTTTTAGCATCTTGAACACGGGCCCCAGCATGTTCACCAGCTATCATTGTTCCTTCATAGAAACCGCCTTTGTATATAACCTTTTTAGCTGCATCAAGCTTCTCTCTCTCGTTTTGGCTCTTAATCTTCATGTCAGTGCATATTTTTTCTGCTGATTTATCGCCAAATTCTGGGTGGTTGATGATTGGGATGACCTCAAAGGGTAACACCCAGTCATCTAGCACGCCAAACTTAGCCCTGAATGGAGCTTTTGCTTTCAAATCCTGCAAAAAAAATTGGTGGTATAAGAATTTAACAAAAAACAAATCAAATTATTGTTACACCAAGTTATAGGATGCACAGAGCAGAAATTTCACGTTCAAATACGATGGAACTAGAGACGAGGAATTTTACAACTCCATAAAATGAAATATAATATCATACAAAAGTCCGACCAGAAATCATGGTTTTATTGCTTAAATTATCAATACCCAATTACTGTTACAGGGTAGCAGTAGACATGTTCCCCCTTTTGCTTAATTTAAAAAACTTATTGTGCAACAACTATTTAATTTCAGTTCTACGCCGTAATAATTTGCTACAGTAGCCACGAATTGTGATCGAGTTCGTTCGATCCAAAACAGGGTACGAAATCGATCGGGATCGCGACCTGGATCGCTGAAAATAGCATTCCAGAATTTAATTGAAATATGAATGTGAATAGATCAAATCACCTTCCAGTTATTTCCAGTTCCAATTAAAACCGATTTGCGATTCAGTTACATCGACCTCAATTTCCTTATGACTTGTCAATAAATTTTACTTTCATTTACAGAGGGCATATATTTATAGGTATTATAGACTATAGTTTGAATGAACGATGAAATTAGGATATGTAAATATGTTATGAATGTATGGATTTCAAATTAAATGGCTACATGGATACATCGTACCACGTCACTTGTACATCGTACCAAAGCGATCCCACACGAACCTACCCCACATCAAACAAAATTTTAGGTGTCTAACGAACCACGATCGCGAACCGCGATCTCGTACCGAAGCGATCCATGTTCCATGTGACTATAAATACTACTACTCATATTAGGCCCCTTTATACCAGTTACTTGACTCACATCAGGCACAAAATTTAACACCTATGTTCTAGCATCAAGAATCCTTATTCCAAATCAGTGACATGAAGTGACTCATTGTAAGAAGCTTTAGACAGCATAACATAGTAAAATATATATCAACAATCTGGGTTTTAAAAAGCGTGAAGCGCGCCGAGGCGACAAAGCTCAAAAAGCCGAAGCACGAGGCGTCTAGACGAATGCGCGCGCATCACGTACCCGAATCGCCTTAAAAAAAATACTTGTAAATTAGTATATATAATGCAGTAATGCACAAAACCCAGTAATATCACATTTACTATCAAAAGATACCATGCATTTTCATAGTTTACCATTCCATATCGGTTAAATACATTAAATAGTCGAAAAAGATGCAAGTGTCATCGGTTTTGAATAATTAAAAGCAAATCAAAAGCAATTTGAGCCACATCTTAAAAGCAAAGCCCATACAAGATAGGCCCAATACACATTAGTAAGACCAATTTCACTTTTTAAGGCCCAAGTACATGATGCGCAATAAGGCGCCGATGCACGCATTAGCTGATGCGTGTCTGATGTGCACGCCTCACCACGCATCCCGTGATTGCAACGCATGAGGGTGTCTGATGCAATAGGGTAGCGCATCTGCCTCAGGCACGCCCCAGGCGCGCTTTTTTAAACACAGTCAACAATGCATAAAATTTAGTACCTGCAGCGCCATGAAATCATCAGGGGAATCACTGGGAACACTGGTAACAATTCCAGTACCCTTATCAGTGAGAACCGAAAGCATTGGAAGACAATATATAATTTCATTAAACGAAAGTGGAGATCGGAGGGGTAATCCTATAATATCTTGACCAGTCAATTCCACAAGACACGTCGGCTTTTCAGGAACACGTGACAAACGCTGATAAGCCAAATTACGAGCAGCGCGTTCAGTCAAAACAAAAACCTCAGATTCATTAATCTCAAAAGCACCGTATTTGCCATCTGGCAATACCCACGCATTTGTTTGACCATTCATTGTCTCAGGCCTAAGAGTAGCAGCAGCCAAGAAAACTTTCTTTCCTTCTAAAAAGGCAAACTTGTCAGGAAAAGGTGGGACGACTTCCATTTTGATAAGTGTATACTCTTGTGGAATAACACCTTCACCTGATGCACGATCATGATCAGCACATGGCTGTCCATCCAAAGGAGAATAGATTGTATAACGTAAATCTTTAACAATCTTTCCATATTCTTTAAGTTTCCGCATCTGCCAACGCACAAATTTATCAAAAAACGGATTAATGTCCGTCGTGATAAATGATCTTCTCCAATCCGCTCCAAGTCCAAAAGCTTTCAGATCTTCCACAGCCAATGGAGGAAAAAACCTTAACCATTGAACCGGATCCTGAAAAGTTGCTATCTCCTCATCTGTTAAACCGTAACCCCTCATTATCTCCCACTGGTAGGTTTCCCTGCCAGTTTTTGCAGCAACCTTCGACTTCTTGCCCTTGAACTTTTCTGGGTTGCTTGTTTCATTAGGTGTAGGGTTGGTGTCGGTGATCGTGATCTCTGTCTCCTCTACTGACGGAAAACAAGGTGGATTGCCAAATCTTTCCATCTCCCTTCGAAGTTTGTCTGCTGATGCTTTGATAGGCATACCGGTGCAATGAAAACCAAAAGGTAGAAGAACATTTGCCCCTCTCAAACGGTGGTAAGCTGCAGCGAACTCAACCTTCGAGAGGGAGAAGGCATGCCCTAAATGCAAGTACCCATTCATATAGGGAAATGGAAAGCTCCCAAAAAACTTTTCACCAACTTTGGGGGGTTGATCGTTAGCTTCAGACTCAAAAACACGAGACTCATCCCACAACTTTCTTATTTCATGTTCCATTTCTAAAAGCTGGTCCCTCCTCTTGAAGCTCCTACCACTATCTGTATCTGCCATCTCGTTACTAATTTGACAAAAGCTGCAAAACAAAAGATGATATTAAAAAAGACATATATATATATAAACCAAAACATAGTATGCCAAGAAAATGCAACTATACCAAGATCAGGCAAGTGGAAACTACTACGAGTAATTTGACAAATTGTATTCTTCTTTTATTGTTGTATACTGCAGCCACTCTGCGTGAACTATTGTTCACATGTAATCTATGTGTCCAATATTTTAGCACAGATTAATAAGGATTTTCACGTTGGGTAAGAAAAGTTTGATACAAAAATGAAAATTTAAACAGCTTGAGACGGAATTGTGTTTCAATTTGTCATGTAGTTTAAATGCCCTCTGCTAAACATAAAACAAAAGAATTTAATGAAACAAAAGCAAACTCCAGACAAATATAGTATTAGCTAAGCGTGTCTTGTACACAACTTTTTAACTCCTATTATAACCTTTTTTCCATGAAAATAGGAGAGCTGAGATGCAGAAACTTAAGTAAAGCAGAGAATAAGATACCTGCGACGTATAATGGATGATTGAAGATTGCGGATTACACTAAGTGGGTGTAGAAAAAGATGGCGTATCAACGCCACAGTAGATTAAGGCGTTTGTATTATAGTTCCTGTAGACAAAATAATAAAAACCATTATCATTAGATGCGAGAATCAGATGTCTAACCATTAAGACGTGAATAAAAACTATTACATTTCATCTAGTTTTGCATTCCTTTAATCTTCTACATACAAAAAAATCTAGCAAGCATTTTTGTAGAAAAGATCAACCTCTATGTTTCTGTACTCTAAAATTAAGTTTGAAGGTTTCCTATCCGTTAAGAACAAGATAACTGAAGTTTATATTTCGGTAAAAAAAACATGTTAACGAGTATAAACATAAAACTTTATATTGCATGTATAGCAAATATATGCAATACGTGTTAATCCATCTTCTATATAATAAAGTTCAAATGTGCTCCATAAAACTTCATCAGTACTAAAACATCACATTTAACCAAATTCCTTCTATGCTGCTTCTTATAAAACAATAACTTAGGGGACGTTTGGTACGACTGAATTACAAAGAATGGAAACGAAGATTAGAATGGAGTTGTAGAGAATGAGCTTTAAGAAAAGAATGGATTCTATTGTTTGGTGTATACATATACACATAGTCTGGTAATGGAATGAGCAAGAAAAATGATTCTTGTGTTTGGTTTGAACGAATAATGAAATGAAACCTGAATAAAAATGAACACTGAGATCTGCGAGAATCCGAATTCGTATTGATATTTCCACTATTTTCTGAATTACAGTCAATAAGTGGCAGCAAGAATAATAGAAGAAGAAATCAAACTTGAAATCTGCAAAACTAATGATCCTCTCGTTAAATTTTCACTTTCAGTAGCTAACAAATGTCACAAGATAACTTCAATTTTGTATATATACCTTGAATATACCATCTTAAATGCAGATACCTTGAATTATGTGGATGAAAGAGTTCATGCACAAAACCAGAAACATAGAACTTGTTCTTTTTTCTTTTTAATTTTCTAATGGGGGTTTCTTGAGCTTGTTAAATATAATGGAAACAAATAATTTATAATTTATAACTATACAATATGTATGTGGTTAGGGACGAATCGCAACACGAAAGAAGAAGTGGAGATAAACGAATAACAATTGAAGGGACGACGTGAATACATGACAAGGCCTATAGTTACAAACCCTAATCTGGAACAAGACTTTGTCAGTTTATTTTGATTTTTAGTTTAATGTACAAGTCACGTGTCAATTATAAAATGAAGAAAAAGACGCGCTCCTCCTAAAATATCAATTCTTTTCTTTCTTTACTTTTTTAAGAGAATCAAAATGGATTCTCGAGAATGGTAAACCGAATCTCATGTTTCGATTCTTAATGCCAACAAACATGAGAATTTTCCATCCTACCAAACATGCCCTTAAGGTTTGTCTGGATGCTAGATATTAGAAGCATTTTAAAGCAATTATCAACTAGCGTTTTGTACACAATATGCCTGTTTGTCAGCAGGCGTTAGCTTTCAGATTTTGTTTACACGCGTAGGGCTGAGCAACGGGTTAACCCGAACCTAAAACTGATTTTGAGGAAAACATAAACCAAGAACAAGTTAACCTAGTGAACCGAAGTTAACCTAGAGAAACAGGTTTAGATAGTGTAGGTGTTTCTTTTTCTTTTTTTTTTGGTTTTGACCCGAGCAAAAGCGAAACCAAAGCCATAATTATATAAAAGCGAAAACCAAACCGTGTAAGGTTTAGTAAAACTAGCGTTTAAAGAAAATCGAAAAGGCTACAAGCTAGTTGGATTATATCTTCTAACTTAGAAGTGAAGATTAGGTTGAAAACAAATAAAAGCGTTTGTATTGTATTCGAAACTAATAAAATGATAATCCAATGTTTATATACATTGTTAATACAGAGCATAAGTTACATGATTATAATCTAATTGTTTTTTTTACTAAATTGAAAATTAAAGTTACATATTGTTTAAAACATGAAACAATCAAAGTGTAAATATAATTGAATAGTGAGAGAGAATGTTACCCGGTGAATGGAGGCGTGACTGAGAATAATGGAAGAAAATAAAACAAGTGCGGCTGCCCTGCCCTGCCCTGCCCTGCCCTGTGAGTGTCAAGGGTTTATTAGTTTGGTATATAAAGGGGCTGTTTGGGTTTCTTTTCAACGTGCTCACAAACTCATCCACTCCATTGTTTACATTAAAAAAAAAAAAAACATTTTGTCTAAAACTTAAAAAGATTTAACTTCGGAAACAAAAATTCTTCGCTTCAGTAACTAGGCGGTCTAGTTGCTAAATACACGTCCTGGAAAAGGGTTTCAGTTTAATATGATGATGATGTATAGTCTCTAGTCGGGTCATGAACCTGGCTCACGGGTACTACCCGCATCTGACCCAACAAGTGTGGGTTGGGCAATCATTGCCTTGGGCTCATACGATCCAGGTGGCAATGGCCGCACGTGGCATGGTACGGACTACGTGCAGGCCTTGCGCGGATGGGTTAGACTAAATCATAACCTAACTAGGATTGTGATTCGCTTAAAGCAAAGAGATATTCACTGACCTTATTTGGAAGATAAGGATCAGCGCCTATATGTTAATTATCTCTTGCTTGGCTTAAGATTCGGTAAAGTCCAACTAGGATTTTACCACCTATATAAGGAACTCCCAAGGGTTCCACAAAAGGTACGATTTCATAACACAGCATTACCCTAACTGATTATTAAACCCTAAAACCGATTACTTACTCTCACGCCAGTCTAATCGTGGGAAAAAATCCCACGGTAAGCCTAACTGTGTGTTATTCTATAGTGTGCAGGGTCTCGCTGGAAGTTCACTTGGTACGAGAGTCGGAGTCCCGGATACCCAAATTAAGCCTAATTCGGGTTAGTCAAGGACCATCCAAGTTTTGTATCAACAAGTTGGCGCCATCCGTGGGACCTACACTAAACTTTGCCAATGACGAAAGGCAATCCTTGCGCGGGAAACCCAAAGAACGTTGGTAAGAAAATACCAGCGACAGATATACCTACGACCTCTACTCAGTCACCCACTGGGTTGACAGGCGGGACGAGCAATCGAAACACGGTGAAACAACCCCTACGAGGAACTGGTTCACTGTTCAATGCCCCCGCACCAACCTTGGTTGTGACCAACCCTGATCCAGGGTCAGCACCGCAAAAACAGCTCGTTACGGAGCAAGAGGTCGAGACGGCTATCTCTGTCAATGAAGGGAGTATCGAAGACTATGTAACCCAGAACTTTGATACCATCGTCCCTCTCATCACGGCAAGATTAAACCAAAGAAGAAGTCTGCAATCTAGGCTTAACTTTGACGTTGATTTGGGAGATATGTCGCAGCGGACGCCGAAAAGACGAAAGAGACGTCAGGCCCAGGAACGACCTGAACCGCGAAACGTCTTCGATCACATCGGAGGCCGAATTATCGAAAACCTAGCAGTAGAACAAGAAACCTCTGACCACTCTGATGGGTCACTGGGGCACGCAGATTCGGAAACCCCTGCGGACGATACTCGGCGGACCAGCGTTTTTAAATGAATCAGCCCAGCGGGCTAACGCGAGGGACCTAACCCCGTAATCTCCGGGAAGAACCTGAAAAGGTGCCGACGAAGCAAGTCCAGGCGGAGGAGACGATCCCCAAGCTACGATTCATCCAGTTCCGACTTTGATGATCACCATCCTAATCGACGCCGGACAAGGTATTCCTCCTCGGATTCTTTAGAAGGGGAAAGAGAACATAGGTGACACTCCCATTGCTAGTTCCAAAGAGAGAACGAGGACTTTTCTCTCCCGTGGAGCCGGAAGAAGGAAGATGCGTTCACAAGTCGCATCTGAAACTATTCATAAGATAAGAAGCGACGGATGCCAACAAATGTCAAAACCTATGACGGTACAGGCGATTCCAATGACCATTTAAAAGTTTTCGAGTCGCATGCAAAAATTAAACAATGGCCAATGCCCATGTGGTGCCACATGTTCAACTCAACCCTAATTGGCAACGCGCGAGATTGGTTTGATAAACTCCCTCGTCGAAGCATCGATGAAGACCTACGAAAGGAGTTCAGAAGAAATTATACTCAAACAAAGAAGTATAACAAGGATCCCGTCTCACTCGCCACTGCGAAGCAGCTACCAGGGGAATCCACGGAAGATTTCACCGAGCTGTTCAAGGACGAGTGTACCAAGGTCAAGGCGTGCCCGGAAGTTTTAAAAATCTCTAACTACACGCAAGCAATAACAGATCAAGAACTGATCAGACGCTTGAATGACAGGATCCCGATAACCTCCGATGAACTAATGAGAAAGGTTAGATCTTTCATACAATGAGAGATAGCGGCTGCCAATAGTAGAAAGGGAAACCAGAGCTATAGGGCGCACGATCAGCCCAAACGGCAGCCAAATAACCAGACCAATAACTGAAACCTTAACTATCGAGGCCAACCAAGAGGAAGGTGTAGTAATGACAAATTCACCCCCTCAAATTGACTCCAAGGGAGATACTGATGTTGGTGGGAGAGAATTTCCCGAAACCGCCCCTAATGACTACCCCGGGGATCATCATCAAGGCAACCGGTATTGTGAGTATCACAATGATAAAGGTCACAGTACGGATGAGTGTATCTAGCTCAAAAAACATATTGAAGCGCTGGTAAAATCAGGCAAACTGAAGCACCTCACCAAGGATTGGAAGGATGGGAGGGACAACAAGAGAAACGATAAAAAGACCAGCCAAAAGATAAGCCCACGACCATATTTATGGTACAGTCGTGGCAGCGCAGGACAAGGCAAAAAGTCAACAAAAAATTTTCTCGTAGTAAGGAAATCTTGTTTCCTCCCTTAACTGCAAGCAACGTAGCCGAAGGACCTCTCACAATCGAGGTAAACATGGGAGACCACGTAGTCCGCTGCATGTACATCGATGAAGGATCATCAGCAGAAATCCTCTATGAACACTGCTTCATACGGCTACGCCCAGAGGTCAAAGTTAGTTGATGTCGGCCAAGTCTCATAGGCTTCAGTGGTGAAACAATTTGGCCATTAGGACAATTACGACTTTTGGTGACAATTGGGGATGAAGAGCACTCGACCATTGCATGGATGAACTTCATGGTGATACATTCACCATAGCCATATAATGGCATTATATGAAGACCAAGAATCGTAGCCATCCGAGCCATGTCATCCACAGCCCATGGTATGCTCAAATTCCCTATGGAAGGTGGTGTTGTTACTATCTTCAATACAACGATACCACTAGGATAATGTCACACAATAGCATCCCCGTTGCAGCCAACCACACAAGAGAAGGGGACGCCACCAACAAATCTAAAGGTGGCGATTTAAACAGACTACCCAGAGCAAGAAGTCGCAATCGGGGGAACATTGTCTAAAAAAGGTAGAGCCGTCATGTGCACTCTTGATGAGACTGCTTTTATACATGGTCTCATCGTTCTTTTTGGACTTAAAATGCATTAAATATCATCAAAATACCCAAATATATGCTTGTGTTTGTTGCTTGTGTATTTTAGGTACGGTTATTGAGAAAATGACAAAAGATCACAAGAATCATGCAAAAACGAACACGGGAAACGAAGCCGCACGATGAACCAAGCCCTAGTGAGGAATTTTCCAAAGAAAACCCTAGAAGATTTGAAGAATATTGAAGATTGGTCCTCCAAGTTTGAAGAATTGACACTTTATACCCTTGTATCTTCATAATTACAAGTTTGGTCCCTAAAGTTTGTCAAAATTACAAAAAAAGGACCCTTAACTTTGAAGAATTGGCAATTTTAGTCCCTCATCAAAACTAAATTGTCAATAATAGTCCTCCAAGAAGTCAACAAACAAGTCAAAGCCCTGAAGTTTGAAAACATGTCAAAATCAGTCCTTGGAATATGAAGAAATTGCAAGATTAGTCCTTGTTTCTATAAACTACAACTTGAAGGACTGAAAGTGCCAAACTGGCAAACTTATTTACAAAGGAGTGGAAGTTTTTGGCTAATTTATACAATATGGAGAAAGTAAGAACCTTGGGGGGCCATTTTGGCCAGACATCATAAATAGTATCCACCACTCCCCACACGCCACCTCATCCACCCAACTCCCTCCACCAATCAGAACACATTATCACTCCACGTCCACTTTCCACTTTAACTGATTAAGTAATAAACTTAATTAGTTTATTTTTTCCCTCTAAACACACAATTTGAATATTAAACCCCCCAAACCAGATTAAACTCACTTGTTCTTCCCCATAAACCCTAAAAACACCCAGGTGCGATTAATCTTAAACTAAAGGGGTTTTGCTCCAAAATGTCCAGAATGGTGATTAACCTAAGCCTAAACATAAACCCACTCTCACTTTTGTCCCCACTCAACCCATGTGCTCCCCAAGAGATTCCCTGCTCATGTCATTTTCACCCAAAACCCCAAAACGACAATCTCAACGGCTGAAAGTGTTTTCTTGCTCTCCAATGGTCCTCCAACGGCCATGATCATCACAAGTACACCCAAGACAACTAGCCATCACTTTCCTTCACATGTGAACCAAAAGTTGACTGAAAATTCAAAATTCGTCAAGGGGCATGTTAGGAATTTTCTACATTAGGGTTTTGATTTCTAGAGGGTTCTATCAGTCCTATAAAGAGACCTCTCAACTTGTGAGAAGGCTCTTGTTCCAGTTTTATGTAATTTTATTTTCCATGAATTAATGAAAAGTTCTTTTTAACCTACATAAGACTGTGATCCATTTAATTTCCAGCATTTTAAGTTTTAAAGTTTGTTTTTCTTGAATCCATTTTAAAATCCTCAAGTTTGTTTTTAAGAATTCACTTGTTTTCAAAAAAATTTTAGAAACTTATTTTTAAGCTTACTGCTATAAGCCATTTAATAAGCTTGTTAAACCAAGCTTATTGAATCTCTTATAAGCTTGTCTTTTCTCTCTTTGTTGTTTGTGGTGTGCAGGAAACAAGGATCATTCAAGGGGTATTCTCCTCATTTTCTTGGCATTTGTGCTTAAGCTAATCCAATCCCACAAGGCTCAGCACAAGCCCGGGCTTGTAGGAGGTGGCTTATCAGCCAATGTTGGGCTTGGAAGTAAGCCCAACAAGGTAGCCCTTGTTATCTATTTTAAATTTTCATTTTTCTGAAATTTTCATGCTTTATGTGAATTTTTTTGTTAAGTGGGTAAGAATTTGTTTAAGTGCTTGTATTTGCTTCACTTGGATGTTATATGCATGGCTTGAGTTCTTTAATCCATATTGGTAGAGTTTTGTGTTGATTTTGTTTGAAAAAAGTTGAAAAAAGAATTTAAAGGAGTGTTTGGGTAAACAGTTTAATCAGTTAAATTGCTATAAGTTAGGGTTGAATCTTGTTTAGTTATACTTCTTAGGTGTCTGTTATATGGAGTGTAGCTTGGTTATCAGTTTGGTAAGGGTTTGAACTCATTTGCATGCTAAAAAGGGTGAAAACATTGCACTTTTCAATTACTGCTTAATTGTGCCTGTTTTTGTGAAATTTTTCCACAAATCTTGATCATATGCTAGGGATAAGTGGTTTTTAGGGTTTGACATTGCTGGTATGCCATTTACCTTGATTGAATGCAAGAATTTGAGGTTTAAAATCCAGATTTGTGCTTGTATTTGTGTTCACTGTTCACAGACCTGCATATATGCTTAATCAGATACTTTTGATGCTTATTGTGTGAATTTTTGTGAAGTAACTTGGTTATTTTTGTGCTTAATCAGACTCCTTATACTCCAAAGAGTATAAGGGTGCCTTATTGTCCCAAATAAGCTATCAAAATAAGCTTTCCTAAGCTTATTGAAAAACAAACCAAAAATTTACACTGTCAGTGGGAACTCCTTTCCCACGGCTAGTATCTTTTTTACCACTGCTGAGCTAAAGGACAAAAGTCCAGCACATGTCACTATCTGTTTTCTTCCTTTTTTGTCTTTAGTGCCCAAAAAGTGGAATTAGATCTTGAAACCAGTTCCATTATTTTTCTTATTTAATTTAGGATTTTTCTGTTTAATTAAAATTTTTATTACTGTTCATTTAGTAATTTTTAGATTAATTAGCTATTTTTAATTAACTTTAAAGTTTCTGTTTTTGTCTTTTAGTGCCAAAAAGTAATATTTTTAGGTTTAATCAATTTTTCTGAACTTACAATAATATTCTAAGGATTTTGGTTAAAAAAGATTTTACTGTTCATCCTTTTATTAATTTTTAGAATTAATTTAAGTTAATTAGGGTTTTAATTAAACTAGTTTTGTCATTTAGTGGAAAATTTAATATTTTTCAAGATTTTTTCATTTTTCTACTGTTCACTAGAGTAAAATAGGATTTTTAAAATTGGTAGATTATTTTTAGCATTATTTAATTATTTTTTATAATTATTTTAATTTTAAAATAGTTTTTAGTAATTTAAAAATAGAAAAATAGTATTTAAAAATTATAAAAAATACTTTTTAGTTTCTAGATAATATAAGTAAGTTATTTGTTCAATAAAATCATATTTTGGACATTTTGATTAATTATATTTAATTTTAGGGCTTTAATTAGCATTTAAAATTGAATATTTAATTAATAAAAGGTTTTAAAATATTTTTATTGGATTTTATTCCTTATTTATATTATTTTAGACTTGTTTTAGCTTATAATAAATTTTTAGATTGAAATTTTTAATTTTGAAGCTTTTTGCGACTTTACGTGTACGCCTTTTTCGTCATAGTTTAATTCGTAGTCGTAACCGTCTTTTCTTTCCTTTCTCATTTCTTTTCTTCTTGTTCATAATCACAAACATCATATATCAACTCTTAACACAACGCACTTGCCTCCTCGAGAACGAACTCACCTAGGGTCATTCACACACGGTTTTCCTAAATCGTTGTGCACTTGCCCTATTTATTGCTCTCTTTTCCTAAAGGGTTGCAAAACTCCAACATCAACTCTCCTAAAAAATAACCTTGATGTGTTCGCCTGGGAACCCAAGGACATGACTGGAGTTCCTCGATCGATCACGGAGCACAGGCTACAAATCCGCACGAGATATCCCCCAGTAAAGCAAAAGAAGTGCGGGCAAGCCTCCGCGCGCAGCAGGGTAATACTCGAAGAAGTCAAAAGTTGGTTGACGTGGCATTATACGAGAAGTCTACTACCATGACTGGCTATCCAACCCAGTTATGGTAAAAAAACATGACGGTAGTTGGCGCATGTGTGTGGACTTCACGGACCTCAATAAAGCCTGTTCACTAGACTGTTATCCATTGCCGAAAGTCGATTAGAAGGTCGAGTCTTTATGTGGGTATCCCTTTAAAAGATTTTCGGACGCATATAAAGGATACCATCATATTCAGATGGCAGATGATGAATAGGAAAAAACAGTGTTCCATACAAATGTCGTTTGGTTTAAAAACGCGGGCGCCACCTATCAGCGTTTAGTCGACAAAGCCTTCGACGGCCAAATCGGGCGTAACCTGTAAGTCTACGTGGACGACTTGGTTATTAAAAGCCACACAGAGGAAGAACTTATCAGGACATTGAGGAAACCTTCGGAACACTGAGGAAGATCAACATGAAGTTGAATCCCAAAAAATGCACATTTGGAGCGACTGAAGTGTAACACCCCCATTTTTTCCTTATATATGTGTAAGCTAATTTTGGGTATTACTTCATAGAACATATATCATAATGATAAAAACAACTCAAAAGAGTGATTAAATCAACTTTCTTTATATATCATTTAAGAATCAGAGTTTTACAATATGAGGTCCCCAAAATCTATATCAATAATTTCAAGCTTGTGCCTCTTCATGTCATCCTTATGCTGCTCCATGCTATCAGTCATAATTTCCTGAAATATATGCTTGATAGGTGTGAAAACACCCATCCTTTTACCACTTAATTATAATAATAACGAAGCCAAAACGTGTATTTTATGTCGTAAATGTCGGAATTATGCGTGGTTTGTGTTTTTATTATGTTTTAGGACTGAAAGATGAAAAATGAAGAAAACACGGGCTTTCACGGGCTTTTATCGAAGAAATCGAGAAAAGACGAAGTCAAAAGATCAAGAGTGCACAAAGAACGGAAGTCCAAGGCATATTTTGAAGATTTATCGAGGAACAAGTCTAAAGACGGAAGTTTAATGAAGTCGGAGAACTCAAGTCTAATAAATGAAGAAAATTATAAGACGAGTTAAATTTATATCGACAAATCCAAGACGACGTCGAGAAAGACAAAGAATTTAAATCGAGTCGAGACGAGAAGAAAGAAAGAAGAAAGCTCCAACACATTTTCCTCCTCCTATATAAACCCTCCTAATATGTCATTGGGAGGTGTTAGAAAATTAGGAGTAGATTAAAGTAGGAGTAGGAGTAGGTGTTTTTACTTTCTCTCTCTAGTTTTTACTTTCTCTCTCTAATTTTTTCTTTAAAGTTTTAAGCTTTTCACTTTAATCTTGTATTTGAATCTTTAATCTTCATCTTTAATTTCAAGTTTTTCATATTCAATCTCTTTCTACCTTTCTTGATTTTTACTTGTTTGATCCGAAAATTATCTTTGATTTTGTTTAATCTTGATGTTTGATTTATTAAAAAGTTTATCTTTTGGTTTCTCTTTAAGTTTTTATACAACTTAAGCTTTGAGCTTATCATGCTTATTGGCTTATTTTGTGTTTAGCTTATTTACTTTTTAGTTTTCTTAAAAAGTTTAGTCTTTTTAAAGTCTGATTCATAAAGTTTGCTTATTTCGTATTTTAAAAATTTTCAAATTTGTGCTTATTGAGTTGGTTAAGTTTTTGTTAATTGTTCTTTTTAGAAGTGCTTATTGGTTTATTAGATTATGCTCATCCATCCGAATATTGTGATTTTTCCATCACAATAGGGTTTCTACATTGTGACGGCTTATTGTGATAGTTTTTCCGATCACTTATTCCGATCGTAGGTTGTGATCGCCCCTGGCATCGTACTTTGCGATCGGGTATAAGGCTTATTGTGACGAAATGCTGCCCAATTTTTGTTAGCCACATTCAGATAGAAACATTCAGATAGAAACATTCAGATAGAAACATTCAGATAGAAACATTCAGATAGAGACATTCAGATAGAAACATTTAGATAGAAACATTTAGATAGAATTATTCAGATAGAAACATTCAGATAGAAACATTTAGATAGAAACATTCAGATAGAAACATTCAGATAGAACTATTCAGATTGAATTATTTCGATAGAAGTTTTTAATTTTTCGTCATTTACTTTTAAGTATTAATTTTTAGTTTAAAATTTCTAGCTTCCACTTTTACTTAACGACATTTACATTTGTTTTTACATTTTCATTTTACTTGTAGTTTAAAATAGATAACCTTTTCCCTTTATATTCCACCAAGAATGACTGAGTCGCACAATTAACTAGTAATCAATTCGAAAAGATCGGACGATAACTTTTATACTTGGTAAAACCTTGTATCAAATGGCGCCGATGCCGGCTCTTTTCGTGAAGATTAACGGTTTATTGTGAGAGACGCGTTGGATTTTGGGATCTGTTCACTCGTGAACGTTATTTTTCGTGTAAAAAATTTCCAAAAAATCCCAAAAAAAATAAAAAAATTTCAAAAATCCCAAAAACATTTGAAAAATCATAAAAAGCATTTATTTTTCGAAAGTTTTGCACCAAAAATATTCTTCTTGCTTATCTATTGTGTTTAATGGATTCGTCTGTTGACTGTGTAGGGTGTGGAAGACCATCTTCTGGTAGTCAATCCTGTCAGTGGTGTTCACACGAACTGTGTGGAATGGATATCCCTAATTACGAATTTGGCCGTTGTCTATCGTGCAATTCGATCAATTCATATATCAATTCATTCTTCTCTTCTAATGACACTATTTCACCTTCTCCCACATATGACGATCCATATCAACAAAATGCACCGGGTTTCTCTCAATACCCGTGTTGCAACAATTGTGGGGGCCCTCACGATACTTCTTATTGTCAATCGATGAATTACTTTGAACCAAATACGTGCTATGATTCCGGTTTTTATAATTCCGAGCCCCCACATTACTCCCTCGATCATCAACCTTCTGTTGGAATGAGTGAAGAAGAACGAGCCATTTTTTTGAATACACTTCAATACGTTCAACAAGAATTAGCTAGCATACGCGAAGCAAGGGAGGAGGAAAAGAGACAACAACAAGAGCAAGTATCAAATCTTAGTGATTATACTCCTTCTCTTGTGCGTCCATACTACTATTATGATGATGACGAGGATGATATCTATGATCTCAACCCATCTTCTAAGATTACTACTCCTACTCTTGATATCCCTAATGCGTCTAAGGATAGTGATACATCCAGTGAGATTAGTGATTTTGGTCTTGATAAATTATTTGATGAGGTTTGTGATGTCCCTACTTTTGCTGAGCTTACAGACGAGGTCGCTCTTAATGATCATGATTTTTCTCCATGCTATGAGAATTTCACTTTTGAAATTTCTCAATCTCCCCCGGGAGATGAGGGCGATGTTGATTTATTCTCTCCAACTTACGAGAAGTTCACCACTGAACTTGGTCTTGTAGATGAGGTGGAAGATGTTATTCTTCGCGACAAATTACTGAAAGTTCATCTTCTTATTGCTAAGATTGAAGCGCTGAATTCTGCTCCTATTTCCGAGTCTTTACCTCCGTCTATTACTTCAGTTGAGAATAATGATACAGCTATGGAGGAAATCGACATTCTCTCAATACCTCCGGGTATAGATGATGATGACACGGAGGGGGATATTATTTTTGATAATTTGCTGCATGAAGGTATGGTCCCAAGTTCCCCTCCCGAGCACCTTTCATCCACTCCTTTAGACACCATTACAGAGGATGAGTGCTTTGACCCGGGGGTGACATTGACCATTCCATGATTGACACCTATACGGCTTTGCCGCTCAATGGTAATCATATGTCTTTTGGGGATGACATTTTGATTACTTTACCCACCCCACCTCCCGTGGATCATGATTTCACTTACTTTTCTTATGTTGAGAGGACTTTTCTACCCTTCAAGACTTATCCTCCGTCCTCTCCTTCATTAATGTCCTCCGGGAACGAGGACAAGGTCTTTGATCCTGGTATTACATTTGAGGCTTCCCCATGGACCATTTAATTCGGGGACGAGTCAGGCTCGTGACTCGGTTAACAAAAACAAGCGCTTCTTGGGAGGCAAACCGATTATCTATCCTTTTATTCTGTTTTTCTAATAAGTGTAGGGGGAGACCCTAGTATGTGTTTGTTGTTTTCTTTCTTATCATGTGCAGGGATTTGAGCTTTCAAAGATACATTCTTGATGACTTTTGACGAACCGTGATTCCGTGTACCCGTCTTCCCGAATCTATCCTAAACTCTTTTGATTCTCTATTTTATATTCTTCAATATTAAAATAGGAATCACTTTAGTTGTCTCTTCCTTAGCGAGATTTAAACAACATGCACAATGTCCTAAGTGTAGGGGAGGTTACTTCCACATGCTTAAACATTGAGGATAATGTTTATACTAAGTGTAGGGGACTTCTATCGAAGTTAAGTGGACTTTTCCTTGTATATGTCCTCATTTTAACCGGAAAATTGATTTTTCGACATTTTTCAAAAATTTTGATCTATTTTGGCCTAGTTGTATTTACCTTTTGTTATAGTTATTTACTTTCTTTGCTAGAATAAATTTTTAATAAGTGGTTTTAATTTTTAAACGTTGTGAATCTTTTGACTCGACCCGAGTTTACTTATCTAAGTTTACTCTAGCTAGTATCCTTAACGTGTTTAAGTCAACTTTTGCTAGGCTTTTATATAGGGAACTTTAAAACGCGAAAGTCTTAACTCTTACGGGTTAAGAACAAGAACTTTTCGCAAGTTCCTATAATTGACCCTAGAAAGTCGTTTATCAAGGGAACTTTAAAATGCGAATTCTAAACTTGAAAGAGTCTAAGAACTTGCAAAATCCTATAGATGACTTGAAAACCCAAAACTTTGATTTAATAGGCTAAGCATCTACGAATCTCATTCCTTGAGATTTTAAATTGTGGAGAACGAGAGATGATAGAGTCAATTATAAGTTTGGTACTCTTTCATGAATTTATGTGAGTTAATTATGAGCTTTTTCTCCCATCGCTTGTTAATAAATTTAATTGCAATAAGTAAGGTCATACGATTTGAAAAGTTCCTTAGCTTCTAGCCCAAGATCGTTTAAAAGTTGCTCGGTATTAATTAGAGTTCATAGCCAAGGCATAACTTATTGAAGCGGGATGTGAAGATTGGCGAGTCCGAAAAGGTCCTAACAAGACATGAGGGCTACATTTTGTTTCTAAAGATCCCAAGTGATGTGAAGAATCATTTATCAAAAATCAATATGAAGGATCGAGACACACGACGAAAAGCAAATACTCCCCAAAAGATCATGGAAAAGTCTATCCGAAAAGGCCCTAACAAGGTATGAGGATAAATAGATCCAAGTCCTAAAAGGAGGCGGATCGTTGTATATCAAAATCCCAAATAAAGATTGGAAAAAATGAAGAAGTCGTGGTCCAAATATGAAGAATCTCTCAAAAAGTTCAAGTGAAGAAATTCCTATTATGAAGAGAAGACCATTATTTCATGAACGTCTCCCAAGATTTGAAGTATGAAGTCAATGCCAAATATCAGTCTGAGAAAGGTCTCAAATCGTGAAGCGAGTTATGCCAAGATATGAACTTTATTAGGTCCCGAGAAGCAGTTTTAAAAGATTTTGTCCTTTAGCTAACTATTGATTAAATCGTCCTACTTTATTTTCAGACTAATAACTATCGAAATAAGTCAACAATGCATCTTCGTGATCATTCAAGACAACAATAAAATATAAGAGACACACCTAGGAATAAAGGGAGTCTAAGTAAATAATTGGCCCACATGAGTTTGTGATAGTTTGCTAACTTATAATAACAATGATCTCGTTTTTAAGCTTGGTGTGAGGAACGTGAAACTTGAGGGTGATAATCATTCATGACATTCCAGAACCCTAATGTAAGTCTTTTATCTCTTTACTTGTTTTCTTCCTTTGAATAGTTTGTAATTTTCTATCTCTTTAATGTCTTGTGTTTAATAAAGGCCAAGGTGGATTGAGTATGATGGGAAATGTAAAACTTGCTTTGTAATTAATGCATTGCATGAGGGCATTGCAATGGTCAAGTGTAGGGGATTTGATAGGTGTGAAAACACCCATCCTTTTACCACTTAATTATAATAATAACCAAGCCAAAACGTGTATTTTATGTCGTAAATGTCGGAATTATGCGTGGTTTGTGTTTTTATTGTGTTTTAGGACCGAAAGATGAAAAATGAAGAAAACACGGGCTTTCACGGGCTTTTATCGAAGAAATCGAGAAAAGACGAAGTCAAAAGATCAAGAGTAAGAACGGAAATCCAAGGCCTATTCTGAAGATTTATCGAGGAAAAAGTCTAAAGACGGAAGTTTAATGAAGTCGAAGAACTCAAGTCTAACAAATGAAGAAAATTATAAGACGAGTTAAATTTATATCGACAAATCTCAAGACGACGTCGAGAAAGACAAAGAATTTAAATCGAGTCGAGACGGGAAGAAAGAAAGAAGAAAGCTCCAACACATTTTCCTCCTCCTATATAAACCCTCCTAATATGTCATTAGGAGGTGTTAGAAAATTAGGAGTAGATTAGAGTAGGAGTAGGAGTAGGTGTTTTTACTTTCTCTCTCTAGTTTTTACTTTCTCTCTCTAGTTTTTTCTTTAAAGTTTTAAGCTTTTCACTTTAATCTTGTATTTGAATCTTTAATCTCCATCTTTAATTTCAAGTTTTTCATATTCAATCTCTTTCTACCTTTCTTGATTTTTACTTGTTTGATCCGAAAATTATCTTTGATTTTGTTTAATCTTGATGTTTGATTTATTAAAAAGTTTATCTTTTGGTTTCTCTTTAAGTTTTTATACAACTTAAGCTTTGAGCTTATCATGCTTATTGGCTTATTTTGTATTTAACTTATTTACTTTTTAGTTTTCTTAAAAAGTTTAGTCTTTTTAAAGTTTGATTCATAAAGTTTACTTATTTCGTATTTTAAAAGTTTTCAAATTGTGCTTATTGAGTTGGTTAAGTTTTTGTTAATTGTTCTTTTTAGAAGTGCTTATTGGTTTATTAGATTATGCTCATCCATCAGAATATTGTGATTTTTCCATCACAATAGGGTTTCTACATTGTGACGGCTTATTGTGATAGTTTTTCTGATCACTTATTCTGATCGTAGGTTGCGATCGCCCCTGGCATCGTACTTTGCGATCGGGTATAAGGCTTATTGTGACGAAATGCTGCCCAATTTTTGTTAGCCACATTCAGATAGAAACATTCAGATAGAAACATTCAGATAGAAACATTTAGATAGAAACATTCAGATAGAAACATTCAGATAGAAACATTTAGATAGAAACATTCAGATAAAAACATTAAGATAGAAACATTCAGATAGAATTATTCAGATAGAAACATTCATATAGAAACATTCAGATAGAAACATTCAGATAGAAACATTCAGATAGAATTATTCAGATTGAATTATTTCGATAGAAGTTTTTAATTTTTCGTCATTTACTTTTAAGTATTAATTTTTAGTTTAAAGTTTCTAGCTACCACTTTTACTTAACGACATTTACATTTGTTTTTACATTTTCATTTTACTTGTAGTTTAAAATAGATAACCTTTTCCCTTTATATTCACCAAGAACGACTGAGTCGCACAATTAACTAGTAATCAATTCGAAAAGATCGGACGATAACTTTTATACTTGGTAAAACCTTGTATCAATGCTTAAAAGTCAATACAAAGGTTGAGTGAATTCATAGGTTTGCAATAATAGTTTTGAATACATGTCTACCACCTCGAGCTACGTTACTATTCGCTCACATAAAACAATATTTTATTGCACTAAGCTCATGACATCAATATTAACGTGAATTCATCGAAGTGACCGTCATGATAGGATATCATGACAAGTAACCTACAGGTCCAGGTTACTTGTTGATACAAAAGTTGGATGGACCGAGCTAGACCCAAATTAGGCTTAATTCAGGGTCTTGTGGACTCCGGCTCTTGCACCAAGTGAATCTTGTTTGAAGACCTTGCACGCTAAATAACAAACACCGTTAGGTTTACCGTGGGCGCTTGTCCTACGATTAGACTCCGGCGTGAGAGTAAGTAATAGGTTTGAGTATATGTGAGGGTTTTAGAGTATTGTGTATCGTACCTTTGTAGAACCTCAGGGGTTCCTTTTATACCCGAGAGAGTCCTGGCTGGGCTTTCTTACTCTTGCGGCCTAAGGAAGAGATAACAACTTAAAATAGCTTGATCCTTATCATGTAACTAAGGTAAGTGTATATCCCTTTTCCTTAGGCGAATATAATCGTAGGATAAATTATATTTTGTTTTATCCTATCGCAGGGCGACAAGGACTTGGTTAAGTAATCAACCGTTGTGCGACAGCGGCTTACTGGGCCTCCTTGGCCGTGTGGGCGTTGCGCAGTTACAATCCATATCCAACGGGTACGGGTAGTACCCGTGGGCATAACCCGAATAGGGACTATACGTCATCATGTCCCCTCAGTCTAGTTGTCACAGGTTCTAACCGCAACTACTATAGCCTATCAGCCTGTCAAGTGGGCCATCGCAATGTTTAGTACCCCAAAAGTTACAAATTCTCCCGCCAAGGTCACATACATCCCCCCTTCACATAATCCCCTTGAAAGTCGGGAAAAACACATGCCATGTCACTTCACCCATTGACCTTCCACCGTTTGATGATAATAGTGGAATACACGTGGCACAGATCTGAACAATGGAACATTAAATCGAATGCCTATATATATATCACTGCCGCTTTTTGACTGCTCATCTTCAACAGTAAAAACTTCCATTACCAAGCTTTTTATAGAAACTAGAAGGAGGGGTTGAATAGTTTCTCATTGATTTATCTCCTAATTAAAATTCCTTTCAATTAGGTGAGTGCCAAAACTATCTTTTACTTGAAAGCTAGTTGCATAATGATTAGGTTCAATTCTAATGCATTAACAATAAGTAATAAGTGTAATGATGTTGAATGTAAGTAATGAGTAAGGAAAGAAACAACCTAGTAGGAAGACACCAAGATTTATAGTGGTTCGGAAACGAGTCTCTATCGTCGTTCCTACTCCACTCCTCGAGTACACCTTACTCGAGATTTTCACTATATCCACAAGCTCCCTTCTTGGCGGAGAATACCTTACAACGTCGCTTACATTATTTTTGACACTAAGCTAAATGTCGAGACCTAATCTTAGCTAGGACCAATCTACACAACGTCGCCCACTTCACCATTTTACGAAACAAGGCTAGATGTCGAGTTCTAATCTAAAGCTAGAACCAATCTTCACAACGTTGCCTACTTCACCATTTTCCGACACAAGGCTAGATGTCGAGTTCTAATCGAAAGCTAGAACCAATCTTCACGACTCTTCACTTTTAAGCTAAGTGAGAACTTCAAACAACACAACTACACATCACTTTATAGTTTAGTGAGAACTCACAAGACACAACCACATCACTTTATAGTTTAGTGAGAACTAACACAACTTATTATAACTCAACTAAACATATCTAAGAACACACATGTAGCTTGGATCTACACAACACAAATCCAAGCACACACTGTAAGATATTGTAAATCTTGCTTATGTTTTAGAGAGAGAAAGAGATAGAGAGATGATGGAGTTCACACACTTCTAGAGAGAGAAAATGAAAGATTACTATGTGTAAATTATGAAAAACCACCACCCTCTCCATCTAAGGAGAGGGTTTATATACCCAAGCCCATGTCATGGGCTTGGGCTTACATTTGGCCGCCGGCCCATACAACTTATGGGCTCGGTTTGGGCTTTGTTTAATAAGTGTAAATAACTAAACTACGAGCTATTACATGGACTATTGTTGGAGTGACCGATCCTTCTTAATACATAAAATGTATTTCTAACAATCTCCCCCTAAGGGAGGTCACTCCAAAAAAGGGCTTACCCAAGTTACAATAATAAAATAAACCTAGCATACTATGCTTGTCTTGAGCTCGTAGTCTTCATCTTTCTTTTCTTTTTCTTTTCTGGTGAACATGCTGATGTGATCATTGATGTCAATCTTGAGCATTAATCTATTGCCTTGATCTTGTGCATCCATCACTTGTGATCTTCGCCTCTTCGTGACTTCATGTCCCACATACTTATACCTTCGTAATTCTTGAAAGCTTCAGAGTTCGATACAGCGGAAGACTTAACTTTTAGGCTTTCTTGAATTAGATGAGGTATTAAGTGCATAAAGTATAAGCATGCGAGGACGACTTCTTCTTGGATTCCGCAACGCCACCGTCTTCAAATACCGCAACATAAGTAGACACGAACGAATTGGATTTGAACATTTCATTCTAATTCGGTAGCTGATGTAGGTTTTTCGTACACGTTTTAGGAAAAACGCGTATGAGTGGCAAGTATTAAGTCTTACGCTTTAGGAAAAACGTAAAACCGAATAAGTGCGGGTTCGTTCTCGAAGGAGGTGTGTGTATTAATGTGCCAAAATATATAAAATCAAGTTTGGATTAGTGACGTTTTTGGTTTCAAGAGAGAAAAATAAAAGACGAGCTACGACTACGATTAAACTACGACGTTGACGTAAAACGCGAACGTAAATACGTAAAACGTGACGAAAATAAAACTAAAACCTAAAAATTAATTAAAATATTAAACTAAGTCTTAAATAATATAAATAAGAATAAACATCCAACAAATATATTTTAAAACCTTTTATTAATTAAATATTCAATTTTTAATGCTAATTAAAGCCCAAAAATTAAATATAATTTACAAAATGCCCAAAATATTATTTTATTGAACAAATAAGTTACTTATATTATTTAAAGACTAGAAACTATTTTTCTTAAATTTTAAAAACTTTTTTTCTATTTTTAAATGGCTAAAAACTATTTTTAAATTAAAATAATCATAAAAAATAATAAAATAATGCCAAAATTAATTGGACAATTTTAAAAATCCTAAATTACCCTAATGAACAGTAGAAAATTGAAAAAGTTTAAAAAATGTAAAAATTTGCACTAAAAGACAAAACTAAATAATAATTAAACCCTAATTAACTTAAATTAATTATAAAAAATAATTAAAAAGTGAACAGTAAATATTTTTTTAAACTAAAAATCTTAAAATACTTTTCTAAATATAAGAAAAATTTTAAATCTGAAAAATAATACTTTTTTACACTAAATGACAAAATCAGAATAAATAAAAGTAATTAAAATAGCTAAATTATGAAAAAAAATAGCAAATGAACAATAACCTAAAAATAAATTATACTGAAAAATCAGAAACTAAAAAAGAAAAATATTGGAAAAAGATTGAAAGTCTAAAACCTATTTTACTTCACTAAAGACAAAAAAAAGTAAAACTGATAGTGACCTTTTTGCTTGATTCTGTCTTTTAGTGTAGCAGTGGCTACAAAAACACTAGCAGTGGGAACTAGTTCCCACTGGTAGTGATAAAAAAAACGGGTCTGTGAGAAGATTGATGTGTAGATTGCTTATTTTTTATTTTTGATGGGAAACAAAGGCACCCCCACACTCATGGAAGTGTGGGGAGTCAAGATAAACAAAAAAACACCAAGCACAAAGCAATAATCACACTAAAAAGAGCAAAGTTCAGTTGCTGATATGTAACACCCCCAAATTTATACAACTCAATACAGCAAAAGACTCGTTGGTGTTACGGGATAGCACATTACTCACATCATAGACAACGCATAAAAATCGCGTCGTTTATTAATAAAGCATTTCCATTCATAAATATCAAAGTTACATCGGTCCCAAGTCATTACATTTCATACAAGTTTTACAAAGTATTTGAATGGAAAATATTGTTTAAGTGCGGGCCATGAATTCTTGTCGTCTTCCCGAGAATTACCTTCAAGTACCTGAGATAAAACATGTTAAAAGAAAAGGGTCAGCGATAACGCCGAGTGAATTCATAGAGTTTAATAAATTCCATCAATATAATATCAGTATAAAAGTATTACTGAACATCATTTTGTACAAATCGTTTTGATAGGCCATGGAATAGCCAAAATCATTTTATACAAATCCTTATCGAAAATCATAATATAGGCATTTGCCTTAAAAATCGTTATACGAATCATTATCGTTAAAACACCATACAATACGTTTTTGCAACGTTGTATAGATTAAATAAAACCATTATATGAATATGGTTATAAAAAGCCTTAAAAATCATTATACGAGCCAATGTCGTAAAAACGTCATACAATACGTCTTACGACGTTGTATGAAAATAAAACCGTTATATGAGTATGGTTATGAAAACCAAAACACGAACATAATATCAATAGTATGACCCCGTATTGCTAGTCAGGCAATACTTCGTAATTCGATGCGTCTAATAGTATTTCGTTACTTTTGGATTATTACAAGCCGCATGACATTGTTACCTTACTAAACCAAAACGGGTAGCTAACCCGATACCAATTTTGCCCATCTAAAGTAGCGTGTCGTCACAAAGGTCACGCTATTGGAAATCTTCTCATACATAAATTCGCTTACCAATCAATGTGGCACGACGGGGATCAACCGTCAAGGCGCGAACTGGGGTGATCGTCCCCAAATAGTACTATTAAATGCATAAGCGTCTACCAACTCCCGGTAGTTCACAATTCATGCTAATGGGACTTTTAGTGACATAACCTAACTTTAATAATCCATTTTATTTCATCTATCGGGTCCATTAATCATTTACCGGGTCATACAATCGGGTCATTCAATCATTCGGGTCCAAAATCAATAAACAACAATCGGGACAAATGGTGTCCTAAGTTTATAAAAACTAACATGTTATCTCCCTCGCGGGTTTATAAAACATTTATAAAACATTTAAAAGAGTGCGAGGCTATGAACTCACGTTGACGTGGGAAGGCGGGTGATCGGCAATTCGGACGTACGGTACGCGCTTCAATCACGGAAACCTATATAAATAATAATCGGTCTTAGACGTTTGTCCAATGACTTTATAAAAATATCAATTATGTATACATATGATGATTATATATAATATGATGATCAAGTGGGTTTACATATTCTCGTTTACTCATTTTAGAGTTATATGTCGATAACTTTTATATTAGTTTACCAGTTTTACCCATTTACGTGTTTTAGGTCCAATAAGCCTATTATAAGTTATTTAACTTATTTTAATCTATTTTGTACTTATATTATCAGTACTTAAACTTCACAAGTTGGGCCCAAATGGGTTAAGCCCAATAATAAGTTTATAAGTGTTTTTATCTTATTTAGTCCAATTATTAGTCCAATATGCTTAATTAGCTCGTAAATGTCCGTATTTCTTATAGTTCGGGTTTTATCGGTTTTTACTTGTTATACATGTCTATATATCGGTATATAAGTTTTATAAAGTTTACATTAGACGGGTCCAACCATCTAAGTTTTATTTAGCAAAAACGTTAATTTTACGACAATAGCCGAAAAAGTCGTAAAAATCATGTTTATAGTTTTATCACTTATAAAACTTAACAAGTTACCATTTTTATAAAATGTCCACTTATTTAACCTTATATACACTTATATAAATAAAATCCATAAGTTAGTGGGTTTTTATTTTACATTTTATATATTAAAATGTGAGTGCTTATATAATATTATTATTCTTTAATTTCCAAAAATCTGATTTTTAACTTCATCTTCACCAAAACTGCCATATCTTGAGTTCTATATGGAGATAGAAGCTCAAATTTTTATCACATAAACTACATGATATGTGCTACATTTAACTCTCCTATAGCTACTGTTGAATCATCCTTTAAGTATTTTCTAAAAATCGTCCAAAACAGTAACCTCAGATTTATACCTTAAACTTGTTTTGATCATATCTCACTCATTATTTTGATTCCATTGCATGGCCAACTCTCACATGTGTACAAGACATTTAGCTTACTGTAAATGGATCCTACTTCATTATTTCATCAGTTCATAACATGTTTCTTTACTGTTTTATACAGCCATGTAAATTAATCAAGATTTTAACCTTGTTTCATTTGGGTTTTCACCTTTTTAATCATGTTTATCAACAACAAATCCCCACATAACATTTTTATCATCATATAATCATCATAAATAAATACAATAGGAAATAAAATACATGTTTACATAATCAAAATAACAAGAAGTTGAGGAGGACAATCTTTATACCACCATGATGATGTAGGTTGTGATCAAAACATGGATTTTGATGGAGAAACTTGTGCATAGCCAACACCATCTTCATGACCACCATTCTTCATGTATACCTTGTGGAAAATCAGCCCTACCACTCCATGAAATCTCCTTCTTGGATGTTATGAGCACCACCAATCAATAGGGTTTCAAAGTGGCTTCAATATATGTGTAAATAACACATGATTTTGTGGTGGAATCAAGATCATATTGGGTGTTTTTGGTTGAGGAAGGGACGGCCAAAATGAGATTAGAGAGAGAGATGTAGCTAGTTTGCATGAGTAGAATGAAAGCAAATGGTTTGCTTGGTGGTTTTGTGTGTTGGTTAGCTTAAGATGTAAGCTTGATGACATGTGTAAGGCTTGTTAGCTACACTTGACACATCAAGTGTTAAGTTGCTAACTTAGGCCGGTTTTGGGAGTGGGGTGGGACAAGTGTCCCACTTGTCTCATCCCATTTATTTACGGGTACTCCTCGATTCTAGTTTCCTCGATTTGCGTGCCCTCGGGTTGCTTTACGAAAAACGTTTTTATAAATTATGAATCAACGTCACAAAACAAATCCAATAAAAATTGTTTCATCAAAAACGGAGTTCGAAAACGTAAATACGTAATCCTAAGGTTTCCGGTTTAGTCGTAAAGGACGTTAAAATAAAATCGTAAGTCCTAATCTCTTCTCGTAAATTTGTGAGTTTATGAACTAACACAAATTTAAAACTCCAAAATAATATTCATGGACAAATTTATTTTCTGAAATGTCGGACTGTCACCAAAGATGGTGTATGTAAACGTAAGTACGTAACGTTGAATCCTCCGGTTTAGACGTAGTCGATGCTACTTCAAGACGTAAATCCAAATTTCTTCCCAAAAATAAGTGAGTTCATATTGTAAAATTAAAATAATGTTTTCAGACAAATATTGAGAATAAAATATCGACCATAAATTGACGGATTGTCACAGCATTTACCCCTAAACAGGATCTTTGTCCTCAAAGATCATCTTACCTTACTACTCGCTTCTTATAGAGTTAAAGCCATGTGGGTATTTCCTCCACACTCGATCTTTTCTCACAAGTACAATTCATTACAATACGCGAGTTTCAGCAAACATAACTACGGGAATAAGATCAGGCTAAATGTTGACTTACTTTCTCTATCCATGATGTTCACGGGTTTCTGATGAATGCAACTTTTTGCCGATCTAAGCTTTGCTAAGAACAATCAGATTTTCACTTGATAGATATTTCATCAAGTTCGATTTACGAAACATAATTTACGCAGTCTTTGAAGTCCTAGGGTAGATCCAGCTTGTATGCCTTTCAAACCAATCTTTCACATCATCTCAATGGTCCCATACAACGGGGACTTATATCCCATGATTTGTCAGATCATGAATTCATTTTTCTAAGTTTTTAAAATTTTTTTTGGCATAACTTCGCTACCCATTTGGCACTTCAAGATCCACATTTCATATTCACATAACCTCCTGCCCACTATCGGCAGTTTATAATCAAATCCTAATTTCAACAATCATTTCAGGTCTCGCGGGTCGAGTATTTTGCAAGGATAGGTTCGCCATCATAGGAAACCTTAAGCCTAAAAGACATGTCCAACCCACAATGGGTGTATGTCGGGTGTCTTCATCTCAACTCCTGCTTACAGATGCTCTAATATTCAGATCCTAACAAGATTCGATCTCGATCCTAATACGATGATTATCAATGATAATCTCTCCAAAGGAAAACGATTATACGGTCTATTACCAAAGGTTATTCATTCATACATAAAACAATACTTATATTACTCTGTATCGTTACTTTACCTCGTCCCTTCGATTTGGGATGGTACATAGTACTTTCATCAAGGTTCGTTCTCAATGACTTCTGAGCAAATCTCTAGAAATTCGATGCGAAGCGAGGATCTTGATATAGATGATCGATACAGGCATGCTATGTTTACATAACTCTTTTGCATTTATCATTAACGAGAATGATATTAGCAGATTTGGTCAATCTGTCGACGATGACCCAAATCGAATTAAATTCAGATGACGACCTTTGCAATAGCTAGACGTTTACTAATGTATGAGGCGATGTCTGCCTTCATAATTGCCATTAGTACAACTTCTTCAGACAAAGATACTCTTAGTCATAAAATGACATAAATAGAATACTTATACTTACAAATTCCAACATACTATATCTCACAATCTCCATATTTAGACAATCACAAGTGGTCTTTTAAATATTTAACGCTATTGGTTTCTCTATTTTAATGGTTCACATAAGACGCGAACCTCTTTTTATTATCTATATTACCCTTTTTATAAGCATCGGCTATATTTTAAATTGTTCGGCAATTTATTTTGCACCTTCATTATTAAGAAATACATCTTAATTGATTATTTATCGTTTTTATATAATATGTCAGTATCTATATTCACTTCTTATGATGTTATAATTATCATGTCCACAATTCACTCAGATATTCTTTCTATATTATGCGTCAGTATTTACGTTCAACTTTCTTCATATTTTCTAAGTTTCAGTTTCGTCTCATCTATCATTTTTATCCGTTTTACTCAATCTGTCGTCTAAAGCGTCGATAATTATTATAATTAATTAAATAATAAATATTCAATTTTTATGAAATGTAAACGTAAAAGTTTTTTTTTTTTTTGTTTTTTTTTTCTTATTTCGACCAATTATATAAAATGTTCAAAATAAATTTGAATTTAATTAACACGATTTTTGTTGATTTATCGAAAATATTTAATAAGATTCGTAAATGTTCGAAAAACCTTTGGTTACACTTTGGTCAAAATTTTCTTATTTGAAAAGCAAAAATTTTCGTTTCAAATTTCAAGTCATAAATTATATAATTTCCTCAATTCTTCTTAAGTTGTCTAGAAGTATACACAAACATTTACCCCTAAACAGAAGTTTAGTTAAATGGTTTGTGTATAAGGGAATAATCCCTTAAAATCCTTTGTTAAAACATTTGTCAAAACATATTTCCATTTCTTTTTGGTAAAATCCAAAGTCTTAAAAGGGCTCTTAATTTTTGAAGAGTCAATTTATATTCCATTATCCTTTTAATCACATAGTCTAATCATGTAAAGGTTCAAGTCTTTATTCATGTGTTAATTATTCAAGGTACAGGTTTTTATCGTTCGGCCAATTCAGGGCAATCTATAATTAATTATTAACTCATTCTTATACTTATAAACAAACAAATAGTCCTTAATGATTCGAGCATGAATTTATCAAATTACAGCCTACACACGTGATTCACCAAATTTATGAATACTACATGTGTATTAGTCAATTCAAACGACATCACGTGAAACTCATAATGTTCATTACAAGTAACGGATGTAATGATTGGAATAGATAATCTTTTTCGCAGATGCGAAGTTGATGATAACCATGCCGAGGATCAAAAACCTTGTAAATGATCGAACAAATCTTCCATTTCGAGTTATGGATATCGTTTTCGATTGTCAATTTACTCAGTTCACAGTAATCTATAAATATAAGGAATGATAACACCATAGCTCTTCGGGATGACAGGCTTGGTATAATAAAATCATTCTCCGACAACTCTCTCAGTTGTACGGTAATTCCTTAAATTCAGATGGTGCTGACGTACAATGCACAAGCCACAAGTGCAGCACCGAGAATATAATCAAATACCAATTTCTTCTTGCCTTAATGGCAAAAGTCTAGGTAATTCATCAACAAATACCTCCTAAAGTTTCAAATAACATAAACATCTTTTTAATAAATTCATATTAGGTTCTTCTAGATTACAATTTCTATAACTAGTTCACAACCATTCATGGTATACTTTCAAGTCTAAATACAGGATATCGTCATCCACCAAGAATTATTTAGATCACTTTTGATAATCAACATCTTATCGTTTAGGGGAATTCTACTCGAGTTCCCATCAATTAAGACAATGTCGTCATGTCATAATCAATCAATCCATTCCACTGGCACTATCAACTTTCCAGTTTTATTGCTGTCGGTAAGATGTGAACTTCTCAAAAGTCTAATAATAACTCATAATCCTTCACAATCAGGGATATATGGAGACACAACTACCATTAAAAGAGTAAGGTCAAAGCATAATCTATGCGAGAGAATTTCAAATCAGATACAGATGAAAACATCTAGCGAATATGAATATATCCCATGTTTTCATAATTTGAGTACGCATTCGAAAGCTCCTCGGATCGTTACCCAGGTCATTCAAATGAAATCAAATCAAAAGAAATGATATGAACGTCGATACATCCAGTCGGGTATCAACACTCGATAATCAAATACTTTTCCTAAGAATCTCACTACGGGAGAATTGGACAAGAACGGAATATCAATTTGTCAAATAAGACAAATTCCACAGATGAGTAAATTCGACTTAGAAGAATAGATGCTACAGGCACATATGTAGGTGTCCCTAACATTATGTCCTTATTTTTCACTTCTTGCAGATCTCATTAAAAATTTTAATCTTTCACAATCCTCAAAGAAAATGTAGTGTTTATTCATTAGTTTTATGGTGACTACTAATCAGTCTTGCATAGTCCATTCCAAATTGTATGTAGGCGCGCAACTATATAAAATTTCAAGATTAACGATGCAATACTTAGTTCGTCAAAATTTTATCATCCATGTTTACAGTAAAATCATTTTCATGCTTAATTCTTAGATAAGAATCAAGAATAAATTTACAAAGATTTTCTTTGTTATGAAAACAATTAAGTTTCTAAAGCTTTTCATAAACAACTTCATTTCGATATCAATCACTTATAATTCTCACTTTGAATAATCCTTATTGTGATGAAAATTAAATTTTCTCAAAGGATACCGTTTTAACTTTATAAAAACAATGTGTGATCTGCAAAAGAGTGATGAAGAGTTGTTCACCAAGAACTTAACTATGATATGATAGGGAATGAGCTTACCAAATAATCATGAAATTCATGACCTCGATGGCACTCACGAAGAATAATTCACAACATAACTCAAATCAAGATGAGTACTTGTTCAATGGTTACATTACTAATGCGAACATTAGGATGAAGCAAGAAAAGATAGATAACATCGATACATGTAGAAATTAGCAATCAAAGGTAGTCTTTTCATTAATCACAAACAAGTCAAAATTGTACCGTAACACATTACGTGTCACTATGTCATACAATTCTCAGAACTCATCCTACCAACTGATATCTCAGTTAAGTTAGGGATATTTAAAAGATACCACAATGAATACTAATCTACAAGAGTCATTAGGTGTTCCACATGTCCCAGAAGATCCATCGGTCTCAATTCAGAAGAAGATTTCTTCAATTTATTTCTTGGACACTGGGCATCCTCGTCAGTGGACAATGGCCTAGGAACAGCACTTAACACAAACCTACAATCATTTAAAACCTTATAATTCAATCACAGAACTTAACAACTTCTATCAATAATCTCATATTCCATACAGGTTAAATTTCACTTTATTCAAATTCCAACTAATTTTATACTCAATTCGATATCCTACTCCATTTTCCAATACTTTCAATCTTATTCTTCGGCCTTGTAAAGGCAATACAATCTCAATATGAATCAACACTCAATTTCCAATCTTATTAGCTCTTACAACAACAATTATCAAATGAGTCATTAATATGAAATGACTTGATCATTCAACTTAGACTTCTCGGAAAGGTATTAGTGGCATGAGGCTTTTGGGTGATGGTTCCAATGACAGCCTCAAGTGCAACATTCGCCCTTTCGATTCTCAAATTTAAGAATTGGGTGACAACGAATCATATGACATCTTTCTAGGTGGTAATGTTTTGTCAAACTCCACTCTATAAGAAAAGATCGTCAAAACATCGATATCAGTCTTAATCTCGCCAATTATTCTTCAATATCACGATCAACTAATATCCACATTTCTACGAGTATCAACCATTTGTTGGGATTATAAATATCCACAACTTGGTTTAGATCTAGGATAGCTAGAATTCCTACGAGAATAGCTTCGATTGATTTGCTAGGGGAGTTAGGGTTACTTTGTGACAATCTACGTCGTATAAATACCTCGTATAAAAATCAAATTAATCATCAAACAATCATGTAATAAAATTACATCATATATATATATAATCCAAGTTATATATATATTAAATTAACACTTCTCAGTCTTGGCCTTGTCGGTAACTCGGGAATTCTTCGGCACCGTTATAGTCAAAAGATTTTTAGACATTTTTAGAAAAATGTTTATAGTTAAAAGATTTTGAAATGTTTTATTCAAAACCTTGGTTTTAAAAATCTTTCGTTCTCTATAACGAGTGCTCTGATACCAAACTGTAACACCCCCAAATTTATACAACTCAATACAGCGGAAGACTCGTTGGTGTTACGGGATAGCACATTACTCACATCATAGACAACGCATAAAAATCGCGTCGTTTATTAATAAAGCATTTCCATTCATAAATATCAAAGTTACATCGGTCCCAAGTCATTACATTTCATACAAGTTTTACAAAGTATTTGAATGGAAAATATTGTTTAAGTGCGGGCCATGAATTCTTGTCGTCTTCCCGAGAATTACCTTCAAGTACCTGAGATAAAACATGTTAAAAGAAAAGGGTCAGCGATAACGCCGAGTGAATTCATAGAGTTTAATAAATTCCATCAATATAATATCAGTATAAAAGTATTACTGAACATCATTTTGTACAAATCGTTTTGATAGGCCATGGAATAGCCAAAATCATTTTATACAAATCCTTATCGAAAATCATAATATAGGCATTTGCCTTAAAAATCGTTATACGAATCATTATCGTTAAAACACCATACAATACGTTTTTGCAACGTTGTATAGATTAAATAAAACCATTATATGAATATGGTTATAAAAAGCCTTAAAAATCATTATACGAGCCAATGTCGTAAAAACGTCATACAATACGTCTTACGACGTTGTATGAAAATAAAACCGTTATATGAGTATGGTTATGAAAACCAAAACACGAACATAATATCAATAGTATGACCCCGTATTGCTAGTCAGGCAATACTTCGTAATTCGATGCGTCTAATAGTATTTCGTTAGTTTTGGATTATTACAAGCCGCATGACATTGTTACCTTACTAAACCAAAACGGGTAGCTAACCCGATACCAATTTTGCCCATATAAAGTATCGTGTCGTCACAAAGGTCACGCTATTGGAAATCTTCTCATACATAAATTCGCTTACCAATCAATGTGGCACGACGGGGATCAACCGTCAAGGCGCGAACTGGGGTGATCGTCCCCAAATAGTACTATTAAATGCATAAGCGTCTACCAACTCCCGGTAGTTCACAATTCATGCTAATGGGACTTTTAGTGACATAACCTAACTTTAATAATCCATTTTATTTCATCTATCGGGTCCATTAATCATTTACCGGGTCATACAATCGGGTCATTCAATCATTCGGGTCTAAAATCAATAAACAACAATCGGGACAAATGGTGTCCTAAGTTTATAAAAACTAACATGTTATCTCCCTCGCGGGTTTATAAAACATTTATAAAACATTTAAAAGAGTGCGAGGCTATGAACTCACGTTGACGTGGGAAGGCGGGTGATCGGCAATTCGGACGTACGGTACGCGCTTCAATCACGGAAACCTATATAAATAATAATCGGTCTTAGACGTTTGTCCAATGACTTTATAAAAATATCAATTATGTATACATATGATGATTATATATAATATGATGATCAAGTGGGTTTACATATTCTCGTTTACTCATTTTAGAGTTATATGTCGATAACTTTTATATTAGTTTACCAGTTTTACCCATTTACGTGTTTTAGGTCCAGTAAGCCTATTATAAGTTATTTAAATTATTTTAATCTATTTTGTACTTATATTATCAGTACTTAAACTTCACAAGTTGGGCCCAAATGGGTTAAGCCCAATAATAAGTTTATAAGTGTTTTTATCTTATTTAGTCCAATTATTAGTCCAATATGCTTAATTAGCTCGTAAATGTCCGTATTTCTTATAGTTCGGGTTTTATCGGTTTTTACTTGTTATACATGTCTATATATCAGTATATAAGTTTTATAAAGTTTACATTAGACGGGTCCAACCATCTAAGTTTTATTTAGCAAAAACGTTAATTTTACGGCAATAGCCGAAAAAGTCGTAAAAATCATGTTTATAGTTTTATCACTTATAAAACTTAACAAGTTACCATTTTTATAAATGTCCACTTATTTAACCTTTTATACACTTATATAAATAAAATCCATAAGTTAGTGGGTTTTTATTTTACATTTTATATATTAAAATGTGAGTGCTTATATAATAGTATTATTCTTTAATTTCCAAAAATCTGATTTTTAACTTCATCTTCACCAAAACTGCCATATCTTGAGTTCTATATGGAGATAGAAGCTCAAATTTTTATCACCTAAACTAAATGATATGTGATACATTTAACTCTTCTATACCTACTGTTGAATCATCCTTTAAGTATTTTCTAAAAATCGTCCAAAACAGTAACCTCAGATTTATACCTTAAACTTGTTTTGATCATATCTCACTCATTATTTTGATTCCATTGCATGGCCAACTCTCACATGTGTACAAGACATTTAGCTTACTGTAAATGGATCCTACTTCATTATTTCATCAGTTCATAACATGTTTCTTTACTGTTTTATACAGCCATGTAAATTAATCAAGATTTTAACCTTGTTTCATTTGGCTTTTTACCTTTTTAATCATGTTTATCAACAATAAATCCCCACATAACATTTTTATCATCATATAATCATCATAAATATATACAATAGGAAATAAAATACATGTTTACATAATCAAAATAACAAGAAGTTGAGGAGGACAATCTTTATACCACCATGATGATGTAGGTTGTGACCAAAACATGGATTTTGATGGAGAAACTTGTGCATAGCCAACACCATCTTCATGACCACCATTCTTCATGTATACCTTGTGGAAAATCAGCCCTACCACTCCATGAAATCTCCTTCTTGGATGTTATGAGCACCACCAATCAATAGGGTTTCAAAGTGGCTTCAACATATGTGTAAATAACACATGATTTTGTGGTGGAATCAAGATCATATTGGGTGTTTTTGGTTGAGGAAGGGACGGCCAAAATGAGATTAGAGAGAGAGATGTAGCTAGTTTGCATGAGTAGAATGAAAGCAAATGGTTTGCTTGGTGGTTTTGTGTGTTGGTTAGCTTAATATGTAAGCTTGATGACATGTGTAAGGCTTGTTAGCTACACTTGACACATCGAGTGTTAAGTTGCTAACTTAGGCCGGTTTTGGGAGTGGGGTGGGATAAGTGTCCCACTTGTCTCATCCCATTTATTTACGGGTACTCCTCGATTCTAGTTTCCTCGATTTGCGTGCCCTCGGGTTGCTTTACGAAAAACGTTTTTATAAATTATGAATCAACGTCACAAAACGAATCCAATAAAAATTGTTTCATCAAAAACGGAGTTCGAAAACGTAAATACGTAATCCTAAGGTTTCCGGTTTAGTCGTAAAGGACGTTAAAATAAAATCGTAAGTCCTAATCTCTTCTCGTAAATTTGTGAGTTTATGAACTAACACAAATTTAAAACTCCAAAATAATATTCATGGACAAATTTATTTTCTGAAATGTCGGACTGTCACCAAAGATGGTGTATGTAAACGTAAGTACGTAACGTTGAATCCTCCGGTTTAGACGTAGTCGATGCTACTTCAAGACGTAAATCCAAATTTCTTCCCAAAAATAAGTGAGTTCATATTGTAAAATTAAAATAATGTTTTCAGACAAATATTGAGAATAAAATATCGATCATAAATTGACGGATTGTCACATGATATGCAAAACAATGGTCTGATGAACAGTACTGGTGTATCTAGGTAAAAAGGTGAATTTCTAATGGCCACAACTTGCACAAAATCAAACCCAATCACATAAAACCTATCTAGAACCTAGGATGGGCCTATTTTCTAACAGCTCAAGCAAATTGGTGGGCAGAATTAATCTAAAACAAACAGGAATGCCTAATTTCTGATTTATGCTATGTCAACTAATAAAAGAGCAAGCACTATCTACTTCCTTCTACCAAACATGAAAACCCAAACACTAATATAATTGAAATACCCTATTGAAATGCAACTAAACAAATTTAAAGCAAAAGTCTTCAAACAGTCAAACAATAAACCCAAATCCAAAAAAACCCCTTAAAAATCAGTAACTAAAGATTAACAAAGTAATCTTAATCAAATCACTACCAAACTAATTTCTATCTATCTAAACATGCATACAAATCATAATTAAGCAATATCAAACAAGAAAAAACAACAATGAGCAGGCAACACTAAAAATCACATAAAATTCACAAAAAGTTCAATGAAAATGAAATAAGAGGTTCAAGCCTTACTTAGGGGCTGATGCCTTTCTTAATCAATCTTTGAGCTTATGAGAGCTTATGTGAAGTAGAGAAATGCTGGTGTTGACCATCCAGTCAACACCCAATATATCTTCACAAAAAAAAAATGAGAATGAGTTGATTGAATTTGCTTGTTTCTTGAAATCCTGCACAAACAAAGCCAACAAAGAGACAAACTTCAAGTTGAATAAGCTTGAAGCCAATAAGCTTGTCAGGCTTATTGGTGTTAGCTTGTTCAACAGTAAGTTAATAAATAAAATCAAAGATTTGGAAAGAAAATCTTGAAAACTGAATTTAAAGGAAAAATCTTTTTAAACTAAGCTAGAAAAACAGAACCCACTTCAAAAGCAACAAGCTAAGCTAAGCTTCCACTTTCACTTCCACATTACCTTAGCTAGAAACTTTGAAGCAGTTCTTTAAAAAAAACGTCACTTGGACAATTTCTCAAACCAATTATCTAATTTGAAAACTTATACTAACTTGCATAAAAAAATGAATGTAAACTAGAAAAGCAATAAAAGGAACTCAGTATTGTGTAAAAAGAAAAAATTTCATTATCATTACTATTTTAAAAAAGTTACACAAAAACTAGAACAAGCAAAATCCACAAGTCGGATTTGCTTTTATACTACAATAAGGAGGATTCTAGACTAAATAAATAAAAAATTACAATAGGGAAAACCCTAAACATTGAAAATCCGAATTTGCCCCTTTGATGTCTTCAAGAAATTATGGTCAAGACCCATGTGATGACTGAGGTGTTGCCAGCTGTTGAAGATAAGTCTTGAACGTCCAAAATAGCTTTGGGAGCAAGCTAATGCTTCTAAATCGTTGATGGAGTCAAATGATTCGATTTTTGCTATTTTTGGAGGAGCAGGGGAGCATGGGGGGGACCATTTGGGTGGAGGGAAATTAGTTTTGTGAGGTGGGTTTGATTTGGGTTAAGAGGAATTAAAGTTCTGGAGGCTTATGCTTAATAACCCTTTGATTAGGGTTAGATTAGGATTAGGGTTCTTTGGGATGGATTAGGGTGGTTTTAGGGGTGCTAAGTGAACAGGAGTGGTTTGGAGGGAATTTCAGTTTTAATAAACTCGTTTAAACGAGTTTAATAACTTAAACCGGTTTTGGATGAGTGGAAAAGTGAGGTGGCGTAGGGGTGCAAGGCTATTGGTGGAGGGTTTTAAGGTAGATGAGGTGTCGGCTTATGAGTGGTGGAAAGGATTAGGTTGTCGGGGGTTAATTATTTAATGGAGTGGGGTGTTAAAAGGTTTGGATTTATGGCAGGTTTAGTCATCCCCGTTAAATGGCTCTTTGACAGCTTTGCACTTTTGATCCACCATCCATTTCATCGTTAGTCCTTGGCAATTTCATCCATAGTCCTATAGTATTTGCAGTTTTAGTCCAAAGCTTTAAACTTGTAACTTTATCAATTTCCAAGGGCTTTTCTTGTATATTTATGAAACTTTAGGGACCCCACACTCATATTAATGGATAATTGAGGGGTATAAAGTGTCATTCTTCCAAAGTTGAGGGACCAAACTTGTATAATCTTCAAACTTCAAGGACTTGAATAGAAATTCATGATTCGGGCTTGGTTCTTTGTGCGGCTTCGTTTCCCGTGTTCATTTTTGCTTGATTCTTGTAATCTTTTGGTAAATTCACGATATCCGTACCTAAAATACACAATGAACAAACACAAGCATATATTTGGGTATTTTGACGATATTTTAAGCGTTTTAAGCCCGATTTGGACGATGAGACTATGTATAAATACAGTCTCATCACTCCCCCATACTAAACCATTGCCGTGTCCCCACGCAATGCTAGAATTAAGTATCGTAGCACTTCCAAAATTCATTTTATGATGACTTTTATTGAAGACATTAAATAAACTACTACACGTGTTTTAGACATAATGTAATGTTTTCATCACGAGAATGTGACTTTTGGGATCATAGAACAAGAACACGTGAATGCTTCGTTAGAAATAATTTCGTCGTCCTCGATTTTCACCCAATTCCATGCTAAGCGTGTAACGAGATCATTGTTATTATAAGTTAGCAACACGATCATATCTCATGAGTGTTAATTACGAACCTAAACTCCCTTCTTCCTAATTGGTATCTCTTATATTTTATTTTGTCTTAATGATCACGAGGATACATCATTGACTTATGCGTGAATAGAGATTAAGTCTAAAAATAGAAACTTAACGGTGTAACCAAAATCATCACATCAATAATTCATCCCAATAGACAACGATGTCAAAAAATTAAGTCAACAAGAAGGATCGATAAACACGATTTTATAACGGTTTTGAACATGAGACTTATTACCAAGACTTTTATACGCCCCCTAACGGAAGGGCCTTATTATCTTTGGTTTACCTCCATCTTTTATTCAACTTCGCCATGAAGCTTTTATTATGACTTCGGTCTTGCCTTGCCTTTTATTATCCGCCTCATCGGTGGTTTTATTAGCCAAAGACGTATATCCTCACGCTAAGGCGAATTTTGGATCTTTAAAGCTTCAAAGATTAAGGCTTGATTCACTTTCAATTTGGGCATAGATTTTTCGGCCTTGTGAGCTTCAAATTTTTGCTTAATTTAGGTGAGCACTTGAAATCTTATTATTAGGTGAAGCTTTCGATTATTCGGGTGCCAATACTTCAAAACCGTGACGCTGGCGATACCTTAATGTTTTCCCAATTTAATTACATGGAAGCTACCAAAACAAATTAGAAACCCAACAATAGTGACTAAACCGCCAAATCAATATTTATTAACAATTATTTATGCAAAAGCGTTGGGAGAATAAGCTAATAATTACTACACATAAGATCGTGACGATTACGAGACTTATAAATAACTCTATCATTTCTCGTCCTCATTTAAGAGACTTAGCCTAAAAAGTTAAGGAATCGAAGC
The DNA here is from genome assembly GCA_025667525.1 of Glebionis coronaria. NCBI lineage: Eukaryota > Viridiplantae > Streptophyta > Magnoliopsida > Asterales > Asteraceae > Glebionis > Glebionis coronaria. Next base: position 93,623,929 of record CM046876.1, on the reverse strand, counting down.
TAAGTGCTCAACACGCACGGTCGAGTAAAAAATTACTCTCGTTCTCACCATCGGAAAACCTACATTCGTGTCTTAAACACTTATGAAAAACTAGAAAAATTTTAAAATTTGGCCATTTTTAGCCTTATTTTGCAACAAAACGATAGCAAAAAGATGAATATTGGATTGCGTGTTGACGTAAGCAAGGTGAAGTATCTACTCACCCCCCATACTAAAACTAAACATTGTCCTCAATGTTTCGAGTCTAGGGGTGTAAACACCCCCATACTAGAGACGAAGTCGAATGTTTAATCTCGAGCATGGAAAGGGTAAAACGAATAACCTAAAAGCCGTTTATGAATTATGCTAATAAGATAAACGTTAGAACATAAAAGGATATCATCGGATATCGGAATCTCCAAAGGCAACGATCGAAGCTCGAGTGCTACGTAAAACGAACACGAGAGGCTTCAATGATGACGATGAACCTAATGAATCACAATAACAAAAAACCACGGAACAAAGGTTGGAAGAGCACAAGTCCCCTCGTTACATTAACTAAGAAAGCGATAATATGTACAAGGATAAGCATGAGAATCCCCCACGAGACACCTTGTTTTTGATAACCGAGTCAAAAGCTCGACTCGAATCCCCATAAATGTGATCATTTAGGGATAATCTTGGTATGGTCATTTTTAGTAGGGCTTACATGATAAACAATGCCCAAAAGTACACGGAGTACTTTAAAAACCCGATAAACGTATACCGGGGTCAAAGATAGCGTCCTCGTTTTCGGATGAAAGACGAAACAACGCTACTCCAACGTGAACCCCAATGGGGTAGAAGAAAAGAGATGAGAAGTAGAAAGGTGGGGCAATGGGGAAGTCAAACATATGAGCTACTCGAGGTAGACTCACACCAAGCAAACGAAAAGATTTTCCATTTATTGCATCGGTGGAAGACCGAGATTTCCCTTTACAAGCAATTCCGGGATCGTAAATCTCGTCCTCGGTGGTAAAGTGTGAGGGAACATTTGGGGCTTCCCCCACACTAAAACCACACCAACCATCGTCAAAAGGAGTAGACGAGGTGGTAGCACTCATAAAACGCGGTGATGACGGAGTTAAACATGTAGAAAAATCTTTTAAAACATTTTTAAAATCCTTTCCTTTTTCATCGTTTTTAAACTCTCTATGAAAACCCGATTTGATAATGTCGAAAATATTTGGCGTGTCAAATTGAAAATTAGCCGCGCTAAAAATCCTCACATTTAAGTCATTGGTGGGAGGGGGTGGCGGATTATATAAGTTCTCAAAACATTTATCAATAAAGAACACCGCCCCCTCGGGGTCTACATACTCGTCATCCTCATGAACGTCGATCTCATCGATTTCTTCATCAAAGATAGGCTTGTCAAACCAAGGTTTGTCATTCCCCTCCTTGAGTATCTTAGAAACTCTCTCGAAAAGATCACGATCAAGCACGAAACCATCATTCTTTTGTGGGGATCGTTGATAAGTTAGATCCTCACGAATGTGGTAAACGTCATTCTCAAATGAGGAGTGTTAATTAGGTAACTCCTCGAGAATGGGATTTTTAGTGGTCACATGAGTTGGTTCGTCATTAAAAATAAGACGTTCCAACTCATTTAGTTCATCCTCGATTTTGGAAAGATCAACCTCACTCGTAGGTGGAAGTGAAGGCATAAGAGCTAGCTCTCGTTCAATGATTTCCTCAATCTCGGGATCAAACTCGTAATCATCGTACTTCACATGTTTCTTTTTAGGAGAATCAAAAATTGCATGTGGATGTCGAAGTACGTGATCAATCTCGGCAAAATCGCCATCGTCATCGTCAAAGAAAGAGTCGATGTGAGCACTCACAACCATGGACTTACAAGCACTAGGGCTATGCTTAGGTGACTTTTCTAAGACGAGAGGATCGATGTCGATAAACCCTTTAGCCTCAACGGGTGTTGGGCTAGGCAAAGGAGGCACTTCGATGGAGTTAGAAGTTGAAGCCTCAAAGTCATGGTCCTTCGAAGGTGGTGAAGACGAATCCATTTTGGTCATTGTCGTGATGGCATTAACGTCACCCTTCGGAATTGGTGGTTCACTTGTTTCGCTAAAAACATCCCAAAGTGAGTTTTCATCCATAAATTTACACATACCCTTTTGAATTAGGTACACGTATTCTTTATCGTTAAAATCATCATCTTTAAAACCTTTTTTCTTAATTCTTTCAAAACATGCATCAAGCTTCATTCTTTCCGCTAAAGTAAACATTTTGAAATCATTAGAATTTGAATCATTAGGTTTTGAAACCTCGGTTTTTTCATTCTCATTAAATCCTTGGGATTTTCTAGCGAAAAAGTCTATTTTCTCATCCCCATATCTCATAGTAAGTCTCCCCTCGTGAACGTCGATTACGGTTTGAGCCGTCGATAAGAATGGTCGGCCTAAAATAATGGGACATTTAGGGTCACACTCGTAATCGGATATAACGAAATCCGCGGGAAAAACAAACTTTCCAATCCTAACATAGACATCCTCGGCTATTCCAATTGGTATAAGTGGCGTACAATTTGCAAGCTCGATTGTCATGTTCGTGGGGGTAAGCGAAGGCAATCTCATTAATTTCCAAAGAGAATGAGGCATGAGATTGATGCTAACACCTAAATCGGCAAGAGCTAAACATCCCTCAATCTCGGAAAAATCACAAGGTAGTAGAAATTGGCCCGGATCCTTTTCCTTTCTCGGCATACGCCTTTTGGGTTTTTTAAGAAGGATCGAAGCACAAGTTTCTTCAAGGGTTACTTTGGTAAGGTCGACAAAACTCTCTTTTTGAACCGTGGATGGAATTTGAGGTACACGAGGGTGTGCACTCTTTTCCTTGGTCGCCACGTTCACCCCATCGACTTTAGAACAAGAAGACGTCTTAGAAGTCGAGGGTTGAGAGGGATAAACAACACGGAATCCTTCAAGGTTAGGGGTAATCACACGACCTTTCTCACGAGACGAGGCGGCTTTACATTGTTCTTTCGGATTAGCAACGGTGTCACTAGGTAACGAACTTGATGACGAACCCGAGGCTTTGTTCATTATGGCCGAAAACATCTTTTTTATATCAATTTGCCCTTGCTCAATCTTTGTGTTTTGCAATTTCAATGTATTTGTAAAGTCGTTTTTCAAAGTACCAATTTCTCCCTCTAATCGTCTCATATTAGCCTCATTCGTTTTCATGTAATTTTGAAAATCGTTTGACGAACTATTTTGATTTGAGTTAAAGTTCCCTTGGTTTTGATTATTTCTTTGAAAATTGTTTTGATTCCCACTTGAAAAATTGTTACCTTGATTGTTATCTCTATTTTGCCAAGTTATATTACGACCTTGATTATAACCTCCTTGATTTTGATTCGAAAAATTTCCTTGTTGATTATATCCATGAAAATTGTTTCGATTTTGAAAATTGTTGCCTTGATTATAATTGCCTTGTTGTGATGGACCGACGTTATTTTGATTAGAAAAATTGTTGTTTAACGCACTCACATTCGACGTTTGGCCATCCGTAGCCGCACACTCGTAATAATTATGAGGTCCACCACAAAAAGTACACGAAACCTCAACCGCTTTCACCGTAGCGGGAGCGTCTTTCTTTTGCATCTCAATGAGAAAAGACGTGAACACATTCGTTAACTTGTCGACTTTTGCATCAACTCTCTCAATGTCGCGATTAGAATTACTAACATTGGCGACGTTGGCAACACTCGGTGCATTGTGGAGTTGGTAAACCTTGGATCGGTTCTCGATAATTATCAATGCATCTTTCGGAGTCTTACACAAAAAGTTGCCACCGGCGGCGGATTCAACGAGTCTTGTTCGTGAAAATTAAGACAGTTGTAAAACGTATCGATTTGGTGCAACTCGGAAAAACCATGGTGAGGACATTGCCTAAGCAATTCCTTAAAACGATCCCACGCGTCTCTAAAAGATTCATTCGGTTTTTGCTCAAATTTTGTAATCTCATTTTTGAAAAACGTTGTCTTAGACGGTGGGAAAAAATAATTAACGAACTTGGAAACGAGATCCTTCCACGTAACTATCGAATTAGGTGGCTCTTTCTCGTACCAATCCTTGGCGGCACCATCGAGCGAGTACGGAAAAAGCATAAGCTTGACGACATCGGTGTCGACGTTCTTAAACTTGCTCGTGGCCAAAAGACGATTAAAATTCCGAATATGGTCGTGAGGATTATCGGCTTCACGACCTCGAAACTTCGTAGCTTGTATCAACGAAAACATTCCGCTCTTGATCTCAAAATTCTCCGCTTCGATAGCGGGAATTACGATCGCGTCTCCATAACCCTGGTGGGCGCTTGGAGCAATTCCATCATCGAACGATTGTCGGCCATCTCGTCTAAGGTCTCTTCAACAACGATATTAGGAACGTCGGTTTCTAATTCTCGTCTACGTCGTCGATTCCTTCGATTACGATTGCGTCGATTCGAAGCTTCGCTAGAATTGGAATAATCCTTCGATCGAGTGCGCATGCACTAAGCGTAGAATGGGTGGTAGCAAAGAAGATTCTTTTTGTGGTTTTTCGATTTTTCAATTTTTTTGGTTTTTGATTGGTTTTTTAATTTTTTGGATTTTTGAATGTATTACGTAGACAAAAATCTACAAATCTCCCCTCGAATCGATCTTCTCGATTAAAGGAGCCTCAAAGAATGAAAACGATCACGTGGAGTGAACGCTTTCGATGACTTTAGAACGTTGGTGGAACACCAAAACGTTCAAGAGGGTTTAATCTTGAAAACACAAGCAAATATAATATACGTAGATAATACTTGGGCGGCAAACCCTCGATTAGACCTCTTTCTCAAAACACGCACAAGCAAGCGGAGGAAACGAGGCGGCGCGAAGCACTTAAGAGCCTTTTTCCTTTAGGTCGTGAAATACAACCGCCTTATACCCACCTTATAGTTTGTGTTAATTGAAATTAAGCCTCACGAAAGTATTTATCTATTTTGCCTTTAAACTTTTGCTTTGGATTCGAATACAATGATCGAGTGATGAAATCTCGAATCAAGGTTGTGATTTCTCACGTATTTGGAGTACTTGTATATTTATTTGTTCTTACGTAGTACAATATAGTAATAATATTCACAATAAAAACGAAGACCAATATATCTACAATATAGTAAAGATTGTTGTGTGTTTAACTTAGGAAAATTAAACACAATTTATTTGGATAATATAATATAATAAGGAAAAATAACAAAAATGAGTATGTACGATATTCACGCTTTCCAAAAATTGAAAAGCAAAAACGCACTACTCACACAAACACGATACTAATAATAATGGCACACAAACACCTCCCCGGTAGCGGCGCCAAAAATTGATGTAGGTTTTTCGTACACGTTTTAGGAAAAACGCGTATGAGTGGCAAGTATTAAGTCTTACGCTTTAGGAAAAACGTAAAACCGAATAAGTGCGGGTTCGTTCTCGAAGGAGGTGTGTGTATTAATGTGCCAAAATATATAAAATCAAGTTTGGATTAGTGACGTTTTTGGTTTCAAGAGAGAAAAATAAAAGACGAGCTACGACTACGATTAAACTACGACGTTGACGTAAAACGCGAACGTAAATACGTAAAACGTGACGAAAATAAAACTAAAACCTAAAAATTAATTAAAATATTAAACTAAGTCTTAAATAATATAAATAAGAATAAAAATCCAACAAATATATTTTAAAACCTTTTATTAATTAAATATTCAATTTTTAATGCTAATTAAAGCCCAAAAACTAAATATAATTTACAAAATGCCCAAAATATTATTTTATTGAACAAATAAGTTACTTATATTATTTAAAGACTAAAAACTATTTTTCTTAAATTTTAAAAACTATTTTTCTATTTTTAAATGGCTAAAAACTATTTTTAAATTAAAATAATCATAAAAAATAATAAAATAATGCCAAAATTAATTGGACAATTTTAAAAATCCTAAATTACCCTAATGAATAGTAGAAAATTGAAAAAGTTTAAAAAATGTAAAAATTTGCACTAAAAGACAAAACTGAATAATAATTAAACCCTAATTAACTTAAATTAATTATAAAAAATAATTAAAAAGTGAACAGTAAATATTTTTTTAAACTAATAATCTTAAAATACTTTTCTAAATATAAGAAAAATTTTAAATCTGAAAAATAATACTTTTTTACACTAAATGACAAAATCAGAATAAATAAAAGTAATTAAAATAGCTAAATTATGAAAAAAATAGCAAATGAACAGTAACCTAAAAATAAATTATATTGAAAAATCAGAAATTAAAAAAGAAAAATATTGGAAAAAGATTGAAAGTCTAAAACCTATTTTACTTCACTAAAGACAAAAAAAAGTAAAACTGATAGTGACCTTTTTGCTTGATTCTGTCTTTTAGTGTAGCAGTGGCTACAAAAACACTAGCAGTGGGAACTAGTTCCCACTGGTAGTGATAAAGAAAACGGGTCTGTGAGAAGATTGATGTGTAGATTGCTTATTTTTGATTTTTGATGGGAAACAAAGGCACCCCCACACTCATGGAAGTGTGGGGAGTCAAGATAAACAAAAAAAACACCAAGCACAAAGCAATAATCACACTAAAAAGAGCAAAGTTCAGTTGCTGATATGCAAAACAATGGTCTGATGAACAGTACTGGTGTATCTAGGTAAAAAGGTGAATTTCTAATGGCCACAACTTGCACAAAATCAAACCCAATCACATAAAACCTATCTAGAACCTAGGATGGGCCTATTTTCTAACAGCTCAAGCAAATTGGTGGGCAGAATTAATCTAAAACAAACAGGAATGCCTACTTTCTGATTTATGCTATGTCAACTAATAAAAGAGCAAGCACTATCTACTTCCTTCTACCAAACATGAAAACCCAAACACTAATATAACTGAAATACCCTATTGAAGTGCAACTAAACAAATTTAAAGCAAAAGTCTTCAAACAGTCAAACAATAAACCCAAATCCAAACACCCCTTAAAAATCAGTAACTAAAGATTAACAAAGTAATCTTAATCAAATCACTACCAAACTAATTTCTATCTATCTAAACATGCATACAAATCATAATTAAGCAATATCAAACAAGAAAAAACAACAATGAGCAGGCAACACTAAAAATCACATAAAATTCACAAAAAGTTCAATGAAAATGAAATAAGAGGTTCAAGCCTTACTTAGGGGCTGATGCCTTTCTTAATCAATCTTTGAGCTTATGAGAGCTTATGTGAAGTAGAGAAATGCTGGTGTTGACCATCCAGTCAACACCCAATATATCTTCACAAAAAAAAATGAGAATGATTTGATGGAATTTGCTTGTTTCTTGAAATCCTGCACAAACAAAGCCAACAAAGAGACAAACTTCAAGTTGAATAAGCTTGAAGCCAATAAGCTTGTCAGGCTTATTGGTGTTAGCTTATTCAACAGTAAGTTAATAAAGAAAATCAAAGATTTGGAAAGAAAATCTTGAAAACTGAATTTAAAGGAAAAATCTTTTTAAACTAAGCTAGAAAAACAGAACCCACTTCAAAAGCAACAAGCTAAGCTAAGCTTCCACTTTCACTTCCACATTACCTTAGCTAGAAACTTTGAAGCAGTTCTTTAAAAAAAACGTCACTTGGACAATTTCTCAAACCAATTATCTAATTTGAAAACTTATACTAACTTGCATATAAAAAATGAATGTAAACTAGAAAAGCAGTAAAAGGAACTCAGTATTGTGTACAAAGAAAAAATTTCATTATCATTACTATTTTAAAAAAGTTACACAAAAACTGGAACAAGCAAAATCCACAAGTCGGATTTGCTTTTATACTACAATAAGGAGGATTCTAGACTAAATAAATAAAAAATTACAATAGGGAAAACCCTAAACATTGAAAATCCGAATTTGCCCCTTTGATGTCTTCAAGAAATTATGGTCAAGACCCATGTGATGACTGAGGTGTTGCCAGCTGTTGAAGATAAATATTGAACGTCCAAAATAGCTTTGGGAGCAAGCTAATGCATCTAAATCGTTGATGGAGTCAAAGGATTCGATTTTTGCTATTTTTGGAGGAGCAGGGGAGCATGGGGGGGAAAAATTGATGTAGGTTTTTCGTACACGTTTTAGGAAAAACGCGTATGAGTGACAAGTATTAAGTCTTACGTTTTAGGAAAAACGTAAAACCGAATAAGTGCGGGTTCGTTCTCGAAGGAGGTGTGTGTATTAATGTGCCAAAATATATAAAATCAAGTTTGGATTAGTGACGTTTTTGGTTTCAATAGAGAAAAATAAAAGACGAGCTACGACTACGATTAAACTACGACGTTGACGTAAAACGCGAACGTAAATACGTAAAACGTGACGAAAATAAAACTAAAACCTAAAAATTAATTAAAATATTAAACTAAGTCTTAAATAATATAAATAAGAATAAAAATCCAACAAATATATTTTAAAACCTTTTATTAATTAAATATTCAATTTTTAATGCTAATTAAAGCCCAAAAATTAAATATAATTTACAAAATGCCCAAAATATTATTTTATTGAACAAATAAGTTACTTATATTATTTAAAGACTAAAAACTATTTTTCTTAAATTTTAAAAACTATTTTTCTATTTTTAAATGGCTAAAATCTATTTTTAAATTAAAATAATCATAAAAAATAATAAAATAATGCCAAAATTAATTGGACAATTTTAAAAATCCTAAATTACCCTAATGAACAGTAGAAAATTGAAAAAGTTTAAAAAATGTAAAAATTTGCACTAAAAGACAAAACTGAATAATAATTAAACCCTAATTAACTTAAATTAATTATAAAAAATAATTAAAAAGTGAACAGTAAATATTTTTTAAACTAAAAATCTTAAAATACTTTTCTAAATATAAGAAAAATTTTAAATCTGAAAAATAATACTTTTTTACACTAAATGACAAAATCAGAATAAATAAAAGTAATTAAAATAGCTAAATTATGAAAAAAATAGCAAATGAACAGTAACCTAAAAATAAATTATACTGAAAAATCAGAAATTAAAAAAGAAAAATATTGGAAAAAGATTGAAAGTCTAAAACCTATTTTACTTCACTAAAGACAAAAAAAAGTAAAACTGATAGTGACCTTTTTGCTTGATTCTGTCTTTTAGTGTAGCAGTGGCTACAAAAACACTAGCAGTGGGAACTAGTTCCCACTGGTAGTGATAAAAAAAACGGGTCTGTGAGAAGATTGATGTGTAGATTGCTTATTTTTGATTTTTGATGGGAAACAAAGGCACCCCCACACGCATGGAAGTGTGGGGAGTCAAGATAAACAAAAAAAACACCAAGCACAAAGCAATAATCACACTAAAAAGAGCAAAGTTCAGTTGCTGATATGCAAAACAATGGTCTGATGAACAGTACTGGTGTATCTAGGTAAAAAGGTGAATTTCTAATGGCCACAACTTGCACAAAATCAAACCCAATCACATAAAACCTATCTAGAACCTAGGATGGGCCTATTTTCTAACAGCTCAAGCAAATTGGTGGGCAGAATTAATCTAAAACAAACAGGAATGCCTACTTTCCGATTTATGCTATGTCAACTAATAAAAGAGCAAGCACTATCTACTTCCTTCTACCAAACATGAAAACCCAAACACTAATATAACTGAAATACCCTATTGAAGTGCAACTAAACAAATTTAAAGCAAAAGTCTTCAAACAGTCAAACAATAAACCCAAATCCAAACACCCCTTAAAAATCAGTAACTAAAGATTAACAAAGTAATCTTAATCAAATCACTACCAAACTAATTTCTATCTATCTAAACATGCATACAAATCATAATTAAGCAATATCAAACAAGAAAAAACAACAATGAGCAGGCAACACTAAAAATCACATAAAATTCACAAAAAGTTCAATGAAAATGAAATAAGAGGTTCAAGCCTTACTTAGGGGCTGATGCCTTTCTTAATCAATCTTTGAGCTTATGAGAGCTTATGTGAAGTAGAGAAATGCTGGTGTTGACCATCCAGTCAACACCCACTATATCTTCACAAAAAAAAAAAATGAGAATGAGTTGATGGAATTTGCTTGTTTCTTGAAATCCTGCACAAACAAAGCCAACAAAGAGACAAACTTCAAGTTGAATAAGCTTGAAGCCAATAAGCTTGTCAGGCTTATTGGTGTTAGCTTATTCAACAGTAAGTTAATAAAGAAAATCAAAGATTTGGAAAGAAAATCTTGAAAACTGAATTTAAAGGAAAAATCTTTTTAAACTAAGCTAGAAAAACAGAACCCACTTCAAAAGCAACAAGCTAAGCTAAGCTTCCACTTTCACTTCCACATTACCTTAGCTAGAAACTTTGAAGCAGTTCTTTAAAAAAAACGTCACTTGGACAATTTCTCAAACCAATTATCTAATTTGAAAACTTATACTAACTTGCATAAAAAAATGAATGTAAACTAGAAAAGCAGTAAAAGGAACTCAGTATTGTGTACAAAGAAAAAATTTCATTATCATTACTATTTTAAAAAAGTTACACAAAAACTGGAACAAGCAAAATCCACAAGTCGGATTTGCTTTTATACTACAATAAGGAGGATTCTAGACTAAATAAATAAAAAATTACAATAGGGAAAACCCTAAACATTGAAAATCCGAATTTGCCCCTTTGATGTCTTCAAGAAATTGTGGTCAAGACCCATGTGATGACTGAGGTGTTGCCAGCTGTTGAAGATAAATCTTGAACGTCCAAAATAGCTTTGGGAGCAAGCTAATGCATCTAAGTCGTTGATGGAGTCAAAGGATTCGATTTTTGCTATTTTTGGAGGAGCAGGGGAGCATGGGGGGGACCATTTGGGTGGAGGGAAATTAGTTTTGTGAGGTGGGTTTGATTTGGGTTAAGGGGAATTAAAGTTCTGGAGGCTTATGCTTAATAACCCTTTGATTTGTGCAATTTAGAGATTAGGGTTTATGTGGGTTAGGGGAATTTAGCAGGGATGGTTTAATCTTTCTGGGAAATAAAACATGTTTAAATATGTGTTAAGAGGGAAAAAGAAACGGGATTTGACCAGTTTGACCATTTTAATTAATAAACTGGTTTTGTGGGCTGGTTGGGTCAGGTTAAGGGTATGGTATGGGCTAATGGGTAAGGATAATGGGTAGGGTCGGGTTTAGCTGAGGTGTCATGGTGTGAGTGGCTAGTGGGGTTTGGCAGTCTGGCAGAAATGCCCCCCAAAGTTTCTTTTCTTCTTCACTTTGTATTTAAATAGCAAATACTTCATTCCCTTTGATAACAACTTTGGGTATTTGTCATTTTTGGCACAAAAATGTTTTCAAGCTTGTAATAAGGGCCTTTAATGCATATTTTTGGATTCTTCAAGGGTAAAACTTGTATAATCTTCAAACATGGAGGACCTTGTTGCCAAATGATGATTTCTTCAAGGGCTTATCTTGCCAAATCTTCAAAAATGAGGGACCAATATTGCCAATTCTTCAAACTTCAAGGACTTCAAAGGAATTTCATGATTTGGTTCCGGTTCTTTGTGCGGCTTCGTTTCCCGTTTTCGTTTTTTTGCTTGATTCCTTTGATCTTTTGGTGAATTCACGATATCCATACCTAAAATACACAATGAACAAACACAAGCATATATTGGGGTATTTTGATGATATTTTAAGCGTTTTAAGCCCGATTTGGACGATGAGACTATGTATAAATACAGACTCATCAGTAGCATTTTACCTCCGGTCGATGAAGACCGTTAGACGATATAAAATATCGTACTTGTGGCAGGTAGATTTAATTAAAAATCTCCTTGACAAGATTTCGTGGGTAAACCCTTCTCTTTACTCGACCGTCCAAAGCTGACTGCGAACGTAAAGAGTAAATCATTAGGATACAATTATCCACATGATTGAAGCCATCAATTCTGATTCCTGGAACAAGTTTGATTCATTAAAGAATCGTACCATCGTTGCTTTCTAGTTGTCACGAGCCTGATTCATATTGAATCTTGCAAGTTACCTACCAAGCGCTGTTTGAGGTTAACACTAGAAGGATTTCCACTCATCACTGTGAACACTAAGGTATCACTCTGAGTGTTCTGGCAAGATCACTACGATATTGCGTAGAGGCCTGGAACGTGTTTAAATTCAGTTAAGAATTAAACCATTGTTGCTTTCCAGTTATCACAAGTTTGATTCATAAAGAATCACACAAGTCACCTACCATGAGCTTTTTAATGTTCGCTCAAGAATGATTTCCATCTTCATTGTAAATACTTTCGTATTACTCGGATGTTCAGGAAAGATCATGAAGATTTTGCGTAGGACTCTTAATATCTTTCTTACTTTTCATAGTGTGTGAAGAAGCAAGGAATTATGAAAGTGTGTCCTAATGAGATATTTGATGATCTCAAATGGCTCTAGACTCGATCGTACACTTTGGGTTTTAGTGATCAGAGGCTGGAGAGGAGTGCCACCTCTTTAATACCAATTTATTCGGAGTGAATAAATCAATAGATAATGCGTTGTCTCCGTGTGATTAAAACAAATATCTTTTAAGAGATTTCTGAGTTAGCTGGGATGGGTTGTGCATTGCATCACTGGGTCCATGATGTCTATCTTCAATATCAAGAATCATTAAAAATGATCTCAATAGCATATGTATTGACCCGGTTTCTGCCTAAGGTTATAAGGAGGGCTTCTTTCTTTAGACCCTTTATCTTTACAATTCTTTTTCATTCTTCAACCCCTTTAATGCTTACCAATACGTCATAACTAGCACCCTGTTGTGATTGTTCCAGTGCTAACTTAAGTACTTGGTCGGCATTTAGCTACGTTCACAATCTTTCTCCATCTTTCCTAAGGACTACTATTTCTAGCTATGGAATGTCCTTGGGAAGATTCCTCCGGTTTAAGAAGAATTATTGGACTTAACCTATCCTACCATACTTATGTCACCACATTCTTCATTGTCGTGAAATAAATGGGTTATGGGTAAGTATAAATCACCATAAAATCCATTTTTGATGTGCAAATCCGTTTTGCTCCCCCTTAACATATGCCACGATATTCGAAAACATTTCGCACATGTCGGGATGAGCCATCACGTTAAGTCAAACCATTTTTGATAATTTCCCATATTAAATCACATTTTCTCCCCCATATTAAAAATATTAACCCAATCGATGTTTTTAATATCAATTGATTTAATGAAGTTTTAACAAAGGTTTTGGGAAGAAAAATGCAAGTCCTTTTTATCTTCATGATACCAAATGTATGAAATATGATACCGATTTGTAACATGATCACATATTCACCATATTAGAAAAAATTGACAAGGTTGGACCTGATTTATGAGAACATCATATGATAAGATCAAATGGTTCTTGTCAGCATATGTTGGTCACCTCGTCACGTCTGAAGTCATCTCTTGACACCACATGTACGATTGGTATTGTTGTCTTGACACCAGTTAGTGAGCTTGGCACGTTCGGCATCGATGATTCTGAATGCTTGACATTGCTCCCCCTCAATTGTTGACCCTTGTTCTATTGAAAGAGCTATAGTCGTCGGTTGAGTAGTCGCATCGTCGAGTATGTAGATACCAAGTGTAGATTGCTATGGTTGTAGAGATGATAACTTCATAAAAATAAGACTTCTCTTGTTTTAACAAATAAATGCACTAAAACGTACATATATTTGTGTTAGACCAAGTTATAAAGTAAACTTGATCCCTTACAAGGTTTTAAAGAAAACCTTGCCTGAGAAAATTAATTCCCGTTGTGAGCCAAAGCTTTCATAAGAAATACTTGGCTTTAATGTGAAAACCGGGTTGCAGTCTGAAATAACTACTAGCCATATAGGCATGTTTTATGAAATATTTACAACTTTTGTACGAACGCTATTTATGGCGTCGTGTCAATACTAATCAACATTTCTAAGGCCGTAAATATTATCGTACCAAAAGACATGCCTTTGAAAAATAAAGGAAAAATATTTTTGGAGTTTTATGAATTTTTCAATTTTTATGGTTTTTATATGGTTTTATATTTTTGTATTTTGCTTTTGTGGATAAAAATATAAACAATATATACAGATGATCACCAAGGATAAGGAGAATAGTTTACCACCACTATTCTTTCGCTTCATCTGCCAGTTCCTTTAGAGTATCAGGCGAAAAAGTTCTCATTCCTAGCTTTTCGGCTAAAAATTCCATTTGAGCGCGATCTAAAGCTTTTGTAAAAATATCCGCCAATTGATACTCAGATCGGACAAAGTAAAGCTCGATCACTCCATTTTCCACTTGCTCCTTGATGAAGTGGTAACGAATGTCAATATGCTTCGACCGGGAGAATTGAACATTGTTGCAGCATAAGGCAATTGCACTTTTGTTGTCGCAGTACATCAGAATTTTGTTGAAACCTAGACCATAGTCGGTTAATTGCGATCTCATCCAAAGAATTTGAGCACAACAACCGGACATAGCTATGTATTCTTCTTCCGTACTTGAAATTACAGCGCTTTTCTGCCTTTTCGATGCCCAGCTGATTAGGCGATCTCCTAGTAGTTCCAAAGTTCCACTCGTGCTACGCCTTGTATCTCGACAACCCGCGTGATCCGCATCTACATATGCCATAAGTTGAATCGATGAGTCCTTTGAATACCAAAGTCCCCGATTAACGATTCCTTTAAGATATCGAAAGATCCGTTTCACAGTAGCCAAGTGTAACTCAGTAGGTCGAGTTTGATACCGAGCACACATACATATAGAAAACTGAAGATCAGGTCGACTAGCTGTGATATACAGAAGGGTACCGATCATTCCACGATAAAGTGTCGGATTGATATGAGTGTTTTTACTCATATCATTTGTAGCTAAAAACAATGAAATTATGCATTATATTTATCATATATGCCTTTGGAATGCTTGTTTCTTGTTTGAATGTGTGTAGGTACCAAGTTCGTGAAAATCAGCAAAAATCGACACGAGTTTGAAGAAAAAGATCAAGAAGCCAAAAATCGAGCTCGACAATAGTGGATTTAATAAAAATGCAAGTTTACGAACCAAGTGGGACCCATGGCTGCTTATTGGGCTTGAAAGCCCAATTTTGGAATTAAGATGAATAACTTTTGAACAAAGCCCATATCCAGGCCCAAATGAGTGATTAGTCACAGAATAAAACATAATCATTGGGCCTAAAGCCCAAACTAAATATTAAAAAGTCGGATGAAAAGGGGCCTGGGTCCAGAAAGGCCCATTAGGTTTTCACGTTTTTGGATTGTCAAAGTATAAAAGTGAATTTTATTCACTTTCATTTTATTCAAACTGTTACCTACTCACTTTCTTTGGCAAGTCAACCTATCACACGTTCTTAATAAATAAATCCCCCCACCCCACTCAGTCATTATTAAACTCACACGTCTTTCATTCCCACACATTTATTTTATAAGTTTCGATACAACCTAAGTTGTATCTTCTTCCCCATCTCATTTTCACCTCCAAAACCAGTCACTGTTAAAAAACCCTAATCATTATTTACCCAAATCTCAAAATTAATAAAGGGGTTTTGTTCACACGAGTATTTCACACGCATGGAAAATAAAATTCCCAATTGATTCGGAAGAGAAGAGTGGGAAAGATTGATACGTGGCACAAGATTATTGGCTTCAACACCTCAATTAGCCAATTCAACCAATCACAGCATCCAAAAGAAGCACAACAAACACAAGGATTGCCACCTTGGCAATCCGTGTGAGGAGAGATTAATATCAACCCTTGGAGGAATAACAAGAAGGAAAGAGAATGAAGAAGTAAAGATCGAAGGCTGCAAATCATTTGGAATATTCCAAATGAGATCCGGATATCCTCCCCAACACCTCTCGGGTTCAAGCATAAATACCCCCATTTTCCCTGTATTTTTCATCCCTTTTTCTTTCTTTAAAGTTATAATGCTAGTTTAGATTAAGCTTTGTAATTTTTCTTTTCAAAAGTTGTAATGTTTTTAGTGATTTAATAAAAATTCGATTCTCAGTTTAATCTTTTATATAATTTACGTTTTATGTTTGGTTGATTTTATAAATAGCTCTTGCAATTAAATCTAAGAATATCATTATAATCAAGTGTTGTTTATATAAGCTGGATCAATAGCTTGTGTGAATGATTGAAGTTAGAATAAGGGAACAATCTTACCCCACTGGTTAGATTTATAGTACTGTGTTTCATGATTTTGTTGCGGATCGAATGTTTCACTTGGTTCGAGATATAAGGTGTTAGTATCGTTCAGCTTGTTGGGGTCATGGTGGTGTCGTTCATTGAAGCACGGTGGTTCTCGTTTCGGTTCATAGGCAGCACAGCGCTGACCTACTTCCCAATGGGTTCGACTTAAGGTACGAAACTCTTTTCATTTTATGTTTTATGTTAAAAGATTAATTAGATCTGTTTGTTTGATTTAATGTGATGCGGATTATAGACGTTTGAGATGATTGATTAGTTTCGTTTATTTAGTTTGATGACTTCTGGATGAGCATTTATATGTTTTAGTAGTTTACTGTTTGGATTTGTAATCTTTAGAAATTTATAAGTTTTTGTTAGTCGCTTATTTGGAATTGCTTAAATTGTGTTAAAATGAATCTGATATGATTAATAGTAGAAGTATTAATCTGATATTATAGATTGATTTGTAGGTTAATTAAGCTGCGTGAGTTAATTTAACTGCTAGATGAATCTGTTTAAGTGAGCTTTCTGTCCCATATAATGATATTTTTCTTCTGAATTATTAAATACTGCTTTGGGGTTTCATTTGACTGCTCGGTATGATTTATCTGATTTAATTTTAGTGTAGCTTAACTGTTTTGAATGTTCAGTAATATCTGAGTTTTTTTCTGTTTAATTCAGTTTGAATTTGGTATTATTTTGCTTAATAATCTGCTTAGTAGGATTTTTACTTTATTCCGCTGATACATTATTTTTATCTGAACTTTGCTGATTATAGATTGTCTTTGTATCAGTTTTTTTTTAATTGGTAAATGTTGCTGAATAGTTTACTTAGTTTAGAAATCTATTGAGTCTGCTGTATCTTGATGACTATTTGATTGGTTTGTTTGCTTTTCTGAGCCAATATTCTAGCAAATTAGCTTATCAGTTCACTAGACTGATAAGCTCAAAAAGCTGTGTTCCTCTCAGCTTCTTCCAAATAGCTTATCAAAAGTCTTACCTAAGACACCATTTTTTTTAGCTGTCAAAAAGAAAGAAATATTCCAAAAAAATATGTCCCTCATGGGAATCGAACTCGCGACCTCGCGTTTCTCTACACAGCGTGATAGCCATCTGGGCTGCACACCTTTTTAATTTTACTACCAGCTATTTCGTTAATATAGTTTGTTTCATAGTAGCAGTATTTGTTTTAGCTTATTATTTTTTTTGTCACGTTTTATTTTTATTACTTTTAAATTTTTAATGAAAGTTAAGTTTATAAAATAAGAAAATAAAATAAAAATGTTTTTATTAAATTTTAAATAGTTTAATTAGTTTAATTTTTAATTATTTTGATTTTTATAGTATTAGATTTAAATAAAAATAGATTTTAAATAGATTTGATTTTAAGTAATTTTTAATTTTAAAAAGTTTATTTAGATTTTTAAATAGATTATATTTTTAAATAGTTTTAATTTTTAAGTAATTAATTGTGTTTTTAGATTTTAAATTTTTTAGCGGGGTTTAACGATTCATGCACTTTAGGTTTATTTTAAATAGCTTAAAATTCGTAGACTTCAATTTTAGTTTAAAAACCAACGACACATTCAAATCAATTTTCCAAATCAATACGAAACGTCTCAAATTCACTCGATCTTCGTGTACAACGAACTTGGTTCACCCACGTGTTTAATCGTATCCGTCTTTGACTTATTTTTGGTTAATTACTTTTTCCTAAAGGTAATTACCTAAATTTGTCCTATAACGTATATGTGTTAATCCACGACACATCAAAAATTTTGGCGCCGCTGCCGGGGATCTTGTGTACGATTCGCTTTTGTGGAGATTTGTTGATCGTGGATTTGAAGACCCTTTCCGTCCTCGGAAAGTTTGTTATTTTTCTATTAAGTAGTATGTATCGTTTTTCTCGTTTTTTGTGAATAATATATTGTATTACGTAGAACAATAATTTTAAATACTTTTTAAATAAGCCTTAGTTGGGATTTCATCACCTAGCTATTGTATTCGAACCCAAAACAAAAATAAAGGCAAAATAGATAAATACTAATAAGAAGTTTGAACTCGATTTATACAAACTATAAGGTGGGTATAAGGCGACGTGCTATAAAAGGCCGTCTAAGGAAAAAGGTTTTTAAGTGCTTTGTGCCACCTCGTTTCCCCGCTTGCTTGTGCGTATATTGAGAGGGACAACCTATTATTGGTTTGCCGACTCAAGTAGTAATAAATCTTATTTTTGTTGTTTACTTATTGAACCTCGAGACGTTTAGGTTTTCACCTATCATTTCAAAGTCGACCGAGGGTAATTTACTTCCATAGTAGTTATCCTTATTCCTTGTTTTTTATCGATCATTATTGATTGAGCAATACCAAATAAAAATTCCAAAAATAATCTTCTTTCTTGTCTAATTTCTTTTCTTCAATCCTCTAATTCTCGTCTTTGTAGTGTATGCAATTACGTTCTTCACGTCTTGTGATTGATTTTAATAGGCTTGAAAATATTCCTCGTAGAAATAGAAATCGTCAACAACGAATAGTGGAACCCGAGCTTCCACCTATTGTTGTAGAGATGGCCGATAACCGAACAATGGAGGAATTGCTCCGTGCACCCACCGAAGGGTATGGGGAAGCAATCGTTGTGCCGGCTATTTTGGTGGATCATTTTGAGATTAAGACGGGTCTTTTATCGCTCATTCGTGCCGACCAATTTCGTGGCAATGAGACCGATAGCCCGCATTCTCACATACGGAATTTTAATCGAATTACCTCGACTCTCAAGTTTAGAGATGTGCCGAATGACGTGATTAAGCTCATGCTTTTTCCGTACTCGCTCGAGGGTAATGCTAAGCTTTGGTATGAGAAAGAACCACCGGGTTCGATCTTAACTTGGGATGATTTAGTGTCAAAGTTTATGAATTATTTCTTTCCACCGTCCAAGACAACACACTTTAAAAACGAGATAACTAGATTCGAACAAAAAGTGCATGAATCGTTTGGGGTTGCTTGGGAAAGATTTAAAGATTTGTTAAGACAATGTCCACACCACGGTTTCTCGGAATTACATCAAATAAATACTTTCTATAATGGGCTTAATATGATTGAACAAGATTCTTTAAATGCCGCCGCGGGTGGTAATCTTTTAAGAAAAACACCGAGAGACGCGTGGAGAATAATTGAAGATAAGTCTAGAGCACAATATTCACGAAACACACCGGTTGTTTCTAATGTGAATTCATCTAATCACGAGATTGCTAGATTGGACTCTAAGATTGATAGTGGATTTGCGACTTTGTTGAGTGAGATTAGGAAGAATCCTCATGGATCGATTAATATGATTGGGAATGTTTGTGTATCATGTGGTGGAGCACATCCTAATTATGCTTGTTTGAACGCGGGGTTTGATCAAGCTAGTGTTTTTGCCGCGACGGGAACTTATGTCTCCAACGGTCAAGTTCCTCGTCAAAATCATGTTGCTCCACCGGGTTTTCCACCGGTTCAAAATAGGTACAACAATGGTAATAATGGGAATAATTTTAACCGTGGTAACCAAGGGAATTTTAATCAAGGAAATGGTTTTAATGCTAATCAAAACAATCAAGGTTTTCAAGGGAATAATCAAAATGATTTGTCAAGCTACATGAAATCAAATGAGGCAAATATGAAAGCTTTGCAAAACAACATTCAAGGACAAATGGCAACTTTGAAAAATGAGTTTCAAAATACACTAAAGGGGCAAAATAACAAGATTGAGCTTAATCAACAAAGAATGGAACAAAGATTTGAACAAATGTTTGAGCAAGGTCAAAATCGTTTGCAACAAAGTGTGGAACAAAATCAAAATAAATTGCTTTCGATGTTTGAGGGATTTATGTCTAAACCGTCATCTTCTTCGGGTTGCTTACCTAGTAATACCATTCCTAACCCGAGGGGAGAGCTTAAGGCTATCACCGCTTATGATAATTTAGAAAGGAAGTTTGAGCTTATTGTGCCACCTAAAGAAACCTTTTGGAATGTCACCAAGGCTACTTTAAATGTGATTAGTACCTCGGATTTCATTGATCTCTTTCCTAAGAAGTATAATGATCCGGGTCACTTTTTGATACCTTGTGTTTTCGATGAGCTTGGGGAATACAAAGCTCTAGCCGATCTAGGAGCTAGTATTAACGTTATGCCCTTGTCCATTTGGAAAACTCTTGACTATTTGCGACTTATACCCACTCGAATGATCATTGAGCTTGCTAATGGAACCACCACTCGACCGGTTGGTATAGCGGAAAATGTCATTGTTAAAGTGGGGGAGTTCGTTTACCTAGCCGATTTTGCTATCATTGATTATGAGCCGAATCCTCGTGCGCCTATAATTTTAGGACGACCATTTTTGTGTACGGCCGGTGTTTTAGTTGATATGAAAGAAGGGGAGCTTAAATTGTTTCATGGGGATAAACATATGATTTTTAAACCGGAAAAAATCCCAAGATTGGTTCCTAAGAAATTGGAAAGTGAAGAACCTAATTTTGTTGAATCATGTTGTAATGTTACCTCATCTATACTCACTCCACACGAGGATGATAAGATTGAAAAACAAATTGATGATTACTTGAGTGAGCCATTCGATGCTAGTGAGTTTGATAATGAGAATTTTGATCCCGAGAGTGATATTGCTTTAATTGAACAATCTTTGAAGATGGACTCATTTTCACTCTCTTCTAAGGATCATGTTGATGTTCTTAAGGCACAATCTTCAATTGAAGAGCCTTTGATTCCTAACTTCACACCGAGTGAGGTTAGTGATTATTCGTTGGATAAGTTCATCGATGAACTTTTTGCTATCCTTGATCCACTTCCACGAGGAAGTGAAGACGTTTCCGATCTCGAGATCGAACGTGATTCTAGTGTTTTACCTACCATTCTCGAGGAATTCGCCGATGAATTGCCTTCGAATGAGAATGATGATCTAGTATCCGAATGTGACACACTCGATACTTTGTCGGAAATTTCTTGTGATGACAAGGATGACGAAACTTCTGTGACTTACTCAAATCCTCTATTTGAAGCTTCATTGAACAATAATCCATTGATTCAAGAGGATTTTGAGAACATCATACCTCCTACATCTCACAACCTTTGTGATGATGATCTTCTTATGAAGGAGGTTGATGAGGTTTGTGATGATGATCACACCTTTTGTGATGAGTATGTCGACTCGGATGGAGAAATTTACATTATTCCCAATCTCCCTCCCACTCGCGTTGATCTTAATGTGCGAGTTTTTCATGTGACTCATATTGAGTACCATGACCCCTTTGTTCACGTTCCTAAGAGTGAAAAAGTCGACAAAGTCATGCAAGTTGAAACCACTATGGTTGAGACTTTTGTACCACCATTACCATGTGATTTATATGACTTAGGATTAGCATGGGGGGACGACACCTTGTTGTCTATTCCTTTCTCCACCGAGGACGAGGTATTCGACCCCGGAATCGTCGATTTAGGGAAATCTCGGCCTTTCACCGATGCAATAATTGAAAGACTTTTTAATCATCTTGGTGCGAGTTTACCTCGTGGAGCATGCTATATTCATACCATTCGTTGTGACTACCATCTCTTATTAAAAATTTGTGTTAGAGTTTTATCCTTTCGTTTATCATCCGACAACGAGGATGAAATCTTTGACCCTGGCATCGCGCTTTATGTTGGATTTTATCTTAATATGCCGGCTTGCACCACTTTCCCTAAGGACCAATGAATGCGGGGATCGAGTCGAGCTCATGACTCGGTGAACAAAAACGAGTTCATTCTATCTTCTTTCTATTTTCTAACATCTAATAAGGCTTGATCTTTCAAGCTCGTGCTCGTGTTTTGTTGTGTTGTGATCTTAGGTACGACCCTTTTATTTGAAGATTCTCGTGTTCGGTTTTTGCCGGTCCACTTGATCTTCCATTCTTTGAATGCCAAAAAGGGGCACACATTCTTTACCCTTGATTTTTATCGACTAACGTTTTTCTTACGGCATAATTAATAAACGGCTTATAGATTTGCGTGCTCTTTCCATGCTAGGATTTTGCATTAGACTCTTCGTATTTTAGCAAGGGGGTGTTACTCTTGAGCTAAGAAACATTGAGGACAATGTTTGGTTTTAGCATGGGGGAGTCAATCGATATAATCGCTTGCAATTGCTTTTGTCGTGTCCAAACGTGTTGTTTTCTCGTTTTTCAATAAAATTTTAAATTTTTAGTGTTATTTTTAAGTTTTAATAAATAAAATAAGTGTTTTTGACACGAATGTAGGCTTTCAATAAGAATAGTTTTTGACTCGACTTGGTTTTTAACCTTAGCTTTTCCTTAACGTATTTGAATTAAGTTTTGCTAGGCTATTATATAGGGAGCTTTAAAACGCGAAAGTCTTAATTCATACGAGTTAAGAACAAGAACTTTTCGTAAGCTCCTATAATTGATCCTAGAAAGTCGTTTATCAAGGGAACTTTAAAACGAAAATTCTAAAACTTGTAAAAGTATAAGAAGTTGCAAGATCCTATAGATGACTTGAAAACCCAAAACTTTGATTTGATAGGCTAAGTATCCATTGATTTCATTCTTGGAATTTTACAATATGGAGAACAAGAGATGATAGAGTCAATTATAAGTGTGGTATTCTTTCGGGAATTTATGTGAGTTAATTATGAGCCTATTCTCCCATCACTTGTTAATAAATTTTACTTGCAATAAATAATGTTGAACGATTTGAAAAGTTACTTAGCTTCTAGCCCAAGATCGTTTAAAAGTTGCTCGGTATGGATTAGAGTTCATAGCCAAGGCATAACTTATTGAAGCGGGATGCGAAGATTGGCGAGTCCAAAAAGGTCCTAACAAGACATGAGGGCTATGTTTTATTGCTAGAGATCTCAAGTGATGTGAAGATTCATTTATCAAAAATCAATATGAAGGATCGAGACACACGACGAAAAGCAAAATACTCCCAAAAAGTCATGGAGAAGTCTATCCAAAAAGACCAAAAAAATAAGGTATGAGGATAAATGAAGCCAAGTACAAAAAGGAGGCGAATCGTTGTAAATCAAAATCCCAAGTAAAGATTGGAGAAAAATGAAGAAGTCGTGGTCCAAGTATGAATCTCTCAAAACTTCAAGTGAAGAAATATTATGAAGAGAAGACCATTATTTCGTGAACGTCTCTCAAGATTGGAAGTATTAAGTCACTGCCAAATATCGATCCGAGAAAGGTCTCAAATCGCGAAGCAAGTTATGCCAAGATATGAACTTTATGAGAGCCCGAGAAGCAGTTTTAAAAGATTTTGTCCTTTAGCTAACTATTGATTAAATCGTTCACTTTATTTTTGGCCTAATAAATTATCGAAATAAGTCAACAATGCATCCTCGTGATCATTCTAGACAACAATAAAATATAAGAGATACACCTAGGAATAAGGGAGTCTAAGTGATTAATTAGCCCACATGAGTTCGTGTTAGTCTACCAACTTATAATAACTGTTAGAAATACGTTTTTACGTATATTAAAAGTATCGGTCACTCCACAATAATATTCATGTTGTAATAGCTCGTAGTTAGATATTAGGTATCATTTGCTTATTAACTTAAGTAAGAACCGGTCCATGGGCTTGTCATGGACCGGCCCAAGTCCACTTATGACTTGGAGTATAAATACCCCTTTCCACTAAGGAAAGGGGTTGGTTGTTGTCATTCTAAACATTTCATATTAATAAAACCTTCCATTTATTCTCTCACTTTCTCTCTCTAGTTTCTCTCACTAGAAAACATCAACCCACTTCATAGATTCATAGGTTATCAATTTCTACATTTGGTATCAAGAGCTATGGGGTGATTTAAGGTAAGGATTGTGTTACTTTTTTAGTTTTTGAATCTATTAGTGATCTTTAGGAAAAATCTATCTTGAATCTTGTTATTTTTGGTGTTTTTGTTATTGGGATTGATTGATAAGGATTGGGTTTAGCTTATTTTGGTAAAAATCATAAAACTTTTTGTGGTTTTGGATCAAAAATCGGGGTAAAAAGCTTCTTTTTTAGTCTCGGAAACAATTTCTTCCAGTTTTTTCCGAATAGGATTCCGAATAGGAGGACTTTCAGCATAGACAGTTTATTCCGAATAGGAGGAGTTTCCGAATAGAAGAAATTTTTCCGAGTAGAGAATTTTTTTTCCGAATAGAAGAAATTTTCCGAATAGAGAAATTTTCCGAATAGAAGAAAATTTTCCGAATAGAGAAGTTTGTTCCGAATAGAAGATCTTTCCGAATAGAAGATTTTTTCCGCATAGCCAATCTTTCCGAATAGACACCAATTTTCCGAATAGCCAACTTTTCCGAATAGACACCAACTTTTCCGAATAGCCAAGTTTTCCGAATAGCCAAAATTTTCCGAATAGGAGGTTTTTTTCCGAATAAGCCAAATTGCCAAGATATTCCGAATAGAAGAAAATATTCCGCATAGGGGTTTTTCCGCATAAGGGTTATTCCGCATAGAGGTTATTCCGAATAGAGTATTTCCAGCATAGGATTATTCCGAATAGGCATTATTCCGAATAAGGGTTTATTCTGAGTTTGGGTTATTCCGTATAAGCAAGTTCAAGGGGTATTTGAGGTTTTTCGACGATCTTTAGTGGATTTAATCTTGAGTTAACCAACACAACACAAATTCTCAACCTTTCTTCACTGCTCGATCAAACGATAATCTTTGAGTCTGTTAAGTGATCACAATGAATCCAAGTTCATTAATGCCTCAGATGACATCTCTTACGGATATTTCGATCATAACGGGGACTGATAGTCGTCCACCGATGCTTATTAAAGAGGTGTTTGAGGCATGGCAAGGTCGAATGATGCAATATCTAAAGGGGAAACCGACCTACGGAAGGCTTATGGTCAAATCGATTTTGAATGGTCCACTCGACTATGGTACCATTACGGTTGACAACGTGACTAGACCACGAGAATTTGAAGAACTCACTCCAGCTCAACAACTTGTTGCAGATGCGGATGAAAAAGCTCTTCAAACAATTCTCCAAGCTCTTCCCCATGACATCTATAGGATGGTGAGTCAGTATACAGTGGCAAAAGATTTATGGGAACGGTTAAAGGTGTTGTTACAAGGCACGTCGCTCACCAAACAAGAAAGGGAGTGTCAGCTGTATGATTTGTTTGATCGATTCACATACAGCCCAGGGGAAACACTACACGATTACTACTTCAGATTCACTACTTTAATGAATGATCTGAATGTATACAATCTGGTAATTGCTCCATTCCAGGTTAACACCAAGTTCTTGAATACTTTACCTCAAGCTGAATGGGGTGAGTATATTACCGATGTGAAGTTAACCCGGGATTTGCATAAGTGCAACTTAGATCAAATCTATGCTTTTCTTCAGCAACATGAGAAGCATGTGATTATGCACCGTTCTCCTCGCGGTATGTACCCAGATTCCTTAGCTTTGATGGCGAATCAACCAAGCTTATCACACAACAACACACCTTATATTTTGGGACATCAAGCCTATCATCCATCACCTTACATAACACCAACTTTTCCACAATATTCGATCTTACCACAACCTCCCACCTCACATCAGCAACAATATCGGTTCAATGCACCTTCACCACAGTATGGTTCACAACTTCATCCAGCAAATGTTGCACCTTATGCTCAGCCTTCATATTCGTCTTATCAAGAGAATGCAGCATATCAAACAAGCTACCCTGATCAAATGAGTATTCCTTCTACTGAGTATGCAGCTCATCCAGATCAAGCATTGTATTGTGATGATGAAGAAGTCCCTGTTCCTGTTTTTCAACAAGGAGCTGACCCAGTTGAAGTGCTAACTACTATGTCTGCATATCTCACAAGAACTTTGAGCAAACGAGGATACAGAGGATCAGCTCCTACCAACAATCAGTTGAGGAATTCATCCAATTCTCGCCAACAAGCTACAATTGAGAATGGCAGGGTCATGGTTCAGCCAATTCAACCATATCAGGGGAGATCTTCAACCAATGCTCGCACAATTACTCCTGCTCCTGCTCCAATGGTCAACAATCCTCCACGGGCTAATACAGGCAAGTTGAGAATGATTACCTGCTACAACTGCAAAGAAGAGGGTCATATGTCCAGGGATTGTAAGAAACCCAAGAGGAAAAGGGATGGACAGTGGTTTGCAGAAAAAATCTATCTGGTAAATGCTCAGGCGCAAGGAAGGGAACTCGATGAAGAGGAGCTTGCATTTCTTGCTGACCCAGGGATTGCTGAACAAGACGTTGTCACCACGCAAAATGCAGCTTACCAAGCCGATGATCTTGATGCGTATGATTCCGACTGTGATGACTTTCAAACTGCAAAGGCTGCTTTCATGGCAACTTTCTCCAGCTTAGGGCCAGATAAGAAATCTGAGGTACTTATTAATAACACCGATAATGCCACTGATGCTAGTATTCAACCACATCAAGTTGGGCAAGAGAGTGCTGATTCGAATGAATCTTCGGTGGTGAGTCTTTCAAACGAGGAGACAAACAATGATAGCAATATCAATGTGAGTTCCCAGACTTTGAGTGAATCACAACCGGGACCCAGTTCGCATACGCCTACTCCTGCTCAACAAGATTTGGTCATGGTTCCTGCTACACTACTTAGCCAAATGAATGCTGCACTCTTAGAAACCTTAGCTAAGAATAAGAATTTGTCTGATGAGCTTACCTTAAGCAATGAGAAAGTACAAACTTTGGAATTAGTGCCTTCGTCTAGTGTTCTCACAAATCTCGAATATGATCACTTTAGAAACAAACAAATGAGTCACTTGCAAGAAATCGAAAACTTAAGAGCAAATCTGTCTAGTGAACTTAAAGAAAAGAAGTTAGTGGTCACTAATTTTCAAAAACTTCAAACTGATTTTGAATTACTCGAATCTAAGAAGACTGAAATGGAGATTAATGCTACTAATAAGATTAGGAGTCTAGACTACTTGCTGTTAAGACAATACGCTGCTTCACAACTAGTTCACTTATTTGATGCTTCGTTTAAAGAGTTTAACTTATCACGTCTAAAAGGCCTTCCCCCTAATCCACGATATGCAAAACAAGCTTTAAGACATAGTCCTAGACTTTATAATGCAACTCAATTAGGATTGGCGTTAGACCCGATTGTTTTTCCCAATGATCGAACAAGTAAGGCTCTAGTTGATGAGGATCGGTCATACAATTCAGAAAAATATCCTGAGTGTGATTATTTTAAAATGAATAAGGAGCTTGCTAAAACTGATTTTAGAGTTCGCTTCCATATGGATAAAGATCTCATTACAGCACCAACCTACATGTTAGAGGAAGAACGCCCTAGTACATTTCCTACACTTGTCAACATGGAAGGTCCTAAGGAAATTCCAAAGAATCTTCCACCTGTTAGCACTGTATGGTTAAACTTGAAAGAGATTAACCGATACTTTACTAACTTTGACAAGGTCATTTTGGAATGTACGACTTCAAATGGCTTAAACGCCGGAGAATGGGCTTTCGAACACATGAACGAGGTGTTTAAAACTAAGATCAATCCGTTTGTCGAAAGTCTAAAAGGAAGTTTTGCATCTCTTAAGGAAAATCTTCAGTTTGAAATTGGTGAAGTTCAAAAAGTGTTTTATGAAATGGACACCGCTTACGAACTGCAACTAATTGAAAAAGAAAAGATTTCAACCGAATATGACCGATTCTTGTCTGAAGTAATCTCGTGTGATGTGCTTACTATTGTAAATGTTAAATATTCAAATGAGCTTACATCCGCTATGATGAATTGTGATGCTGTGAATATTTGTGATGATGTTTGTGATATTTCTGTAAATGTTGCTGAAACTGTAAATGAGGTAGATAGTCATTCTTGTCACGAATCTAACGCTGAGTTTTTAAAGCTACAAGATTCTTATAATTTACTTTCTCAACGCTTTAATCAACTAGAACAACATTGTATATCTTTAGAATTAAAACAACAAGCTCAAAATGAAAATCTTTTGATATCAAATGTTTGTGAAAACGGTGTTGAGACAAGTGACAAGATGATTGCAATTGTTAAGACATTAGAGGAAGAAATCATGAGATTGAAGAGAGAGATATCATCAAAGGAAACATTCAGAATGGAACTAGAGGCCGCAGAGTCTAAAAACCAAGTCTTAGAAATTAGACTATCAACTGTTCTAGGGGAGATGGATCGGACAAGGCAGGGACTATCCGCTCTTTATGGTTCACTAGAAGATCGATTCGCTTTTAATGCGACACAGCAACAATATTATATTGAACAACTGAACCAAAAGTGCGAAGAAATCTCTGACTTGAACATCCTGCTCATAGACAAAAATATGGTTTTGGCTGAGTTAAAGGAGACACTTCTTCTCACCCGACAAGAAGTAGTTGATAACTTAGCTACCGACTCTGCACCGTCCACTAGTGCTCCAACAACCAAGAAAGTAGTGCTTTATAAGAATCCGCTTCATAAGAGAAACCCGGCTGTATACGATGATTATATGAGGAATGCCATTAAGCATGTCGATCTTCTTAGGGATATTTTAGACGATCTTTATGCCTTAGATCCCTCAAGTAGCGACTATTATTCGGCTAATGAATATGTTAAGCGAGTTCAATATTGCTTGGCTTATTTGCAATACATAGGTACACCAGGTTCTGCACTACTTAATAATAGGCCCATTGCTGTCACTCCATTTAATAAGACTCCAGGAGCGAAACCGTCATTGGCACAATCAAGTAAGACATCTTTAAAACCTGCTGCTAATGTTCCCAATTTGCCTTCTACAGGATTAAAAGCAACTACTAAGGCTAAAGGATCGCCACTCAAGAAAGATAAGATCAAGCCCGCCACTAGTAGTGCCACAAAGAAGAAAGTAGAAGTCCACACTAGGAATGCTAGTTCAGTTTTAAATAAAACGAATCATGTTAAGACTAAAAGCTCTGCGCCTGTGCAGCAGCCTAAACCATTCGTGAATTCTGATTTAAATTGCTGGAATTGTAATGAATGTATGTTTTCACAGCGTCATGATTTGTGTCTGATTGATCACGTTAATGAAATGAATGCTATTAAGAATGGTCTTGAATGGAAGCCAACGGGTAGAACTCGTGCCCAAGTTGGCTGGCAATGGCGTCCCACTGGTAGGACCTTTACTCTCGATGGTAAAATGTGTCCTTTAACTAGGAATGCATCCATTGAGGTTAGGTCTGAGCGTCCTTTAGTTAGGAACACTTGCACTCAAGTAAGGAAACAGCGCCCTTTAATTAGGTCAGCCCCCACTATAGTGCCTATCAGTGTAGAAATACCTCAGGATTTGAGCCAATTAGAATCTACACCACCAATTAAGAAGAAGAAGGCTAGGAAATCTAAGAAACCTAGAGTTAGCAAATCTAAGATTATTAAATCTGTACCTGCTAATAACAAGGAACACTCAGATTCCGATACCTCTACATTGTCGTTGTGTGGTGATATTTTCAGGTGGTCCAAATCATCCTGTGGTATTTGGACTCCGGTTGTTCAAAACATATGACCGGAAATCGCTCGATGCTCCGAAATTTCGTCAGCAAGTTTCTTGGTACGGTTAAATTTGGGAATGATCATATAGCAAAGATTATGGGGTATGGTGAATATCAGATTGGAAACGTGACGATTTCTAGGGTATACTATGTTGAAGGTCTTGGTCATAACTTATTCTCAGTAGGACAGTTTTGTGATTCCAACCTTGAGGTTGCTTTTCGACAACATACTTGTTTCATCCGCAACTTGGAAGGAAAAGATTTGTTGAAGGGATCTCGTGGTGCAAATCTTTACACTTTGTCCTTACAAGACATGATGGCCGCTTCTCCAGTATGTCTTCTCTCTAAAGCTTCTAAGACCAAGTCATGGTTATGGCATCGCAGATTATCCCATCTTAATTTTGATGCTATTAATCATCTGGCTAAAAACGAGTTAGTTCGTGGTCTTCCCAAGCTTAAATTTCACAAGGATCATTTATGTTCCGCGTGCTCAAGAGGGAAAAGCACCAAGAAATCTTACAAACCCAAAGCTGAAGACACTAATCAAGAAAAACTTCATCTTTTGCATATGGATCTTTGTGGACCGATGAGAACTGAAAGTGTGAGCGGTAAGAAATTCATTCTCGTCATTGTGGATGATTTCTCAAGGTTTACATGGGTTAGATTTCTACGTACAAAGGATGAAGCTCCGAAAGCTATCATCACTTTTCTGAAGTTCATTCAGGTACGTTTGAATACCACTGTCCGCCGTATTCGTACAGACAATGGTACAGAGTTCGTCAACCAGACTCTTCGTGATTATTATGAAGGAGTTGGTATATCACATGAAACATCCGCTGCACGCACTCCACAACAAAACGGTGTCGTTGAAAGACGAAATCGCACACTTATGGAAGCTGCTAGGACCATGCTTATTTATGCGAACGCTCCATTGTTCTTGTGGGCAGAGGCTATTTCTACTGCATGTTTCACCCAAAACCGTTCAATCATTCGGAAACGCCATGGAAAAACACCTTATGAGCTTCTACATGACCGCAAACCCGATGTTTCATTTTTCCATGTGTTTGGTGCTCTGTGTTATCCAAACATCAATAGTGAGAACTTGGGTAAGCTTCAACCAAAAGCCGACATAGGTATTTTCATTGGTTACTCACCGTCCAAAAGAGCATACCGAATCTATAACCGTCGTCTTGGCAAGATTGTAGAAACTATGGACGCTGATTTCGACGAGCTGACAGCGATGGCTTCTGAGCAACACAGCTCTGAACCCGCGCTTCATGAGATGGGACCCGGTGCTATAAGTTCCGGATTAGTTCCCAACAATCCTACTTCTACATCATTTTTACCACCAACTAGGCCTGAGTGGGATAAATTGTTTCAACCGTTGTTTGATGAATTCTTCGATCCCCCGACTGATGAAGTTCCAATACCTGTAGTGATTGCTCCAATACCTGAAGTGGTTGCTCAAGTTAATGAACCTTTATCTAATGCATCTACAATTCACAATGAACCGGATGCACCTTCACCAAGTGATTCTCAAACTTCACCTGAATCATCACCCCTACTTGTGCCTAATGATGTAGAAGAGGATACTACTGATCACGACCTGGAATATGCTCACTTGCAAGAGCTTCCTTTCTTTGGTGTAGCGATCCCTGAAAACCCTTCAGCCGCCTCTACCTCAGAAGAAGCTCCATCTATTGTTCACTCCAGACCACCTAGGATTGAAAACCATAGCACTAAATGGACATAAGATCACCCAATTAGGAATGTTATTGGAGATCTAGATCGACCAGTCTCTACACGCCATCAACTACAAGAGAGTGCACTATATTGTTACTTTGATGCATTTCTCTCTGAAGTTGAACCCAAAAATTGGCAGCAGGCTATGACCCAATCATCTTGGATTGAAGCTATGCAGGAGGAACTTAATGAATTCAAACGACTAGAAGTATGGGAATTGGTTCCTCGCCCTGACAAGGTTAACATCCTTACTTTGTTATGGGTTTATAAGGTTAAACTTGATGAGATGGGTTCGGTATTGAAGAATAAAGCAAGATTGGTCGCTAGAGGATATAAACAAGCCTTGGGTATAGACTTTGAGGAATCTTTTGCTCCTGTGGCTAGATTGGAGGCGATTAGACTATTCCTTGCGTTTGCTGCTCATATGAACATGATCGTCTATCAAATGGATGTGAAGACGGCATTTTTGAACGGTGAACTAAGGGAAGAGGTTTATGTTAGTCAACCGGATGGGTTCGTGAGTACGGAGTCTCCTAACCATGTGTACAAGCTTAAGAAGGCTCTCTATGGGTTGAAACAAGCTCCACGCGCGTGGTATGATCTCCTGTCAACATATCTCATGTCGGAAGGCTTCTCCAAAGGCAAAGTGGACCCCACTCTATTCACTCTCAAGGACGGCAACGACATGCTTCTGGTACAAATTTATGTTGATGATATAATTTTTGCTGCCACTAACATAGAATTGTCTAAACAATTTGAGAAGATAATGTCCACACGCTTTCAGATGTCGATGATGGGAAAAATTTCATTTTTCTTAGGATTACAGATTTCTCAGAATCCCAGAGGCATCTTTATAAATCAATCCAAATATGCTCTAGAATCACTTAAGAAATATAATTTTGAGAATTGTGACCCCGTAGACACTCCAATGGTTGAGAAAACCAAGTTAGATGAAGATAGGGATGGGATTATTGTCGATCCGAAACTTTACCGTGGAATGATCGGCACCCTTCTCTATCTGACTGCTAGCAGGCCTGATTTGCAATTTGCTGTATGCATGTGTGCCCGGTATCAGGCTCGGCCTACCGAAAAGCACTTACATGTAGTTAAAAGGATCTTTCGGTATCTAAAAGGAACACTTCATCGTGGTCTATGGTATCCGAAAGATTCCTCGATTGCTTTAATATCATACGCAGATGCCGATCATGCTGGATGTCAAGATACGAGGCGTAGCACTTCTGGATCTGTGCAACTCCTTGGAGATAGATTGATCAGTTGGTCTTCAAAAAGGCAGAAAAGCGCTGCAATATCAAGCACGGAGGCTGAATACATCGCCATGTCCGGTTGTTGTGCTCAAGTCCTTTGGATGAGATCACAATTAACTGACTACGGTCTTGGATTTAACAAAATCCCGATGTATTGTGACAACAAGAGCGCCATTGCCCTTTGCTGCAACTATGTTCAACACTCCCGGGCCAAGCACATAGACATTCGCTACCATTTCATCAAGGAGCAGGTGGAGAACGGAGTGATCGAGCTGTATTTTGTCACTACTGAGTACCAGCTGGCGGATATGTTCACCAAAGCCTTAGATCGAGGACGAATCGAGTTTTTGATCGACAAGCTTGGCATGAAATCATTCACTCCAGCGACACTCAAAGAGTTGGCAGAAGAATCAGCTGAATAGTCGTGGTAAACTATTCAGAGTATCCTTTGGTTGTGATCATGTATATTATCGTAAATATATAAACCACAAAAAGAAAATACAAAAATATAAAACCAAGAAAAACCATAAAAAATATAAAACATAGAAAAACCATAAAAAGTATAAAATCAAGAAAAACCAAAAATATTTTTTGTTTTAAATCGGGCATGTCTTTTAGTACGGTAATATTTACGGCCTTAGAAATGTCGATCAATATTGACACGGTGCCATAAATAGAGTCCGTATAAAAGTTGTACATTTTTTAAAACATGCCCATTTTGGCTTGTAGTTATTTCAGACTGCAACCCGGTTTTCATATTAAAGTCACGTATTTCTTTGGAAAACGTTGGCTCAGAACGGGAATTAATTTTCTCGGGCGTGATTTACAAGCCAAATCATGCAAAGGGATCAAGTTTACTTTATAACTTGGTCTGACACGAATTTGTGTACGTCTCAGTGCATTAATTTGTTAAAATAAGAGAAATCTTATTGACACCACGAATCAAACTTTTTCAAGAAATCAATTGGGAAATGTTTTTCATCATCATATGCCTCGTTAAACAATGACTACAGCTCTTTAAATAGAAAACGGGTCATCGTTTAAGGGGGAGAAAATGTTTCGTCATCTTTCACATCAAAAAGATCTTCAAAAAGTTTTCAAGGAAATTCATAAAGCTTAAAATGTTAATGGTTGGATTGCTTTGACATTTGTAGTGTTGTTGCTTATAAGCTTGTCGTGGAGAGTTTTGTGCTTGTGTTAAGTTAAGCTAATCACTAAGATTCGAATAGTTAACATAAGATAGGGTAAAAATGGCAAGTGTTAAAACTTAGTAACCAAAAGAATGAGTGAATGAAGCAAAAAGAAAATTCAGGGGGCAAAGTTGACATTAGGTCTAACTTGTGGAAATCTTGACCTAGTCAAAACCTTCCCCCCCGTTTCTATTATTGCCTCACTGTTTACATAACTCTTTGCCGCCATTAACAAAGCTTACAAACACTCACACAAATCAAACTCGAATCAAATCATTCACCTTCTAAGATCAAGATCTTCACAAAAACAAAGGTATTAATCGGATTAATCTCTCATATACATCTAGTTAATTAACTGCTTAAATGAAAAACAAACGAATTCAATTACTGCTTAATTAGGGTTAACTAAATTGGGGGTTTTGCTTGGGTTGTATTCGGAACACATATAATTGCACTAATCTGGCCTGAGAACACTTAAATCAAACAGATTGCATGCTCAATTAGAAAATATAAGTGTTGGAAAATGTTCCGAATAGGAGTTTTTGTTCGAATAGAAAAATGTTCCGAATAGAGCATTGTTCCGAATAGGGAAAAAAAAAGTTCCGAATAAGGCAATTGTTCCGAATAGGAAAAAAGTTCCGCATAAGGCAAAAATTCCGAATAGGTCAAAAGTTCCGAGTAGGGCAAATATTCCGAGTAGGACAAATATTCCGAATAGGGCAATATTCCGAGTAGAACAATTATTCCGAATAGGAATGTTCCGAATAAGGCAAAAATTCCGAATAGGTCAAATGTTCCGAGTAGGGCCAATATTCCGAGTAGGACAAATATTCCGAATGGGGCAAATGTTCCGAATAGGGATAAAAATTCCGAATAGGGATAAAAGTTCCGAATAGGGATAAAGTTCCGAATAGGGATAAAGTTCCGAATAGGGATAAAGTTCCGAATAGGGATATGTTCCGAATAGGATAATGTTCCGAATAGGATAATGTTCCGAATAAGGATTTTTTTCCGCATGACACAAATGTTCCGAATGGAGGAATTTATTCCGCATAGCCCAAATGTTCCGCATAGGGAATTTATTCAGCATAGGTTAAAAGTTCCGAATAGCCTTTTTATTCAGAATAGGGAAGTTTTTCCGCATAGGCCTATTATTCCGAATGGTGTGATTATTCCGAATAGAAGATGTTTGATTGATTTCAAAGCTTAAGGGATTATGTCATATGTACAATGCTTAGGTTTAAAGTCATAATGATATTCATACTTGTTTGTATCAACTCTTGTGTTTTATCTTAAGCAGAGACGATGACTAACCCTACCGTACAACAACTACAAGACGACAGAGCTGCCGCCATTGCTGAAGCCAAGACTCTTAAGTTTGTTCCAAACAACTACCGTCTGAAGGAGGTATCTCACTCGACCCATAATGGCTTTAAGGTAGCTACAGCCATGCTTGATAAATCTCACTTCAAGTATGCGCTAAGGAGAAGTGCTTCGGTGCCATATGACTACCTTTACGAGTTCTGGGCTACCAAAGAGAGGACGTCGAACAAGATCACTTTTTCCTTGGACAACAAGCAGCAGACGCTTACAGTGTCAGACTTCAGGAAGATCTTTGGCTTTCGACCGATTCTCAAAGGTCTAGCAGCATACTCTCCCAACCCAACCAAGGACCAGATGATGGAGATGTTCACTGCTATTGGATGTCTTGACATTCGAACCCCGTCTGAGTTTACTACTGCCAAAATTGGTCAACCATGGAAAGCTATCTTTGGGATCCTTAGCCGATGCTTGACACCCAAGACAACTGGGTATGATGCTGTTCGTCCACCGATCATCAAAATGTTTTATGGTATGTTCAAAGGTATGGGTGTTGATTATGCATCACTGTTGTGGGAGGAGTTTACTTTTCAACTCTTCACTAACACCAAGGGTAAAGTTAAAACTTATCAGTATCCTAGGTTTATTAAGTTGATCATACATTACTTTATGGAAAACGATGCATCCATTAACAAGCTTGCAGGTAGTCGTCACCACATGATAGATGATGATGATTTGGTAGACTTAAGGCAGGAGACTCATTCGAATACGGTTATTCCTGGTCCCATTCCCAGTCATCTTCTGACCGATGAGATTATTGCATCCGATGACTACACGAACTTGCTCGCGGAAATTGAGAAACAACGAGCAAGCCTTCTAGCAGGTGAAGACTCATCTACTACGGTTAAAAGCAAAGGTAAAAGGAAGCAAGCAGATTTACCTGAGCCCAAAACCAAGAAGAAGAAGACAGAGGGTAAGAAGGGAAAGGGTAAGGACTTGATGCGTCTGCGTGACGAAGAAAATATTGCTGATCCTGATATTGAGAAAACTGAGAAACAAATGATGAAGATAGCCATTCACAGGAGCAGGAAAGATACTGGTGGTAGTGGTTCAGGTGTCAGAATAGACGTTGAGGATGAGTATATTGAACCTCATGATGTTGATGAGTTTGGGTCACCTGAGAATTATTCCACTTCGAAGGAGCAATCAATCCCTGTTTCTACACCACCTCCTCCACCTACTCAACCTTTAACAACTCAACCTCCACCAACTCAACCCTTACCAACCAAACAGGTTTCTACACCACTTCCTCCACCACCACCAAAGCCCATCCTTAGCACCGCAGTCACAACCGAGCCTATTCCATCAACATCTACAACATCTGCAACATCTGCAATGGCAGCAATAGTGTTGGGCGAGATGTTGGATAAACATGTGGATGCTCACAAGAGAGAAATGAATGAACTTCGCCAAGAGTTAAATCAAAGAGCTCAAAGTGAAGAAGCATCAAGGAAAGCTCAAGAAGAGTTGATTGCCAAGTTCGCTGCAGACATGGAAGCTACACGTAAAGCTCATGCAGAGGAACTTGCTCAGGTAAAAAGGGATGAAGCTAATAGGCATAAAGCACGAATTGCAAGACTTAAAGCTATTAAGGATGACCTTAAAGAGCAAAACGACGCTCTTGAAGCTACTATTGAGCAGAAAGTAAAAGACTCAGTTGAATCCTTAATGCCTAAACTGCGTGATGACTTGAAGACGCTTGCTGCTGATAACTTGATGATCAAGTCATCCAATCCTTCAGAAGCTGCCTACAAGATCGCATATGACTTGACGGATTTTGAACTGAAGAAGATCCT
The DNA here is from genome assembly GCA_025667525.1 of Glebionis coronaria. Classification (NCBI taxonomy): domain Eukaryota; kingdom Viridiplantae; phylum Streptophyta; class Magnoliopsida; order Asterales; family Asteraceae; genus Glebionis; species Glebionis coronaria. Next base: position 93,586,761 of record CM046876.1, on the reverse strand, counting down.
TAAGGCTCGAATGAAGGAACTTGGTTCGTTTGATAAATCGAGGAAACAACGAGCTCTCTTCAAATCCCTGAATGACGCTATCATGGAGGATGATAGGTTGTTCAAGACATTTGGAAGTGTGGTTCCCTACCACATTCTCCCTGAAGAAGAACGGGAAGAGAGTGAGGAAGACGAGGGTACTGGTGGAGAGGAGGAAGAAGAAGAAGAAGAAGATAAGAATGAGGAGGAGGATGAGGATGAGAATAATAAGGATGATGAGGACGATAGTGATAATGATGATGAAGATGAGGATGATGATGAGGATGGTGATGATGAGGATGAGGATGGTGATGATGAGGATGATGATGATAATGATGGTAACGATGGTGGTGATGGTCACCAGGAGAGTGTTAAGGGGAGCAATGCGGATAAAGGTGAACAGAGTGAGAAAGGGGATAAAGGCGCCAGCTCAAAGAAAGTGGTTAAGTCTGGCACCAAGTCAAAGAAGGTTGCAGCACCAAAGGAGAAATCTACATCCACGGAATCCAGACGATCGAAGTGGCGCCATGACGTGAATGCCACTACAGGGTCATCTATTCCTGGTACATTTATCCATAAATCAATACCTGTTACCACTAACCCCGTTAGTTCTTGTGTTGTTACTCCTGTGATTGCAGAATCGGTTACAGAACCAGAAGCTGCTCAACACTCACCCATCCATGACACTGCTGAAATGCCTGAATCTGAAGCAGATGTTCACATCTCGACTCCTCTGCAACAAAACCCACAATCCACTGTTCCTGAACCAAGCACAAGGAACTGGGAGGACACGTTGGAAATCGACGAGACTGCTCCACCACAGGCTTGGATCATGGCAGCGGCGCAGTATGATCCGATCACCGACGCCGACAAAGATGTCCTGTACCTTCGTATCCGAAGTCCGATTGACTTATGTGCATTTCTTGCTCATGAGTATAAGACTTCGGTTACTCCATCATTGGTGAAGAAAGTACTGAAGGATAAAAGACTTCGCGCCAAAACCCGGTTGCCCCAAATGGAGTTCGAATATTATGCCGAGGAGATCCTGAAGGCTCTGAACACCGTTCAACGGCCAGGTCTTCATGAATCAGAACGAGCTCCACCTCCAATGGATCAAGATAATCAGATTGCTCTTGACTTCTTTGTCACCAATGATCTGGTGTATCTACTGAAGGGGTCATCAAAGTACGCAACATCCCTGACATTGCTGAAAGCTGCCAACTGGGGGACAATACCCTTCATCGAGGAAAAGGTAAACCGACTCTGGGTCCCAAAAATGAATCGTAATTATGATATGTATGCTGTCATAGGTGCATCTCATTGGGACGAACGAGTCAGAAGGGCGTACAGGTGTTGCTGCTTAGTCAATTCTGGAAGCTCAGTTAGATCCGATATCCGCATCTCCAGCATTTTAGGGATGAAAACAGAAGCCAAGAATGGCTACTATCATGTGACGGAGATTCGTTTGAAAAGGGAGGATGACAGGGAATACAAAATCCAGCAGGGAGATTTTTCCATCATTCGCCTTGAGGATATCGAAGATATGCTGCTTCTGATGACCAGAGATCAACTGACACATATTCCTCGTGAAGACCTGATTGCGTTGAATACAGCACTTCGTATGTTCACACGAAGCGTTGTCATTAAGTCAAGAGTTGAAGACCTTCAGTTGGGAGTCGAAAGCTATCAGAGGAAGCTCAATTTAACCCGTCCTGTGAACAAAGTGTTACCTCAACATGTAGCAAGATGTCCTTATACCGGCATTTCGGTCCCGAATTACGGCATTTTCTACTTAAACAGTCGAGGTTTGATGAAGTTTATGAGGATGGGGGAGCTCCACAAGTATAGTGATGGCACTCTTATACAAGTCAGAGACAAGTTGGAGCATCTGAACCAGGGTGGAACTTTGCCAGAAATGACGGAGGATTGGCATCCAGGTTACCGGCAGATGGCGAAGTATGTCATCAAGAAGATCGATCAGAAGCTCCGTGAACGTAGATTGATGAGGAGCTTGGAAAGATTTGTGGGTGGTAGACCATATGGAGTGCACTACAGGACACTGCAACGATCCATCTGAAGGGTCGTACATTTCAGGTCACTCTATATTGGTATTATTTGTGAATATGTATATTTGTGAATAATGTGCGTTAATGGCTTGTTGTAGTGTTAAAGTATGATAATTTTTCAAGAATTTCTCACGAGATTCTAAATCTTTCAAAATATATCATATTAAAGCACTACAACTACCCCTTATTAACTTAAGGGGGAGCAATCGTTTGTTCTATGGCCAAACAACAATTTCATTTTTACCCAAAGACCGGTTAATCCATTCAATATCCCAAATATTAATGGTTAACATTTTGGATAAGGGGAGAAAATGGGATTAAGGAGACGTAAGTGATACTTGGCTAAAAGATGAAAAAGACTTAAAGATTATCCAACTTAATATGTGTTAAGCACGTGTTAAGGGGGAGCGTGTTTGATGAACAAAACACCTAAGGTACAAAACTTTTGATTTCAATATCACAAGTACTTTAGGTGATTTTCAATGATTTTTCATGGTGGCAATTCCTTCCCAAAACACGCTTAATTCACGACGGATGTGGTGACAAAAGGGTGGTAGGAATAGGTTTAGTCCAATGATTCATCAGAGCCGATGGAATCTTCCCAAGGACAATTCCCTAGTTAGAATTAGAAGTCCTAGGAAAGATGGAGAAAGAATGTGAACGTAGCTGAATGCCGACCAAGTACTTAAGCTAGCACTGGAACAATCACAACAAGGTGCTAGTGATGACGTATTGGTAAGCATTGAAGGGGTTGAAGAATGAAAAAGAAATGTAAAGATAAAGGGTGTAAAGAAAGAAGCCCTCCTTACAACTTTAGGCAGAAACCGGGTCAATACATATGCTATTGAGGTCATTTTTGCTAATGATTCTCGGTATTGAAGAAAGACATCATGGACCCAGTGATGCAATGCACAACCCTTCCCCAGCTAACTCAAATATCTCTCAAAAGGTATTTGTTTTAATCACACGGAGATCAACACGTAATCTACTGGTTTATTCACTCCGAATAGACTGGTATTGAAAAGGTGGCACTCCTCTCCAGCCATCGCTCACTAAATCAAAACGCACAATCGAGTCTAGAGCCAAGAGATCATCAAAAGTCTCATTAGGACACTTTCCATTTATTCCTTGCTTTCTCACACACTGTGAAAAGTAAGAGATTTTCATGAGTCCTACGCAGTATTCTTGTAATATTGCCAGAACATCCGAGTGATACGCAAGTATTACAATGAAGATGGAAATCCTGCTTGAGCCAACATCAAACAAGCTCATGGTAGGTTACACGTGCGGTTCTTTTAGAACCAATCTTGTGAAAAACTGGAAGGTAACAGTGGTTTAATTCTTAATTGAACTTAAACTCGTTCCAGGCCTCTTCGCATTATCATATGATCTTGCCAGAACACTCAGAGTGACTCTTTATTGACCACAGTGACGAGTGGAAATCCTTCTAGTGTCAACATCAAACAGCACTTGGTAGGTAACGCGCAAGATTCTTTATGAATTGAGCTCGTGACAACTGGAAAGCAACGATGGTGAAAATCTTAATTGAAATTCACTTGTTCCAGGTTTCATGAATTGACGGCTTTTAATCACAAGGATAATTTATCCAAGTGATTCACTCTTTATGTTCGCAGTCAGCTTTGGACGGTCGAATAAAGAGAACGGGTTTACCCGCGAAATCCTGTCAGGAAGTTACTTAATTGAAACTATCCGTCACGGGTACGATATCTAATATCGTCCAACGGTCTTCACCGACCGGAGGTAAAATGCTACCGAATTAGAATAAAATGTTCAAAGCCATTTTATTCGTGTCGTTGCTGTGTACCTGCTAAAGACGGTGGCGTTGCTGTGTACCTGTTGAAGACGGTGGCGTTGCTGAGTACCAGTAAAGACGGTGGTGTTGCGGTGTACCGGTAAAAGTCGTTCCCACATGCTTATGTCTTTTGCAACAAAGTTTAGCAAAAATTCAAGAAAGTAAAAGATGAAGTCTTCCGCTGTACCAAACTCTGAAGCTTTCAAGAATTCAACAAAAAGACGTAAGTGTGTGGAACATGAAGTCACGAGGAGGCAAAATTCACAAGAAAGGCAAAGATCGCACGTGAAAGGCCAAAGAACAATGCTCTCAAGTCAAAGCCAAAAAGATCAAATCAACATATTCACAACAAAAGAAAGAAAAGAAGAAAAGACTACGAGCTAAAGAACGAAGACTTAGTATAGTATGCTAGGTTTAGAACTTTGTAACGTGGAGTGACCTCCCTTAGGGGGAGATTGTTAGAAATACGTTTTTACGTATATTAAAAGTATCGGTCACTCCACAATAATATTCATGTTGTAATAGCTCGTAGTTAGATATTAGGTATCATTTGCTTATTAACTTAAGTAAGAACCGGTCCATGGGCTTGTCATGGACCGGCCCAAGTCCACTTATGACTTGGAGTATAAATACCCCTTTCCACTAAGGAAAGGGGTTGGTTGTTGTCATTCTAAACATTTCATATTAATAAAACCTTCCATTTATTCTCTCACTTTCTCTCTCTAGTTTCTCTCACTAGAAAACATCAACCCACTTCATAGATTCATAGGTTATCAATTTCTACAATAACAATGATCTTGTTTTTGCACTTGGCTTGGAAAAGTGAAAAGTCGGGGACGATGAATCTATTTGAGTTTTATGATCCTTAAAGTTATTTTATGTCTTTGCAAAATAAGTAGTCAAAAGTTGAATAATGGTGTAGATATAGTTTTATTTTATCATTGCGTGAGGACACGGCAATTGCTTAGCATGGGGGAATTTGATATGAGTGTTTTTACTCATATCATTTGTAGCTAAAAACAATGAAATTATGCATTATATTTATCATATATGCCTTTGGAATGCTTGTTTCTTGTTTGAATGTGTGTAGGTACCAAGTTCGTGAAAATCGGCAAAAATCGACACGAGTTTGAAGAAAAAGATCAAGAAGCCAAAAATCGAGCTCGACAATAGTGGATTTAATAAAAATGCAAGTTTACGAACCAAGTGGGACCCATGGCTGCTTATTGGGCTTGAAAGCCCAATTTTGGAATTAAGATGAATAACTTTTGAACAAAGCCCATATCCAGGCCCAAATGAGTGATTAGTCACAGAATAAAACATAATCATTGGGCCTAAAGCCCAAACTAAATATTAAAAAGTCGGATGAAAAGGGGCCTGGGTCCAGAAAGGCCCATTAGGTTTTCACGTTTTTGGATTGTCAAAGTATAAAAGTGAATTTTATTCACTTTCATTTTATTCAAACTGTTACCTACTCACTTTCTTTGGCAAGTCAACCTATCACACGTTCTTAATAAATAAATCCCCCCCACCCCACTCAGTCATTATTAAACTCACACGTCTTTCATTCCCACACATTTATTTTATAAGTTTCGATACAACCTAAGTTGTATCTTCTTCCCCATCTCATTTTCACCTCCAAAACCAGTCACTGTTAAAAAACCCTAATCATTATTTACCCAAATCTCAAAATTAATAAAGGGGTTTTGTTCACACGAGTATTTCACACGCATGGAAAATAAAATTCCCAATTGATTCGGAAGAGAAGAGTGGGAAAGATTGATACGTGGCACAAGATTATTGGCTTCAACACCTCAATTAGCCAATTCAACCAATCACAGCATCCAAAAGAAGCATAACAAACACAAGGATTGCCACCTTGGCAATCCGTGTGAGGAGAGATTAATATCAACCCTTGGATGAATAACAAGAAGGAAAGAGAATGAAGAAGCAAAGATCGAAGGCTGCAAATCATTTGGAATATTCCAAATGAGATCCGGATATCCTCCCCAACACCTCTCGGGTTCAAGCATAAATACCCCCATTTTCCCTGTATTTTTCATCCCTTTTTCTTTCTTTAAAGTTATAATGCTAGTTTAGATTAAGCTTTGTAATTTTTCTTTTCAAAAGTTGTAATGTTTTTAGTGATTTAATAAAAATTCGATTCTCAGTTTAATCTTTTATATAATTTACGTTTTATGTTTGGTTGATTTTATAAATAGCTCTTGCAATTAAATCTAAGAATATCATTATAATCAAGTGTTGTTTATATAAGCTGGATCAATAGCTTGTGTGAATGATTGAAGTTAGAATAAGGGAACAATCTTACCCCACTGGTTAGATTTATAGTACTGTGTTTCATGATTTTGTTGCGGATCGAATGTTTCACTTGGTTCGAGATATAAGGTGTTAGTATCGTTCAGCTTGTTGGGGTCATGGTGGTGTCGTTCATTGAAGCACGGTGGTTCTCGTTTCGGTTCATAGGCAGCACAGCGCTGACCTACTTCCCAATGGGTTCGACTTAAGGTACGAAACTCTTTTCATTTTATGTTTTATGTTAAAAGATTAATTAGATCTGTTTGTTTGATTTAATGTGATGCGGATTATAGACGTTTGAGATGATTGATTAGTTTCGTTTATTTAGTTTGATGACTTCTGGATGAGCATTTATATGTTTTAGTAGTTTACTGTTTGGATTTGTAATCTTTAGAAATTTATAAGTTTTTGTTAGTCGCTTATTTGGAATTGCTTAAATTGTGTTAAAATGAATCTGATATGATTAATAGTAGAAGTATTAATCTGATATTATAGATTGATTTGTAGGTTAATTAAGCTGCGTGAGTTAATTTAACTGCTAGATGAATCTGTTTAAGTGAGCTTTCTGTCCCATATAATGATATTTTTCTTCTGAATTATTAAATACTGCTTTGGGGTTTCATTTGACTGCTCGGTATGATTTATCTGATTTAATTTTAGTGTAGCTTAACTGTTTTGAATGTTCAGTAATATCTGAGTTTTTTTCTGTTTAATTCAGTTTGAATTTGGTATTATTTTGCTTAATAATCTGCTTAGTAGGATTTTTACTTTATTCTGCTGATACATTATTTTTATCTGAACTTTGCTGATTATAGATTGTCTTTGTATCAGTTTTTTTTTTAATTGGTAAATGTTGCTGAATAGTTTACTTAGTTTAGAAATCTATTGAGTCTGCTGTATCTTGATGACTATTTGATTGGTTTGTTTGCTTTTCTGAGCCAATATTCTAGCAAATTAGCTTATCAGTTCACTAGACTGATAAGCTCAAAAAGCTGTGTTCCTCTCAGCTTCTTCCAAATAGCTTATCAAAAGTCTTACCTAAGACACCATTTTTTTTAGCTGTCAAAAAGAAAGAAAATATTCCAAAAAAATATGTCCCTCATGGGAACCGAACTCGCGACCTCGCGTTTCTCTACACAGCGTGATAGCCATCTGGGCTGCACACCTTTTTAATTTTACTACCAGCTATTTCAGTAATATAGTTTGTTTCATAGTAGCAGTATTTGTTTTAGCTTATTATTTTTTTTGTCACGTTTTATTTTTATTACTTTTAAAATTTTAATGAAAGTTAAGTTTATAAAATAAGAAAATAAAATAAAAATGTTTTTATTAAATTTTAAATAGTTTAATTAGTTTAATTTTTAATTAATTAGATTTTTATAGTATTAGATTTAAATAAAAATAGATTTTAAATAGATTTGATTTTAAGTAATTTTTAATTTTAAAAAGTTTATTTAGATTTTTAAATAGATTAAATTTTTAAATAGTTTTAATTTTTAAGTAATTAATTGTGTTTTTAGATTTTAAATTTTTTAGCGGGGTTTAACGATTCATGCACTTTAGGTTTATTTTAAATAGCTTAAAATTCGTAGACTTTAATTTTAGTTTAAAAACCAACGACACATTCAAATCAATTGTCCAAATCAATACGAAACGTCTCAAATTCACTCGATCTTCGTGTACAACGAACTTGGTTCACCCACGTGTTTAATCGTATCCGTCTTTGACTTATTTTTGGTTAATTACTTTTTCCTAAAGGTAATTACCTAAATTTGTCCTATAACGTATATGTGTTAATCCACGACACATCACGGATCAATGGCAACTCCATGTGGATATGCATCAGGCTTTGTTCGTTCCACCATTGTAGTATCCACGGGATCACAAGATTCCATCTTATATTTCTTAAGCGATTCAAGGGTATACTTGGATTGATTGATAAAGACGCCTCTGGGATTCTGAGATATCTGAAGACCTAAGAAGAATGATACCTTGCCCATCATTGACATCTTAAACTTGGAAGACATGAGTTTCCCAAATTCGTCGGATAAGGTTTGGGTCGAGGCAGCAAATATAATATCATCAACATATATTTGTACCATAATCATATTTTTACCTCGTTTTTGAATGAACAGCGTGCGATCCACCTTGCCTTTAGCGAAGCCTTACGTGATGAGGAATTGTGATAATAGATCATACCATGCACGTGGAGCTTGCTTCAACCCATAGAGAGCCTTCTTAAGCTTGTACACATGATTAGGATATTTAGGATTCACAAAACCATCTGGCTGTTGAACATAGACCTCTTCCTTGATTTCACCATTAATAAAGGTCGTCTTCACATCCATCTGATAGAAGATCATATTCATGTGGGCTACATAAGCAAGGAATAGTCTAATAGCTTCCAAACGGGCGACAGGTGCAAAGGATTCCATAAAGTCGATGCCAAATAATTGCTTGTATCCACGAGCTACTAGTCGAGCTTTGTTCTTTAAAATTCCGCCTAACTCGTCGAGTTTTACCTTGTAAACCCATTTCAAAGTGAGTAATTGCACTTGATCCGGGCATGGGACAAGTTCCCATACTTCAAGACGTATAAATTCATTAAGTTCTTCTTGCATAGCTTCTATCCAACAAGATTGAGTAAAAGCTTATTTCCATGTCTTAGGTTCAACTTCAGTGAGAAAAGCATCAAAATGACAAAACATTGCATTTTCTTGTAGCTGACTTCGTGTGGATACCGGACGATTAGGGTCACCAATAATAGAATCTATAGGATGATCCTTTGTCCACTTACTGTCATGTTCACGAATCCGTGGATTGGAGTAAATCGTAGTAGGAGCTTCCTCTGAGGTGGATGACCCGACTTGATTAGAATCGGGAATAGGTACACCAAAGAATGGAAGTTCACGCATTTGAGCGAATTCCAAATCGTGATCATCATCATCCTCTTCATCATTAATAGGCATGACATGGGTAGTTGAAACAGGAGTTGGTTGAGAATTACTCGTACAAGGTATATCTTGACCAATTATAGGTGCAGATGTGTCTGATTGTGCTTCGATTGCTGGAGCTACAACTTCGGTAACCGGAGCTATTACTTCAGGTTCTGGATCAACAACACTTGGAGGAGTAAAAAATTCATCAAAGAACGGTTGAAACAACGTATCCCATTCAGTCCTCGAAGGTGGTGTAAATGATGATGAAGTAGGGTTGTTTGGGACAAGACCAGAGCTAATGTTACTGGGTCCCATTTCATGAAGTGCGGGTTCAGAGCTGCTTTGCTCAGAAGCCATTGCAGTCAGCTCATAATAATCAACGTTCATAGTTTCGAGGATCTTGCGAGAGTTACGGTTGTAGATTCGGTATGCCTTCTTTGCGGGTGTGTAACCAATGAAAATACCAATATCAGCCTTTGGTTGAAGTTTTCCCAAATTGTCATCATCATTATTTGGATAGCAAAGAGAACCAAATACATGAAGATATGATAAATCTGGTACTTTTCCATGGAGAAGCTCATAAGGTGTTTTACCATGGCGTTTACGAATTAGTGACTGGTTCTGGGTGTACACTGCTGTAGATACTGCTTCTGCCCATAAAAACAATGAAGCCTTTGCGTAAATTAACATCGTTCGAGCAGCTTCCATAAGTGTGCGATTTCGCCCTTCAACGACACTGTTTTGTTGTAGAGTGCGTGCAACGGATGTTTCATGAGATATGCCAATTTCTTCATAATAAGCACACAAGATTTGATTCACAAATTCGGTTCCATTATCTGTACGAATGCGTCGGACAGTAGTGTTGAGACGCACTTGAATCATCTTGAGAAATCCGATGATGAATTTAGGTGCCTCATTTTTTGTTGTAAGAAATTTCACCCATGTAAACCGAGAGTAATCATCGACAATTACGAGGATGTACTTTTTACCACTAAGACTTTTAACACGCATTGGCCCACAAAGATCCATATGCAACAAAGAAAGTTTCTCTTGGTTGGTGTCTTTAGTCTTGGGTTTGTATGATTTCTTAGTGCTTTTCCCCATTGTACACGCGGAACACAAATGATCCTTGTGAAATGTAAGTTTAGGAAGACCACGAACAAGTTCGTTTTTCGCCAAATGATTGATAGCGTCAAAGTTAAGATGAGATAACCGTCGATGCCATAACCATGACTTAGTCTTTGATGCTTTGGAGAGAAGACAAACTGGAGAAGCGGCCATCATGTCTTGTAGAGACAAAGTATACAAATTATTCCCTCGAGTACCTTTCAGTAAATCAACCCCTTCCAAATTACGAATGAAGCAGGTATGCTCTCGAAAAGCAACTTTTAGGTTTGCATCATAAAATTGTCCCACATAAAATAAGTTGTAACCGAGACCTTCCACATAATACACTCTTGAAATTATAACATTCCCAATATGATATTCACCATAACCCATTATCTTTGCAATATGATCATTTCCAATCGAACCGTACCAAGAAACTTGCTGACGAAATTTTTGAGCTGAGAGCGATCTCTGGTCATATGCTTGGAGCAACCAGAGTCCAAATACCAGAGAACAATTTGGACCACCTGTTTTCAACAACAACAATAGACAATGCATTGGAAACTATTGGTTCCGGAGTGTTAGCAGATATAGATAAAATATTATCAGTTTTGCTAACATTTTTGTGACCCTTAGATTTCCTGCGTTTTCTAATGTGAGTTTTAGCACTAACAGGTTTTACTGTTCCAACTTTCTTAGGTTTTTGATTATTCGCGGGCACTACAGTGGGATTAGACCTATTTAAAGGGCACTTGGTTCCTACAGTAGTGTCGGTGTTCCTAGTTAAAGGACACGCTTGTGTTTTGGTAGCCTTGGTACTCCTAGTTAAAGGGCACGCTTTCTTCGCTTTAGTGGGAGTGATCCTAGTTAAAGGGCACATATTTCCTACTATAGTTCTACCAGTGGGGCGCCACAACCAACCAACTTGGGTTAACACTTTCCCGGTCGGTTTCCATTCTAATACATTTTTTCGGGCATTCATCTCATTCACATGGTCAATAAGGCAATAATCATGACGACTAGAAAACATACATTCATTGCAATTCCAACATTTCAAATTAGAATACACAGTAGGCTTAGAACGCTGCACAACCGCAGAGCCTTTAGGTTTAGCTACATGATTCTTTTTATTCAAAACAGAAATAACATTCCTAGGATGGGCTTCTACATTCTTCTTCTCTTGACTACTAGATGGGGGCAAGATCCTATCATTCTTCTTGTTTCTTTTAAGCTTAGATCTTTGAGCCTTAGTAGTGGTGATTACTCCTGTAGAAGGCAACACGGGAATATTAGAAGCTGGTTTTGATTCCGCCTTATCTTTAGTGACCAAAGTTTGAGATGGTTTAGTCCTAGGGCCCTTATTAAATGGTGTGACGGCTATAAGGTTCCTTTTGATTGCACTAGAGGACGATGCTGAGACAGTGGCTGCGTTATCCACAACATTCTTACCTTTTAGAGTACGAAGTGTTTCCTTTAACTCAGCCAAGGCCAGATTTTTATCACAAATTTGTTCCCTCAAATCAGATATTTCCACCGACTTTCGATTCAATTGTTCAATCAAAGATTGATTCTGTGCAGTGGTATTAGCACATGCGGGCTTTACTGAATCGAAGAGTTGTGTATTTTTCTGTTTTAAGTTATCAATTTTGGACAAAATCTTGGAAACTCGATTATCTAGATCAAGTTTTAAATTCCGAGCGGCCTCAAATACGTTCACATAGTTAAGCTCCTTAGATTTCTCTATGTCTATCGGCAAAGATTTAGTAACCTTGTCACTCGGCTGACGTTGTTTTGATTGTAAATTCAATCGAGAATTATTTTGAAAATTTGCATCATCAATATTAACACCTTCGAATGACGTTTCAAAGATTTCTTGAATAAATTGTTGCTTGCATTCAAGCGAAATACAATGTGTTTGAATCTCATCAAAACATTTTGAAAGCGAAGAATATGAATCTTGAAGCTTTAAATATTCAGCGTCAGATTCGTGACAAGTACTATCTACCACATTATCCACAGATTCAACATTATGCACAATAGAATCATTATCAACACTTTTATTCACACAGACGGAAACTATATCATGAGACATCACTTGCTTCAGAAGCTGATCATTTTAGCGTGAAACCCGTTCTATTTCAAGTAAACTGTTTTCATAAGCATCATCTATTTCATTGAAAACACGTTTAACTTCTTCTATTTCCAAACGCAAATCTTGATCAAGATTACTAAGACAAGCTTTAACATTCTTTACAAACGGAACAATTTCGTCTCGGAACGCAGCTCTAGTGTGCTCAAAGTTCCATTCACCTTCCGTTATGGCCGTGGCCGTCGTACTTTCCAAAATGACTTTATCAAAATCGGCCAAGTGTTGGTGTACCGCTTTTAAGTTAACGGATGCCTTACTTACCGGTGGAATTAACTTTGTTAAATCCGTTTTGACAAGTGTAGGAGACGTATTAGGAGGGTTTTCATTTGACAAACTTTGGGGCACAAGAACTGTTAGTTCAGCTAATTCCTTTTGTAAGCAAATATGTGTCTTTTTAGAAAGTTGATCTTTATTATGCTTATCATAATCAATCGTATGGAATTTTGAAAACATTTTAGAATGAGTTTCTTCCATAAGTGACTGTGTCTCCTTAGAACTACGAACATAAGGTGCTTCTTTTAATTTGCCAATTATGGTCATATCATAAAGACAGGGAATATATTCCTGAGCTTGTTTTGCATAACCGGGATTAGGTGGTAAATTTTGAAGACTTTTAAGTTCGAGTTCTTTAAATGATTTAGTTAAAAGATGAACCTTTTCTGTGGAAGCGTATTGTTTTAAAAGCTGTTGTTCTTTGAATTTAAGAAGTTTGGTAGCATTAATTTTTGATTCAAACTTTTTAGACACGAGAGTTTCGAAATCCATTTTAAGTTTCTCAAAATCATTGACAACCGACTCTTTTGCTTTTAATTCATTGGAAAGATTAGCTTTTAATGATTCTATTTTTTTCAAGTGTTCAATCTTTTCAAAACGAAATTGGTCAAATTCAGAACATGTTACTTTTCTGCTTGAGGGACCATTTCAAAAGTTTTGACCTTTTCTTTTTGCAACGCAAGCTCAACAGTTAGGGTGGAATTCGTATCTACGGATTGTCTGAGAGCCATATGCATTTGATCAATAATATGTTTAGGCACCATGACCAAATCACGTTGAGCATAAGATTCCATACCCGTCATAGCATTTGGTTGAGGTTCACTCAAATGTGTAGGATTGGGTACCACATCATTTGATTTACTAGTTCCCGAATGCTGTTCGAGGTTGTTAGTTTCATGCCCAACTTGATGTGGGTTACCATCATTACCAAGATTGGTTATGGTGGGTACCTCACTGACGACATTAGAACCGTAGTGAGAGAGATTAGCAACGAGAGCAGCTTGGGCAGAGTGAATGTCATCACAATCTGAATCATATGCGTCTAGATCATCTGCTTGATAAGCTGCATTAGAAGTGGAAACGACTGCAATGCCTTCAGTATCAGCTGCCCCTGGGTCTGCAAGAAATGCTAACTCCTCTGAATCCAAAATATTTCCCTTAGACTGAGCATCAACCAAATACATTTTCTCACGAAACCACGCTTCATCCCTTCTCCTTTTCGGCTGAGTGCATTGCCTAGCCACATGACATTGTCCTCAGAAATTGTAGCAAGTCACAACCTTTTGAGGACCAATGGGGCTTCCATTTCCATTAGCTCGAGAATTCACAGCTTGAGCATTTACAGTCCTTGTAGGAGGTCCATATGAATTTTGCCTTCCCTGAATAGGTTGCACTGTTACTTGACCATCTTGAACAGTAGCTTGTTGTCGAGGATTTAAATAGGTGCGGTGCTGATTGTTTGTTGATGGAAATCCTCTAGTTGCAACAAGTTTTGACAAGTAGGCAGTGAGATGGTTTAAAACATCAACTGGCGTATCATTTGGAGTAAAGACCGGTGCTTGGATTGGTGAAAGTTCATTAGAGTAGAAAGCTTGTGTTGGTTGTGCTTCAATTGGAAAGTATCCTTGCTGAGGAGTATAGCCCATTGGAGAAGTGTTGGCTTGTGATGGTGATGTCTGATATGGTGGTTGTTGTGGAAAAGATTGTTGATGAAAACTTTGTTGAAATGCTTGTTGTGGCATCATTGGTGGTTGATAAGATGGTTGTTGTGGTTGCTGATAGGTGTGTGGTGGTGGCTGCTGCAAGTATGATGGTTGTTGATAAGTATAAGCCATATTTTGTTGAGAAGCATACATGGCAAGTGGATCATGAACTTGAGGTGTAGACAACTGAGCCTCGATCACATGGTATTCGTGTTGTTGAAGAAAAGCTTGAAGTTGATCCACATTGGTGTTATGCAAGTCCTTAGCCAATTTAACATCCGTCACGTACTTTTCCATTCTTAAGGAAGAGTGTTCAAATACTTGGTGTTCAATTGAAACGTAGGAATTGCCATGCCATAGATATTCAGTTCATTCAACAATAGGGTAAATCTCAAATAGTAGTCATTGAGAGTTTCCCCGGGAACATAGGCAAACTTATCAAAAGTATCATAAAGCTTACACTCCCGTTCTTGTTTCGTTAACGAGGTGCCTTGCATTAGAAAACGAATTCTATCCCATAACTCTTTGGCAACTTTATGTTTGCTGACAAGTTTGTAGACATCTGGAGGAAGGGATTGGAGAATGATGTTTGTAGCATACTTATCACATTTGTCTTGAATCTTCATATCTCCAGTCAATTCACCCGTTGTGTGAGGACGAGTAGTTGTACCTTCCATCACTGTACCATAATCTAATGGTCCATTGAGCACCGATGCCCAAATGAGATGTCCATTCTCTTTGTTCAACATGTAAAGTTCCATTCGGGAAGTCCAATCCTCGTACATAGATTTTTCCAACATTGATGGACGATTATCCGTACCCGAGAGGATGGACTTATCCGTAAGAGATGTGTACTCCATTTTGATAAGTTAAGATTTACAAATATTGATCGGACAATGAGAGAAAGTAAATGTGTTTGTTGTAGTGTGTTAAAGCCGAGAAATAATGTTGAAATCCCCTAAGTTATGTTCTCGATAAACCAAAAATTCCAAGTCAAAATTGCACACGTCGAAATTTTTTTAAGGAATAACTTTTGGGTTGTCGGAATATTGATCGGAATAAACCCTGTCGGAATACCCTTGTCGGAATAACCTTTGTCGGAATATACCATATCGGAATACCCTTGTCGGAATAAACTCTATCGGAATACCCTTGTCGGAATAACCTTGTCGGAATAAACCCTATCGGAATACCCTTGTCGGAATTACCTTTGTCGGAATAAACCCTATCGGAATTCTCCTGATCGGAATGTCCCTAATCGGAATGTCCCTAATCGGAATGTCCCTAATCAGAATGTCACAAATGGGAATGTCCCAAATCGGAATGTCCCAAATCGGAATGTACTAAATCGGAATGTGATCAAAAAACTGTTAGGACCATTGGAATAGTTATTTGTAATAGGTAGACTAGGAGGTATGCAGTTCCTCCTTGTCATAGTAGTAGTAGGAGCAAGCCGTGCTCCTGGTCTTATAGAAAGTCAAACTTTATTATTTAGATATTATTCTGTTAGGATATGCATGAGATATGTTAGGAAAGGATATGCATATCAGTTTTACACGTTTTGGTTAATGATGTATTAGGGTTTCCTTGTAGTATAAAAGGAACCTTAGGCAGAAGGGTTATACACACCTTCATCAAATATAATTCTAGTTCATATTAATATTAGAAATCCTTAGTAAAGGATCAAGTCGTTATAGTTATATTGTTCTTCTTGTTCATAGTATTTGTATTCCGCACTTATACTGTATGATCTATATAGAGTCTCTCTGTGAATAGACTTGTGACTACAGAAGTCGTTCACCGTTCCTAACAGGCTGCAAGATCCACATCTAGTGGACCCAACAAGTGGTATCAGAGTCTGGGAGAGTCTCTGTAACAAGAAGAAGAAATTTTTCTCATTACTAACATTTTTGTTTAATTATGTCTGCCTCAAGTTCTACTCAAACAGGAGAAGATAGTACCCCTAAATCTCAGCAACCTCAGCAGATCATTGCTACGGTTTCCAACACAAATGGTAAGTTTCCTCTTCTGAAAAAGGATGAGTATGTTAGCTGGGCGGTGAAGATGGAATGTTGGATCACCAACACTGATCAAGACCTTTGGAAGATTATTCTGAATGGAAACAGCAGGAAGTTGACTGGAAGAGACAAGAATGGAAGTATTATTCTTCTTGACCCTAAAACTCATGAAGAAATCACAGCTGTTCAGAAGGAGATCAAAGCAAAAACTATTTTGCTTCAGTCTCTTCCTGATGATCACATGGGTGACTTTTATCATCTGGACGATGCTAGAGAAATCTAGAATGGAATAAAAGCAAGGTTTAGTGGGAATGAGGAGTCAAAGAAAATGCGAAGATCCATGCTGAGAGATGAATTCACAGACTTCAAGATCTCAGAAACTGAAGATATCCATCAAGGGTATGACAGGTTCCAAAAGATACTGAGCCAGTTGAATCAACTGCGGTCGAAACCTAACAATCTTGATATCAATGCAAGGTTTCTTAGAGCTTTACCCTACTCATGGAATCGGGTGGTAATCTCTCTCAAAGCAAAAGGTGGGCTTGACTATCTTAACTTTGATGATTTGTTTCATAAGCTCAAAACCTTTGAGTCTCATGTGAGGGGATACTCAAGTGATTCTTTTCCTACTCCTGCTAACTCTGCCTTTGTGAGTTCTATGGGATCTAGTCCCATGTCTTATGCTAGCAGCCCCAAGCAATATTGTGTCTTCTCAGCATACTTTTCAGCATACGTCTACTCCTGAACCAAAAGCCAAGTCTGGTAGCATGGTAGAAGCTGTTCTTCACTCTTTTGTTGCTGACGTTGATGCTCAACAACAACTTGCTTTTGATGACTTCAAACAGGTTGATAAACTTGACCTGGATGAATGGATCTCAAATGGCAGATGGCCATGCTCACTCTTAGGGTTCACAAGTTTGAGAAGAAAGCCGGTCGAAAATTTAACTATAACCCAAGAGAGCCAGCAAGGTTTGACAGAAGCAAGGTAAGATGCTATAACTGCCAGCAACAAGGTCACTTTGCAAGGGAATTCCCTAACAAGCATGACCAGGAGAAGAGCAGATATTCAGCTTTCAAGATTCAGGAGGTGAAGGATGACAAGAAGGCGTTGGTGTCTGTTGACTCTATGGTCAACTGGAATGATCACCAAATTTCTACCCTGGAAACAGTTGAACCTTCTACTGACGTGTTTGCAATGATTGCTGGGAATCTGTCTGATGCCGAGGAAGCAGAAGAGTTTGCTCTTATGGGCATCTCACCTCAGGTACAACATTGTCCTCTTGGTTGTCATGATAAATATTCAGAATTATTGTCTCAATATAATGACTTAAATGATCAGAATGATAAATATTTTTTAGAAGTTCAAACATATAAGGCTTCTTTAAAAACATTGGAACAACAAAAGAGGTGGCTTCAAGATACTCAACGTGAGTACGAGGATAAAATTAGGATACTGAACATTGATTTAGAAAACACAACAAATATGCTTAAATACACTGAAAAGGTAAAAGATGATAGTATCAAAGATAAACAAGACATGAAGGAAAAATTAGATGCTACACTTTTAAGATTTGAAAAATGGCAAAAGGCACCTAAGAATCTTTCAAAATTAATTGATAGTAGTATGTCTGGTAGGACTAAAAGAGGGTTAGGATTTGATAAATATATTGATTCAGAAGATGTGTTTGATTTATCTTTTTCAAGTGTCTTTGATCCTGACAAGGAGGAAGAGGGAACACCTAGCTATAATAGGTTTAAACCAGCAGCATAAATGCATCCTGTCCCTCCACCTCTTTCAGGAACTTTCATGCCCATTACTCGGCATAATGACTTGGATGAATCACAGATGCATGAGTCCCCCAAAAGTTCTACTAATACTAATGACTTTGTCTCGTGTACTTTCAGTGACAAAGCCAGTGACTCTGCATCATGTGGTTCAAGTGAAGAGTCGAGACCTGCAAGCTCCAAGTCAAATGACCATGCTGCTACTAGTGCTAGGAAGAGTGAAGAGAGAGTTGCTTTCACTTCAACTGTGTCTAGTCCTGGTTTATTGAGTCCTAGGAAGAATGTTTCTCCTAGATTTATGTGTAATAAAGTTAGCAGTATGAAACAATGTCATTCTAATAAAAGGTCGTTTAAAACATGTTTTGTTTGTGGGAGTGAATTTCATTTGATTAAAGATTGTGATTTTTATGACAAACATTCTTTAGTATATCAAGCATTTCCTGCTCCTGGTCCACCAGGAGTTGTTCTATATTCTTATAGAAGACTAAACCCATGTGCTCAATCTTTTTCTTCTTCTAGAAGGACCTCTCCATTAGCTTCTGATCATTGGAGAAACACTGGATTAATACCAAATAGACCAACCAACAACTATTTTCAAACTTTTAATTTATGCATTTAATTTAGACCACATGTATTTTGGGTTGGGAAATCTGGGAACTGCTGTTAAGCCCTCAGCAGGTTGTTCTTGGTCAAACAATAACACCTGTATGATGAATAGGCAACCTAAGAACAACGGTAGATCTCATCAATCTTCTTGGCTCTCTACAAAGATCCACAAGGCAGGCTCAAACCTGAAAAGGTTTGGGTCCCTTTAAGACACTAACTTTTGCATATATCTATTCTTGTTGTTGTAGGTTACTCCATACCAAGTTCCTTCTCTAGGAATTGTTGATAGCGGATGCTCTAGGAGCATGACAGGAATTAAAAGTCTTCTATCTAACTTTGTACCATTTCAAGGCGGAAAGGTCTATTTTGGAGGAGGTGAAGGAAGGATCACTGGCAAAGGAACGATTCAGACTCCTAATCTTAATTTTGAGCAGGTCTACTATGTGGAAGCAATTCAACACTTCAACTTGATATTTGTCTCTCAGATTTGTGACAAGAAGCAGTTTGTCCTCTTTACAGATACTGATGCACTAGTGTTATCCAAAGACTTTAAACTCCTGGATGACTCACAGGTTCTGCTCAGAATCCCTAGAAGACACAACCTTTATAGTATCAAGCTAAATGAAGTCAATCCTACTGGTCAACTAGCATGTTTGGTTGCAAAAGCCTCAGAAGATGAAGCCACTAAATGGCACAGGAGGATGGGACATGTTAACTTCAAGACCATTCACAAATTAGCATATCTGAACTTGGTCTCTGGTTTACCTCCCAAAACATTCAGAAATGATATCAATTGCCTTGCATGCAACAAAGGCAAACAACATAAAGCATCCTTCAAGACCATTACTGCTCTCAGCCTTATAATTGAACCATTGCAGCTACTACACATAGATTTATTTGGTCCTACCTCTATTAGGAGTATTGACCACAAACAATTATGCCTTGTGGTAACTGATGGGTATAGCAGGTTCACGTGGTTTTTCTTCATGGCTGCCAATAGTGAGACCTACTCAATTCTCAAGGACTTTATTACACTTATTGAGATTCAGTTGTCCAAGAAGGTTAAAGGTGTTCGATGTGATAATGGAACGGAATTCAAAAATGCAGACCTCATAGCACTTTGTAATTCTAAAGGCATCAAAAGAGATTATAGTGCAGCAAGAACTCCTCAATAGAATGGCGTGGCAGAAAGAAAGAACAGGACTCTAATAGAAGCTCGAGAACAATGCTTGCCGATTCCAAGCTTCCAACCATGTTCTGAACAGAAGCTGTCAATACTACAAGTTATGTTTTGAATAGAGTTTCTATTACTAATCCTCACAAGAAGACTCCCTATGAGCTACTCACAGCTATAGTACCAAACATTGCTCATTTGAAGCCATTTGGGTGTCCTGTCACCATTCTAAACACTAGTGACTATTTGGGGAAATTTGATGGCAAGGCAGATGAAGGATACATTGTGGGATATTCAGCTCACTCTCGGGCTTATCGTGTCTACAATCTCCAAGCCAAGCGAGTAACTGAAACTATAAATCTCAGGTATTTTGAGGAGAAGTCAACCATACAAGGCAAGGGTCCTGAATGGTATTTTGATCTTGATTATCTTAGTGATTCATTGGGATATTTTCGTTTCAAAACTAACCATGATGCAGGTCCACAAGTGTTTGCAACTTCTAGTGCAGGTGCTCATTCTAGTCTTTCAGACTCAGATGACGAGGATGATATTTTTGTTGTTCCATCCTATTCCACCACAGTCTCTCCTACTACTCCTAGTGATGCTACTCCATCAGATATTTTGGACTCACAAGGAGCTCTTGATACATTTCTCAAGCAACAACTAGAGGCTACTATAGCAGCTGCTCAAGGTGGCTTTGAGTTTCCTTTGAATACTTCTGCTGAAAAAGCTACTCCTAGTGCTCCAACTGTTACTCCTAGTGCTAGTTTAACACCTATTGGTAGTCCGGCTAGTGATTCCACTTCCTCTACTAGATTCTCTAGTCCTTCTGACCTGGGAAACTATCAAAAGAAGTCTTCTACCAAGCTGGATGATATTCATAAGCAACCAATAGATGGCATTTTCGACTCTGCTTCATATGATGATGACTTTGTTGGGGATCTTAATAACTTGGCACCAGAAGTGGAAGTACCTTCCAATCCAGTTTTGTAGTCACACAAAGACCATCCCACTACTCAAATAATTGGAGATCCTGGTTCTACTGTCAAGACTCGCATAATGCATAAGAAAGCAACGTCTGATCATCATGCTCTTGTGATTTATATTGAGGACCAAAAGCATAATAATCATACGGACTTTCAACATTGTTTGTTTGCTTGTTTTCTTTCACAGGTGGAACCTAGACCAGTCTCTCATGCTCTGGAGGATCAAAGTTGGGTGGAGGCTATGCAGGAGGAGATGCAGCAGTTCTTGTTTCAGAATGTTTGGATCCTAGTTGACTTGCCAGATGGAAAGACAATAATTGGTACCAAATGGATTCTCAAAAACAAGAAGGATGCAAGGGGTATTGTGGTGAGAAATAAGGTAAGGTTGGTTGCACAAGGTCATACACAACTTGAAGGCATTGACTACACTGAAGTTTTTGCTCCTATTGCTAGGATTGAGGCCATTCGTCTGTTTTTGGCTTTTGCTTCTTATGTGGGCTTTACGGTTTTTCAGATGGATGTAAAGAGTGAATTTCTCTATGGCAAGATTGATGAGGAAGTTTATGTCACTCAACCTAAGGGCTTTGTAGATCCACTTCATCCCAAGAAAGTTTACAAGGTGGTCAAAGCTCTCTATGGACTTCATCAGGCTCCTAGAGCTTGGTATGAGCGTCTTTCCACTTTCTTGTTGAAACATGGCTATAGAAGAGGCACAATTGACAAAACATTATTTCTTAAGAGGAATACCAAGGACATTATCCTTGTTCAGGTTTATATGGACGATATTATCTTTGGTTCTACTAAAAAGGAATGGTGTGATGAGTTTGAACAACTGATGAAGGGCGAATTTCAGATGAGTGCTATGGGAGAGCTTACATTTTTCCTTGGTCTTCAAGTCAAGCAACAGTCGGATGGAATCTTCATAAGTCAAGATAAATATGTTCATGAGATCCTTCAGAAGTTTGATATGGATCCTCTTAGACCAGCATCAACACCTTATGAAGTAGCTAAAGTCAAACTCAAGAATGAGCCAGATCCTCTAGTAAATGTTCACATGTACAGGTCAATGATTGGCTCACTCATGTATTTGACTGCATCACGTCCGAATATTATGTTTGCAGTAAGTGCTTGTTCTCGACATCAGGTGGCTCCAACGGTTTCTAACTTGAATGCAGTCAAGAAGATTTTCAAGTACATCAAGGCTCAACCCAAGCTAGGCTTGTGGTATCCTAGAGAATCACCTTTTGTTCTTGAAGCATATAGTGATAGTGACTATGCAGGTGCTAATAATGACTGAAAGTCTACTACTAGGGGTTGTCAGTTTTTGGGTCGAAGACTTATCTCATGGAAATGTAAGAAACAGACGATAGTAGCTACTTCTTCAACAGAAGCTGAATACATAGTTGCTGCTAGTTGTTGTGGACAAGTCTTGTGGATACAAAATCAGTTGCTTGATTATGGGTTCAACTTTATGAATACCAAAATTTTCATTGACAATCAAAGCACTATCTGCATTGTGAAGAATCCTCTTTTTCATCAACGTACAAAACACATAGAGATTAGGCACCACTTTATCAGGGATGCCAATGAAAAGAAGTTGATACAGGTTCTTAAGGTTCATACGGATGATAATGTTGCTGATCTATTGAATAAAGCCTTTGATGGTCCTCGGTTCAACCACTTGGTGGTTCACATTGGAATGGTCAATCCTTGAGACCTAGGATTGAGGGGAGGCTAAGCCTTAGGGGAGGCTTAGTGTACATATTTACTTGCACAGATTAACATATTGGTAGTTTTTAACAACAGATTGTATGGGTATTTGCGGTGTGTGCTACTTCTAGTGGAGGATTTTGGTCACTTCTGGTGGTAGTCTTCAACTTCTAGTGGCTAAAACTCCTTACTTATCATTAATGGTTGGCTTCTAGTCTTCGTTTGGGTCACTGTTCACTTCGTTGACTTCTGTTGACCATATTGTGCTTCTAGTGTTGACCCTTATGCGTTTTGACTTTTAGTCAACGCAAGCTAATTCTGGTATATATCATATTATTTAACTTTGGTAACTGGGATTTGCAAATAAAGTTATAAGGGGCAAGTGGTTACTTTTGCATTAACTGCCTAATTTGAAAGGGCAACCCACATTATTAGGGGTCAATGAACAATTACAAGACCATTATTTATGGTCAATTACCCCCTTGACTCATTCATCACAACCATAACACACACACACGCTCCTACTCTCTCCATCTCTAATCAATCACCTTCCATCACTTCAAATCATCATCAATGGCTGCTCTGTTCTACAAACCCGATCACAATAAGGTAGCGTATCTGGGAGATGGTTCTAAACGTGACGAATTCACAGACATCCTAGAGTTTATTGAGGCTTCTAACCTCAGGTATGCTTTTACTGTTTGCCCAATTGTCTATGATAGTGTGATTCGCCACTTTTGGGATACTGCCGAACTTGTGGATGTTTTGGGTCGCCCACTTGAACTCCATGCTACCATTGATGGCCGTTCTTATGTGGTTTCTGAAGCTTCTATTAGGAGTTCACTTCATCTTCAAGATGAAGGTGGTGTTGTTTCCATCCCCAATGCTGAGGTTTTAGAGGGGATGGCTGATATTGGTTATAACCATGGGGGGAAGTTTAACTTCCAAAAGAATAGGTTTTCCCCCCAGTGGAAGCTTCTAGTGCACTTCTTGATTCACTGCTTAAGCCCCAAGTCTGGGAGTTGGGATGCATTTCCCATTTCTTTGGCTACTGGTTTGATCTGCATAGCACAGGGTCGGGTGTTTAATTTTTCTCGCTATTTGTTTGATTGGATGGTTAGCAATCTGAGTAGTACTGGATCTAGGAAGAAATTTTTAATGTATCCTAGGTTTTTGCAGCAGATACTTGTGTGTATACCTCGTAATAGGGAAGAGTATGAGACCCCTAAGCTTAGTTCTAAAGTTTACTCTAATATGGCTCTAGGGTTTAAGGGGGATTGGAGGCCCCTTACTGATGCAATGTTGGGCCTTGCCCAAGGTCCTCCTAATGTTGTTCCTCCAGCTGCTGAAGCCGAGGAGGAACTTTATTCAGTCACTTTTAGACAAAAAACACATAACAATAGGTATCAGATAAAGTAGTGTTTGGCATTAGATTGTTCAAGGTTTTCAAGTGTTGATTTTTGGCAATTTCTTGTTCATTTCCAGTCAATAGGTCATAACAATAGGTTTTGTACCATTTTCAAGTCAAAACTTAGTTCAAACAGGCAATTGGCAATAAAAAGGTTGGGCATATTTCAGTCATTTTCATTCAGAAAAGTATTCAATTTCATTAGCTTGGCATTTGTTTGTTTGTGGATGAAATTTAATCAAACCAGTTCTCAAAGTTAGTCCATATTATGAAGTTTAATAGTCCATAAGCATTTTGTACAGTTTCCATTAAGCAAAGAGATATAAGCAAAAATCTGAACACTTGAGGAAAGGCAAGTTTCTGTAACTTGTAAACAGCTTTTTTAGATCTCTTGATTCTATTTACAAACCTTGCAATTTTCTTTCACATTATCACTTAGTAGGTGTTGTTGGATGGATTTTGAGAATTTTAGCTTTTTGTCAAAAATTTTGGTCAACGCCTGGTCAACATAAGCCATATTCAGCTTAATTCGATTTCCAAGTTTATTTCTTGATGAATTTTGTTAAGATTTGATTTCCCGTTCATCATTTAAGCTCATTAATCAGATTTAACACAAAAATCTGATTGTGCATGTCCAGATTTTCCTAGAGCTTATTTTGTGCTTATTGTGAAGTGCTTATTTGCTTATTAGACACTTTCAGCCAATTTCCTTTTACAGACCTAGCTTATTTTCAATTTCAAGCATTTTGCAACTTGTTTGAACAAATTTGGTTGAGTAATAAGCTAAAACGAGCTTATTTGTTCTATAAAACCGTTTTTGCTTAAAAACTTTTCATAATTGCACTTTAGTCCCTAGTGTATTAAACTGTTTTAAACTTTGGCTAAACTTGCTAATTTCTAGGGTTTGCACAAATCAAGTCCTTCAAGTTTGAAATTTGTTAGAATTCAGTTAGTAGTTTTGGCAATTTGTTACAATTGGTTAGTTTGTTACATAGTTTTCAAGTTCATACCTTATAGTTTGCTGATTTGACACTTTCAGTCCTTATACTTGATAGTTCTATATTTTGAGCATTTAATTTTCATAGAATTTACAATTTCAGTCCTTTTAGTTTTAAAATTTACAATTTTGAATTTACTTGAATAAAAACTTGGTATTTGCACGATGTTTTACATATAAGTAGGTAATATTTTTCAGTTTTGCAAGGCTTTGTTTGAAT
The DNA here is from genome assembly GCA_025667525.1 of Glebionis coronaria. Lineage (NCBI taxonomy): Eukaryota > Viridiplantae > Streptophyta > Magnoliopsida > Asterales > Asteraceae > Glebionis > Glebionis coronaria. The sequence goes on along the minus strand of CM046876.1, from coordinate 93,561,473 downwards.
TAGCAAATAGAATATCCAAAAAAGATTAACAACCAAAAACAGTTAAAAACCCGATATTGATTGGACTTTCAATTAGCAAGAACTGAGAAAAACGAACTGCATTATACACAATTTCAAATGGCGCCGCTACCGGTTCTTTGACTTTACGAGAGACTATCGATTGACGGTTTTCATTGGCTTTTGGGATCCGTTCACCTTGTGAACGTTATTTTTACGTATCATAAATAAAAAACAAATAAAAAATCAAAAATATAAAAATATATAAAAACTAAAAAATTAACAAAACAATTCTTTTCCTAATGAATTGACCAAAAAAATTAAAAATCCAAAAAGCAATCTCTTTCCTAAGAGATTGCATCCAAAAATATATATTATTGGATTCTCTCGGTTTTTATGTACATATAGTATTTTCTCTTAAAAACTCATAAATACAAATATATTTTCCATATATTATTATAAGTAAATACGTATACGTATAAGAACAACCAATCTACATATTCTCCATAAGTATTGCCAAGGCAATACACCGTGTTGAGGGGCGTTCCGGTCCTTGACACGTGTATCGATCAAACAAAATAAAGCAAGAATAGATAAATACTCTCAATAAGCAACAATTCGAAGAATACGAACATTTAAGTGAATAGAAAGGCGATGAGCTATAAAATGCCATCTAAGGGTCAATAGGTACTTAAGTGCTTCGCGCCACCTAACCCCCCGTTCACTTGTAAGTATTCTAAGAAGGAAGGCTTCATTGGGGGTCTTGCACCCAAGTAGTATATACATATATTGTTATTTTCTTGTGGATATTTAATATTGAAACTCGAAGAGGATAATCCATTTCTCTTCAAAGTCACACGAGAGCTTCTCGCTCATTCCTCGTATTGAGTTGCATGCTCACTCGCGGGCGTGCACAAATACCGATTGGTGTACAACCTCTTCCTCCGAAAAGGAAGAAAAAGAGAAAGAGTAAGACTACCACCGTCCATCAAGCCGATCACGAGAATCGTGCTTTGACTCCTCCACCACAAGAAGCCATGGCTGTTGATAATCGTTCTTTGATGGAACGTATGCAAACCAATGTTCATGGATATGCTAGTGCTATTAGGATTCCCGACTTTCCCGCAAATACATTTGAGCTCAAAACGACTATGATTACTATGGTTTCACAATCACCTTTCTATGGTAACAAGAATGATGATCCTCATAATCACCTTAAGAGATTCCTTTCTCTTAGCAACACCATTAAGCAAAATGGAGTTCCACATGATGCTATTAAGTTGATGTTAGTGCCATTTTCACTTGAGGGACAAGCTAAGCATTGGTTAGACACTCAACCACCCGATAGTATCACCACATGGGATGGTTTCACCACTAAGTTTTTGAACAAGTTCTTTCCTCCATCTAAGACCATGGCCTTGAGGACCTTAATTATAGGCTTTCAACAAAAACCTAGTCAATCCTTTAGTGATGGTTGGGAAGAGTATAGAGAGTTATTGAGGCGATGCCCTAACCATGGATTGGATGATGTTCACCAAATCAATACCTTCTATGATGGCCTTAAACCTCACCACCAAGATTCACTCAATGCTTCCGCGGGAGGGAATATTCTTCTTAAATCTGTGCAAGAGGCCTTGGACATCATTGAGACTAAAGCAATGGTTCAAACAAACAATCAATTTGAAGAAAGGGTTAATGTTATCCAAAACAATTCTCAAACACCTTGTGATAACCAACTCCTCAAGTATCAACAAGAGATCATTCAAAAGATGGATAGAGATAGTGAGAGGAATTTGAAGGTACAACAAGAAATACTTCAAGCTTTTAAGACCATATCATTGAACAATTCTTCAAATAATGTGAATGCCATTACACTTTCTTGTGTAACTTGTGGAGGTACCCATTCTTATGAACAATGTGATAAGGTGCAAGTTTATCAAGGGAATGCTATGCTTACCAAGAGGAACATCGTGAACACTTCAAGCCAAATATCAATCCAAATAACCTTTCTTACAAGTCCCAAAACTACCTTACTCCATCGGGATTCCCACCCCAACCACCTACCCAAATTCAACAAAATCCTCCTCAACTTTTACAAAGAAATCAAGGGCAAAGACCACCTTACCAAAGCAATAACTACAAGGCACCCAATCAATTTCAACCTCAAGCAAATAACTTTTATCCACCAAATCAAGGATTTAATGCTCAACCTCTACCTTTCCAACCTCAAGGTTTTCAAGGAAATGTGTCACAAGATTATAACACAATGGATTTCTTGCACAAAATGAATCAAGAGAATGAAAGGAGGTTCCAAGCTATTGAGAAGAAAATGAATGACCAAATGAAACGTATAGCGGATGAACAAACCAATAGGCTTTTAATGGCATTAAATCAAAGACCACAAGGGGCTTTACCTTCCAACACACAAACTAATCCCATGGCAAATGTCAATGCTATTACAACAAGAAGTGGAAAGTCAACAATGGATCCTTCACCTCCTAAACCTCCTATTGTTCAACCCACTTGTGCTCCTACTTGTGACAAGCCCTCTACCTCTACTTCACCACCTCAAAATGCTCCCATTCACTCAAACACACCTTCTCAACCCATTCATACTTCTCCTTTACCTTCCACACTTCCCAATGAAGAAGCTAACAAAGACAAATCTTCCACTACAACACCTATTCCACCTACACCAAAACCTACTCTTCCATATCCTTCAAGGTTGAAAAAGGACAAGTTAAAGAACAAGGATGACATCCAAGTCTCCAATTTCTTAAGGATGTTCAAGCAACTCAACATCAATATATCCTTTGCGGAAGCTCTTGCTTATATGCCAAAGTTTGCTAAGATGTTCAAGGATTTACTCTCCAACAAAGAAAAATTGGTTGATTTGCCCAACACATCCCTTAATGAAAATTGTTCCGTGGTGTTACTTAAAACCTTACCAACAAAACTTGGAGATCCGGGGCGCTTCTTGATACCTTGTAATTTTCCCGGTGTTGAAAATTGCATGGCTTTGGCGGATCTAGGGGCAAGCATAAACCTCATGCCTTTATCGGTTTGGAAAAAACTCTCTCTTCCCGAGCTCACTCCCACTAGGATGACTCTTGAACTAGCCAACCGAACCATAGCTTACCCCGTAGGTATAGCGGAGGATGTGTTTGTAGGTGTGGATAAGTTTACGTTTCCGGCCGACTTTGTAGTGGTTGATTATGACATGGATCCTAGAGTGCCTTTGATTGTTGGTAGACCGTTTTTTAGAACGGGTCGTACTTTGATAGATGTGGCGGAAGGAGAACTAATTATGAGAGTAGAGGACGAGAGAGTGGTGTTTAAGTTAGGGAAAGTTTGTGATAGGAAAGAGGTTAAGAAGCCTAGACCTTGTGAGACTATTAACATTGTTGATGTGTTAGATGAGGTGTGTGATGAACACTTTCATGATGCTTGTAAGAGTACTAGTGATGAGATGCCCCATGTTGAAACCGTGGCCTCAATTGCTCCCTCTTTAACACCATTTGGAGAGAGTGATTTCCTCTTGGAGGAATTTGAGTCAAACTTTCTTGGTGATGATGATTCTCCCATTAATTGGGAAGAAGACATTCTTACGATCCAAAAGTTTCTCAATGAGGACCCTATTCCTTCTCCTATTCCACAAGAAGTTACCATTGAGGAACCTTCCATAGTAAAACCTTCCATAGAGAGTCCACCTCCTATTGAACTTAAGGACCTTCCATCCCACTTAGAGTATGCTTTCTTAGAGGGCAAAGACCAATTACCTGTGATCATTGCTAAAGATTGAAAGAGGATGAGAAGGAGCAACTTATTGAAGTCCTTAAGAAACACAAGAAAGCTTTAGCATGGAAAATATCCGACATAGGGGGAATTGATCCACATTTTTGTACACACAAATTCCTTATGGAGGATGACTATAAACCCGCCATTCAAAACCAAAGGAGAGTTAACCCAAAAATCCATGAGGTTATTAAGAAAGAAGTGATTAAACTCTTAGATGCGGGTATGATTTACCCCATTTCTGACTCTCCATGGGTTAGCCCGGTTCATTGTGTTCCAAAGAAGGGTGGAATCACCGTGGTGCCTAATGAGAACAATGAGCTTATTCCCACGAGACTTGTGACCGGTTGGAGAGTTTGTATTGATTATAGGAAAGTCAATGAGGCGACTAGGAAAGACCATTTCCCATTACCTTTTATGGATCAAATGCTTGAACGCTTAGCGGGAAATGAGTACTATTGTTTTCTTGATGGCTTTTCGGGTTATTTCCAAATACCCATTGACCCTAAGGATCAAGAAAAGACCACATTCACTTGTCCCTACGGTACATTTGCTTACAAGAGGATGCCTTTTGGCCTATGTAATGCACCGGGGACGTTTCAAAGGTGCATGATGGCGATTTTCCATGACATGATAGAGCAAACCATGGAGGTTTTTATGGATGACTTTTCCGTCTTTGGAAATTCATTTACCTCATGTCTCACCAATCTTGAGAGAATGCTTAAACGTTGTGAGGAAACACGTTTAGTGCTTAATTGGGAGAAATGTCACTTTATGGTGAAAGAGGGGATTGTTTTAGGACACAAAATATCCAACAAGGGATTAGAAGTGGATCGAGCTAAAATTGATGTGATTGCTAAACTTCCCCCACCCACCTCGGTTAAAGGTGTGAGGAGTTTCTTAGGTCATGCGGGATTTTATAGGCGCTTTATACAAGATTTTTCTTAGATAGCTAGACCGATGACTCACCTCTTGGAGAAAGAGGCTCCTTTCATTTTTAACCAAGATTGTTTGGACTCTTTTGAGACTCTTAAGGAAAAATTGACTAAGGCTCCCGTTTTGGTTTCTCCAAATTGGGAATTACCTTTTGAGCTTATGTGTGACGCTAGTGATTATGCGGTGGGGGCCGTCTTAGGACAAAGAGTTAATAAGCATTTTCAACCTATACACTATGCGAGTAAAACCATGACTGGTGCACAACTTCATTACACTACCACGGAAAAAGAGTTGCTTGCTATAGTATATGCTTTTGAGAAGTTTAGACCATACCTTGTGCTTTCCAAAACCATAGTGTATACGGATCATTCCGCTCTCAAGTATCTTATGACAAAACAAGATGCTAAGCCTAGGCTTTTGAGATGGGTTTTGTTGCTTCAAGAGTTTAAGATAGAAATTCGTGATAAGAAAGGGGCCGAGAATTTAGCGGCGGATCACTTGAGTAGACTTGAGCATCCTTTTCAAGGAGATTTACCACATCAAGAAATCAATGAATCCTTTCCATTAGAGGAGCTCATGTCTATCTCTTCCCAAGAGGATGCCACTCCTTGGTTTGCGGATATCGCAAACTATCTTGTGGGCAATGTGCTTATTGAGGGTCTTACTTATCAACAAAAGAAGAAGTTTCTTAAGGAAGTTAAGTACTACTTTTGGGATGATCCATATCTTTTTAGGCAATGTGCGGACCAAATCATTAGACGGTGTGTAGATGGGCCCGAGGCATTTAAGATCTTAGAAGCGTGTCATAAAGGACCCACGGGTGGACATTTTGGGCCCAACTATACCGCCAAGAAAGTCTTTGATTCGGGTTACTATTGGCCTTCCATTTACAAAGATGCCCATGAAATGGTGAAATTTTGTGATGTGTGTCAAAGACAAGGAAAAATTACGCAACGTGATGAGATGCCATAAAATTTTATCTAAGAGTGTGAGATATTTGATGTGTGAGGCATTGATTTCATGGGACCTTTTCCATCCTCTAAGGGAAATAAGTATATACTTGTGGCGGTAGATTATGTGTTCAAATGGGTGGAGGCTAAAGCCTTACCTACCAATGATGCTAGAGTTGTTGTGAAGTTTTTGAAACAATTGTTTGCTAGATTTGGTGTACCTCGATCCATCATAAGTGATCGTGGTACGTAATTTTGTAATGATCAATTCACGAGAGTTATGAAGAAATATGGAGTTAATCATAGACTTTCTACCGCGTATCACCCATAAACAAATGGTCAAACCGAGGTCACAAATCATGGTTTAAAGAGAATTTTAGAGAGAACGGTGGGAGAGCATCGAGCTTCTTGGTCGGATAAGCTTGATGATGCTTTGTGGGCGTTTAGGACGGCTTTTAAAACACCAATTAGTTGTACTCCTTATAGGCTTGTCTATGGAAAAGCGTGCCACCTCCTATTTGAGTTACAACATAAGGCATCTTGGACTCTCAAGTGGGCTAACTTTGATTTAAACCAAGCCGGTTCCCATAGGAAAGATCAACTCAATGAGATGGATGAATTGAGAGCCAATGCCTATGAAAATTCTTTGCTTTACAAGGAAAAGACTAAGAAATTGCATGATGCTAAGATCAAGAATCATGAGTTCAAAGTTGGAGAGCCGGTTCTCCTCTTTAACTCAAGGTTGAAACTTTTTGCGGGCAAGCTTAAGTCAAGATGGTCCGGTCCATTCACTATTGCTCAAGTGTTTCCATATGGAACTATTGAGTTGTCACAATCCGATGGTCCAAATTTTAAAGTGAATGGTCACCGTGTTAAGCATTACTTTGGGGAGGACATTTCCGTTGAAATGGTCCAAGAGATCCCCATTTTCCCCATGAATTGATTCATTGAGGGACGAGTCGAGCTAGAGACTCATTAACTCAAGCATCGTATAACTAGGTTTAGAGTGTTGTAGGTTAGAAATAAAGGTATAGACTTGGAGATAAGTGTAGGGGAGACCTTCTTTTGTCTTCATGATTGTTTGTAGGGTTGCTCACTCATTTCATGCTTTGGAGCTTATGGAGGAGGCCCTTGTATCCGGTTCACTTTGTTACTATAGTGATTTTTCATTGACACCTTGTGCTTAATCATGATTTCACTAATAGTTGTCCTTTCCTTAACTTGGGTTAAGCAAAGTCTATTCATTGTCATAAGTGTAGGGGAAGTTTTTGTACTTCCATGCTCTTAAACATTGAGAACAATGTTTAACTTAAGTGTAGGGGGGTCTTCTATCGAAGTGATCTTACCTAGAACTTGTCATTGTTTTTCATGATAACATGGAAATTGGATTTTCAACATTTTTCAAATTTTTGATCTACTTTGGCCACCAAAATTATGCATTCATATTTTTCGTTAATCATTTGCATAACACATTTGCATTGTATATATTTCTTCTTTTGTTTTTCATCAAAAATATATAAAAAGGAAAAAAATATAAATAAAACATGGTTTTAACAAGTTTAGATTTCTTTGACATATTAGGCCCGCCATGGATATTTTGACTCAACCCGAGTTTGCTTATCTTAGCATTCTCTAGCTAGTATCCTTAACCATGTAGTCCTTCATTGGTCTATTAGGCTAAGCATCCACCAATCTCATTATTTGAGATTTTAAATTTGTGGAGAATGGGAAATGATAGAGTTGAAGCAAGTATAAAAGGGCTAGATAAACTTCATGATAATTACTTGTGGTTAAACCCTTCTCTTCTTTACCTCTAATTTCTTCGCATGTATATTGTTAATAAATAATCAAGAACGGTTTTAATTGGTTTGTAATCTCTTATGCATTTTTGGCTAATCATTCATGATTGATATGAGTACGTCTTAAGATTCTAAGTTAGAACGGTTTATGTGTACTAGACTTATGTCATGCTCAATATTTAGCGGGTGTTTTTCCTTTTAGTCTTTTCAAATTTCTTAGTGAGGAATAAAGAAAAATAAGAGCGGCTTACAAAAAAAAATGAGTGGCTAGAAAAAAAAAGAAAAAGAAAAGAAAAAAAAATAATTATACAAGACTCCCAAGAGGGGCAGTGTGGTGTTAATTATAGTGACTATTGAGTTCCAATATTACCTTGACGGGTTGCGGGGATTCAATAGATTGCTCCAATCCAATATTACCTTGACGGATTGCGGGGTTGAAGATCCAAAGTCTCAAAAAGATGGCGGATGTAAATTATTGCGTGAGTTTTATTTTTCTTTCCTTAGTGAGTGTGTAGCTACTTATGAAAGCATGACATGAGGATTTTACACATAAGGCGAATGACTTATTACTCTTGAAACGGACTTGTATTAATTGTGAGCGGTTTTTCAAGTAATGGATGAGAGGATTACTTAGGATTAAAACCGTGCTCCCTTATTTTTGGATTTTGCATTTCTTATACTTCACACTTGAAATAATGACAAATTTGCCTTCAAGCCATTTGCTCAAATAACAACCGGTTCCACATTTAATTGTCATGAATAAGTTGATGCACTTTTTACTTGTGAATACAATGATCCCATTTTTAAGCTTGGTATGGGGAAAGTGAAACTTGAGGGTGATAAATGTCCATGGTACCCAAGCCCTAATCTAAGCCATTGAATTCTTTATGAGTTAATTCCATCAAAACCATTTCAAGAAAAATCAAAAAGATATAGATAGAATTGTATTTTGTTCATTGCATTGTTAAAAGTCAAAATCATGCATCATGTAGTTTAGAGTAGTGTAGATGCATTCCATATGGCAAAGGTGGGTTAATTATGAGGAGAATGTAAATTTGTGCTTTAAAATATATAGAATTGCATGAGGACATGACAATGTTCAAGTGTAGGGGATTTGATATGAGCTAAAACTCATATCAATTTATCAACAAATAACCCTAAAACATGAAGCAAAATACCAATTTATCTTGCAAAAACAGTGTTATGTGGTATGTTTGTGTTTGTGTACACTTGTGTAGGTAAAAGGATGCATTTTCAAGCAAACAAGGAATAATCAAGCTTAATTTGATGAAAAAGACAAAGAAGGATCAAAAGTGACAAGACTTTGAAGTACAAGGACCTATCTTGACAAATTGCCAAAGATGAAGGACCAAAGTGTAAATATTGTAAAAAGTCAAGATTATAGTCAAATTTGGTCAACTCTCAAGTCAACTCAGTCAAAGGACCAATTTTGTTCAAGAATGGAAGTTGAAGGACTAAAAATGCCAAAGAAATGAAGTTACAAGCTCAAAGATACAATCTGCCAAAGTTTAGGGACTAAATCTGCCAATCTTGGAAATTATTACAAGTTCAATCCATGTGTTACATTTTTAACCAATAAGAAGCCAGCAAAGAGTAAACACGGATTGCCACATATCAAGCATTAAATATCCACTCAGCCGCCTGCATTAAATGAGAGTATCTTAACAGTGTGATCCGTGTGCTTCAATTTCAACCATTCAGAGCTTGACACATGTCATCTTCAAACGAGCAAAATTTCCCAGGATCGTTTTTGAGCTAGAGTGGATTTCATGAAGAGTTATAAACATCAAAGTTTCTTATTTTTGAGAGACGAATCCATTGGTCAAGGTCAATTAACATCAAATCAACTCAATCAAGAAGCCCCAATTCATGTTCATACCTGCAAATTCAAAGGAGCAGAATTTCGACACGTGGAGACTTGGGATTGGTCCCAACACGTCACCAACCCCAACAAACCTCCTTCTCAAGTCTATAAATAGCCTGCTAGGTCTTCATTTGTAGTGTGTAGTTGTAAGTGTGAAAAACACACACTTTTACTTTTCCTCTCTTCAATTTCCCTTTTTAGCTAAACTACTCAAGAGTTTGACACACTCTTGAGTTAGTTAGGCAGTTAGTTACTTTTCAACAGCTTTGTAACCAATCATCATTAATAAAATTCAAATTCTTCATTTCCCGCCAAATCTTCTCATTATCCTTACTGTTCATATCCTTGCATCATTGATACCATTGTTGCTGCATTGAGTTTGTTATTATCAAATATTGATCATAACTGACTTTGGAGTGAAGATAGTAGCTGTTTGATGATTTCAGTTCAAATCCATAGCAAATGAGATGAGTTCATGCCATTTGATGATCCTAGTTGATTTGTAGCTGAATTGTTGATTGTTGATTAGTGAATCTAGTGCTAAGGTGGTGGTTAGCACTAGAATAGAGAGTACAACACTCCTCTACTTCTCAATGGTATCTTCACAAGGTTCTAAAGTTTCTGATTTTTGGTTCCATTCAAATTGTCAATTGCATGCTTCTTTTCTAGTGTAAATCTTTGTGAATGCATGATAAAACTTGTTTAGATTGATCTTACTTGATTCTAGAAGTTTGTAGCTTAAGTGTTGTTTTTCTGCTTATTGATTTGGAAATTGTTCTAGCTTATAGCTTTATTCAGTCACTTTTAGACTCTCCTCCTTATTTGAGTTCTAGTTTTCTTCATTACTTGCAAACAGCTTTTATACATCTCAATTTGAACACTTAGTTTGGTTTGATATAGGTTTTCATTCAGTTTAAACTAGAACTCATAGAGTCTTTGAAAATTTTCATAAGTATCAGATAAAGTAGTGTTTGGCATTAGATTGTTCAAGGTTTTCAAGTGTTGATTTTTGGCAATTTCTTGTTCATTTCCAGTCAATAGGTCATAACAATAGGTTTTGTACCATTTTCAAGTCAAAACTTAGTTCAAACAGGCAATTGGCAATAAAAAGGTTGGGTCCATATTTCAGTCATTTTCATTCAGAAAAGTATTCAATTTCATTAGCTTGGCATTTGTTTGTTTGTGGATGAAATTTAATCAAACCAGTTCTCAAAGTTAGTCCATATTATGAAGTTTAATAGTCCATAAGCATTTTGTACAGTTTCCATTAAGCAAAGAGATAAAAGCAAAAATCTGAACACTTGAGGAAAGGCAAGTTTCTGTAACTTGTAAACAGCTTTTTCAGATCTCTTGATTCTATTCACAAACCTGGCAATTTTCTTTCACATTATCACTTAGTAGGTGTTGTTGGATGGATTTTGAGAATTTTAGCTTTTTGTCAAAAATTTTGGTCAACGCCTGGTCAACATAAGCCATATTTAGCTTAATTCGATTTCCAAGTTTATTTCTTGATGAATTTTGTTAAGATTTGATTTCCCGTTCATCATTTAAGCTCATTAATCAGATTTAACACAAAAATCTAATTGTGCATGTCCAGATTTTCCTAGAGCTTATTTTGTGCTTATTGTGAAGTGCTTATTTGCTTATTAGACACTTTAAGCCAATTTCCTTTTACAGACCTAGCTTATTTTCAATTTCAAGCATTTTGCAACTTGTTTGAACAAATTTGGTTGAGTAATAAGCTAAAACGAGCTTATTTGTTCTATAAAACCGTTTTTGCTTAAAAACTTTTCATAATTGCACTTTAGTCCCTAGTGTATTAAACTGTTTTAAACTTTGGCTAAACTTGCTAATTTCTAGGGTTTGCACAAATCAAGTCCTTCAAGTTTGAAATTTGTTAGAATTCAGTTAGTAGTTTTGGCAATTTGTTACAATTGGTTAGTTTGTTACATAGTTTTCAAGTTCAGTCCTTATAGTTTGCTGATTTGACACTTTCAGTCCTTATACTTGATAGTTCTATATTTTGAGCATTTAATTTTCATAGAATTTACAATTTCAGTCCTTTTAGTTTTAAAATTTACAATTTTGAATTTACTTGAATAAAAACTTGGTATTTGCACGATGTTTTACATATAAGTAGGTAATATTTTTCAGTTTTGCAAGGCTTTGTTTGAATTAGCAAATAGAATATCCAAAAAAGATTAACAACCAAAAACAGTTAAAAACCCGATATTGATTGGACTTTCAATTAGCAAGAACTGAGAAAAACGAACTGCATTATACACAATTTCAAACTTCCATTAGGCGATGATCCTATGGAGGAGGAGCATCCTGCTGGTGGTGTGCCTCATGTGGTTGTGGAAGAGCCAGTTGAGGAAGTGGTGGTTGAAATGCCATCCACTTTCAAGGTTGCCACCTCTTCTATGCCACATCAGTCCCCATTTGTGGATACTCCCCCTCCTAGTCCAGCACCTCATGCTGCTGAGAAGACCTCTTGTTCTCCTAATGATGACCCCTTTATTGCTTCTGGTTCCAATGAAGCTTTCCCTGATCCAAGTCCTCTTGGTGGGGAAGCGGAGGAACCTGCTACACTGACTTCTTTGCTTGATCTCATGAACATGTACCATGAAAGGATTCTTTCTTTGGAGGCAGATTTGAATCAGCATCGTAAGCTTACCAGGGAATTTGTTCTTCCAATGACTGACCGGATTAAAGCTTTGGAGACACAGCAGAGGAGGAGGAAGAAGCATGTTGTTCAGTCTGATTCTGATGAGGATGTTGAGGATCTTGTGGAGGATGGCTTGAACTTGCTGGCGAAGGCTGCATTTGCTGATAAGCCATATGCTGATTTGCCTATTCCTCCTACTTCATCAAGCATCCCTCCTACTGCTGCTACCTCTAGACCAAAGGAGGATATTGCTGGTTCTTCTGCTGGTACTACTGCTGGTCCAACTGCTGGACCGTCTCATGATCCTAAAGGGAATGCCCCTATGACTGATGCACCCTCACCCCCTCGCAAGCGTACTCGCAAACAACTTGAGGAAGACAGCTTGGGTGAGGAGGCTGCACAAAGAATGCAGGCGTAGATTGATCAAGCTGCTAGGGCTGAGGAAGAAGCTCTTCAGAAGCAAAGGCGTGAACAGTTGCAGCATGATTCTATGCATTGGGATGATAATGATTGGATGCGGGTGCTTACTATTCTTACATCTGATTTTTCGCAGTTTACTGATCTCTTGGGTGCTGATGTGAATGAGCAGAATTGTATCCCCCGAGCAATGGCATTAATGCGTAAGCAACAATTATCTCTTGCTGCTCAACTGCGTGAAAAGCGTCAGAACAGACCTTTGACAAGAACCGAGGAGAGAAAGTTAATGCAGAGGTATGTCAAATATCAGTCGGGTGCTCACTTTACTGTTGGTTGGACATGGGATCGGGTTAGGGCATTGTCTTTTGACGAGCTTAAGGATCTATACCAAAGGATGATCAAGCGTCAGAACACACCGGTTCCGGAGCGTTTCATCTATCGTCCTCCTCCACGAGTGGTTCCTACTTCTCAACCTGCTGTTGCTCTTGGTTCTTCATCTGGTGTTCCTCTTGTTTCTACTGGTATACCATCTGTTGTTGATGTTTCTACTGCTGGTTCCACACCCACACCTTTGGTTGCTCATCCTGTTTCATCTTCGGGTCCTACCACCACCACCTATGCTACCACTACCACCACCACTGCTACTCATGTTAGGGAACAATCATCACCACCAGTGACTGACCCTCAACCTACCCCTTCTCCTGGTGCAGCCACCGTTGATCCTTTGGTTGGTCAACGTGTTGATTCTACTCCTACTGATCCTATTCCCGCTGCAAAGGTAAAGGTTGAACCCTCGTCTGGTGTTCCATCTCCTCGTCGTTCCATTTACAAGAAGATGGCTAGGCGTGGTAAGTCTGTTCCTTATGAGAAGCGTGCTCCTGAGAACCTTATTGATGCAGCTTCAGACAGTGACTCAGAGTTGCCAATGGGTACGGGGTTTATTACTGCTTGGACGGTTAAGCCATCCACGACTATTCTTGGTACTTTCACCCATAGGATTTCCATCAGTGATGGTTATGTTCGTTATGCTTCGGGTTTGAAAGGTGTTTTGACTTGGGTGGATCGTATGGATCTTATGTCGTTGTATGGGTTTATGGATGCTGGTATGCCTACTCATCCTAGTGAGGTGGCCACCTGGCTTGGTCTGACAATGTGGGCTGACTTGAAGATGATGCTTGACTCTCCTCCACATGCTCCACATTCTGGTGTCTGGAAAGACCAGCCACGCTGGGTAATCAAGAGATGGAAGCTGTATGCTGGTTGTGGAGTGTATATCTTGGAGTTGGAGTCTGGTGCCATGGTATTCATGCTTACGGATATGGACTATCCGTTAACTATTGCTACTATGGAGGCCATGCTCGCATGTCACTTGCAGATCTCCAATGCCCCTTTAGGGAATGAGACTTCCATGGCTACTAATCTGGTGGAAGGGATACAAGCTCGGTTGCAAGCTGACAAGGTGGCAGCATCTGGTATGTGATTGGTATGTTTGTATGTTTTTATGTTTTTGTGTTTATACTGACATTCTTTTCACCAACATGTACAGTGATTGGTGACTTATATTATAGTTAGTTAAAAACGGAAAAAAAATAAAAATAAAAAAATAATACTTTTTATATAATATCTGCTTATACTTTAAACATATAATGGATCTCACACTTGTGCATAATATAATATCTGCTTATACTTTTCTAAACATTGGGTTTCATTTGACTGTTTCACACTTGTGCTGGTTTGGAGTTTCATTTGGTGTTGGACCTGGTCCACACAACAAATGGTGCTCAACTCACTATGTCTCACAGACAAGAAAGAGTTGATTCACCATGAGGGTATGGCTCTAGTGTGATTCTCAAATCCGCTGATGGTTTCCAGGTTACCCAAAACTAGATGGTTTTCACTTGCCTTGGTCCTAGACTGAAAAGTGGCTAATCCAAGGGGGTACGGCTCTTGGTAAAGATTTTATCAAATCCGTTGATAGCTATAATAGCTTGCTCAAAGCTATAGGGTTTTCAACTCACCGATGCTTCATTGCTAAGAGTTGGCGAGTCCAGAAGGGTACGACTTCTGGTAAAGACATATCAAATCCGTTGACGGCTGTGATGGTTTGCCTAAATCATCAGGGTACCCCCACTCACCATTGATTCACGTTCTAAGAGTTGGGATGGGTTCTGGTCTCCCAGGGTGATGCTTATTCCACCATAATGACTGGCTAGCCCAAGAGCGAGCAACTACATGGTCAAGGCTCATAAAATCTGCTCATGTTGCTGTGAAGATTCAACACGATGCAGATTTGTTTCAAGCTTTAAAGAATCTTCTAGGTGTTCATTGTTGCAGCGGTCATTATGTTCCTTATGCTGATGTTCTTGATGCTGCTGTTTCTTTTGCTGTTCCAATCCTCAAGCTTTGTTGCACGATTTACCAGGAAACTTGAACTCAACAGGTCAAATTCAAGTTTAGGGGAGGATTGTTAGGACCATTGGAATAGTTATTTGTAATAGGTAGACTAGGAGGTATGTAGTTCCTCCTGGTCATAGTAGTAGTAGGAGCAAGCCGTGCTCCTGGTCTTATAGAAAGTCAAACTTTATTATTTAGATATTATTCTGTTAGGATATGCATGAGATATGTTAGGAAAGGATATGCATATCAGTTTTACACGTTTTGGTTAATGATGTATTAGGGTTTCCTTGTAGTATACAAGGAACCTTAGGCAGAAGGTTATACACACCTTCATCAAATATAATTCTAGTTCATATTAATATTAGAAATCCTTAGTAAAGGATCAAGTCGTTATAGTTATACTGTTCTTCTTTTTCATAGTATTGGTATTCCGCACTTATACTGTATGATCTATATAGAGTCTCTCTGTGAATAGACATGTGATTACAGAAGTCGTTCACCGTTCCTAACAGGCTGCAAGATCCACATCTAGTGGATCCAACAAAACCTTAAACCCTTTTCCGATGCAACTGATCGGAATAACTATTAGAATCCTTAAACCCTTTTCTGATGACACTGATCGGAATATATCCCACTTTTCTCGGACAAAACTCAACCAATTCGAGATTTTAAGCAAAAAACGATCAAAACACCCAAATATTTTGTGTTTTTAGCCAAAGTAAATATACCCAATCTCTACCACAACTATGTAGAAGATTTGTATCAAGAAAAAAAACCATAAAAAACACAAAAAAAAATTTGGTTCGTGTAAAATGGATCAAAATAGGCGTATGAATCAAGAACACAAACACATAAACAATACAATCATCCCATGGCTCTTGATACCATTTGTAAGATATTGTAATCTTGCTTATGTTTTAGAGAGAGAAAGAGATAGAGAGATGATGGAGTTCACACACTTCTAGAGAGAGAAAATGAAAGATTACTATGTGTAAATTATGAAAAACCACCACCATCTCCATCTAAGGAGAGGGTTTATATACCCAAGCCCATGTCATGGGCTTGGGCTTACATTTGGCCGCCGGCCCATACAACTTATGGGCTCGGTTTGGGCTTTGTTTAATAAGTGTAAATAACTAAACTACGAGCTATTACATGGACGATTGTTGGAGTGACCGATCCTTCTTAATACGTAAAACGTATTTCCAACACACACATATGCAAAGGATTTACACAACTCTAATCCAAGTATTTACGCATAGCTTGGATGAACACAACTAGGCCAAGTATTCACAAATACATTGGATCTACACAAGACACAAATAAACAAATGATGAACATGACTAGATCTTTAGGAGAAGGTGATCTTTATCAATGCTTCATCTTTAATCACATCACAAGTGTGTGAGTGATCTTCTCTTTGGACAAGGTAAAGAAGGAGATCAAGAGGATAATCATAAGTAAACATACTTAACACATTAAGTGATCATTTACAAATGACTAGGATTAGATAGGAGAAAGAAGGCTGAAAGAGATGTCCAAAAAGGGTTAATGAAAATGCAGATTTGATCCACTATTTATAAAATACAAATGCCAAAGGCTATCTGGGGGCGGTTCCTTAACTACCCACGCGGTTCCTTATCGATAGGGAACCACGTAGGCACTTAAGGAACCGCGGAGAGTGGACCCCGCTCCTTTTTGTCTTTTAGTGAATTTGAAATATCTGAGGTTGTTTAAACCTTCAAAGGATATTCTTATGGCATTTGGAATATGCCATATTCAAATTTACATTTTCATTTTAATAAAACATTTTCTTAAAAATGAAGTTTATTAAAAATCTTTTGTTACATTTGACAAAAGTGAGTTTTAAGGCTAATCACTTTTATAATAACTAAGCATGATTAAGATATGTTTGTGTAATGATTATTACCTTGATGATAGTGTTTGTTAGATAATTCGTTTTATGATTGTGTTTGACAATAAATGTCTTTGTAATTTGTCGTGATCAAAACTAAGAAAGATTAATTAATACTAACAATGTTTTTAGGCATTGCTTTGCATTAACAATATCCCCCTTTTTGATTACGACAAACTATAAACTCTTTTACGTAAAATACAAGTTTATTCGAATTATTAACGAGTTTATTACTATCATTTCTCCCCCTTTGTCGAAGCAAAAAGGTTAACATAAGTCTTTGAAGAAGAAAAGAACCAGACTTTGCTAGTAGCTCCCCCTTGGTGCTTACTCCCATTGCTTGGGGCACCAAGTAAACGAGCTAAGGTGACATGCTACACAAAGGTTAGAAGAAAGAAAAGAAACACCAATGTATGTATGTGCACTACTTACTAACTAACTTGAGAGGGAGAAGGAAAAGAAATCTCAAATTAGAAGCAAGCATTTGCTAAGTATGTCCAAAGAGTGTGTATTGACAACATCATAATTTAATTGGTCGAATAAAGGAAGAAAAGAAACATCCAAACCAATCAAAGATGATTAAAATGTCAAGGGGTTAAAATTTAGAATTTATGGAATCACCCATAATTAATTGTAAGTTTTAACCATGATCAACTATTTAACAAATGTGTCAAATAGAATTAGCGGGAAAGATAACACACATAACATTCATATTACACAAATATGAAATAACATATAAGAGAAATATTCATACACACAATATGAATATTTAAAGCAAAAAATATGGAAAATAAACCACAAAGCATAAACTACTCCAATAGTGATAATCTTCCAAGATTGCTTAAGTTTTATTGAATCAAAACAACTAAAGTACAAAATGTGCCTTAGTTGGAAAAGAAAGACGACAAAGCATCATTCGAAGTTTTGTTCACGGGAATGAAAACTTTTAGAGGAGTTCGAGTGAGGAGGAATTCAAGGAAATTTAGCTTGTCATAGATATGAGCAAGTTCAAATTGTTGAAAACGACAACAAGCACACGAGGAACCATGATGCAAAATAAAGTCGTTAGATGGGGGAGGTCCATCAAAATTAGAGTTTGGTGAAGAGGGATATAAAGGATAAGATATGTTTTCACAATGCCTAGTGAGATTAGGGAAAGAAGACAGGTCATTGAGTTGAGAGAGTTGAAAGGTTTAGGTGGTGGTGGAAGAATTTCCTTTTCTCCGGTAATTGGATTTATAGAGCAAGTCTCATTCCAATATTTAATCGGAGAAAAAGAAGAGTTCTTGGAGTATTTTGGAGAAGAAGAATCACGAGGATTCTTGTTCTTTTTTTATCTAAACGGGTCGAACCAAGATTTTCGGTTTCTTTGAAAGCTTAGAAGAAGAAGCTTTAGGTTGAGAAGATTGTGACAAAGAAATGTCAAGGTTAGGAATGGAAGAATTAGGCATTTTGAGGAATGAAGAGAAGAACTCCCAAAAGAGAAGAATTTAAAGAAAATAGACAAGGCAAAGATTTGAAATGAAAATAAAAGGTTTTAGGGAATGTTTAGCCAAATTGGGTAAACAAAGAATCTTAACCAAGACAGTGATCAAAGAAGAAAGACCAAACATTATCTAGAAGTAGCTTTCCTGTACGCGGTTCCTTACGGGAGCCCGCGGTTCCATATCGATATGGAGCCGCCTAAGGGCTAAGGATCCGCGTACAGTGGACCCGAGACCATGATTTTCAAAAGTTTTGGAGAAAAATAAGACTTTTTCAAAAATTTTGCAAATCTTGGATTTTTACCTCTTTTAGCACTAGATTATGCTAGGGTTGCAAAAAGGCAACACATTCACAAAGAATTTCTTGAGAAAGGGTGAAAAAATATTTAGATAACATTTTGATCCAATTTTAAGTCAAGTTTTTAGAGGTTGTGATAAATTTAGGTTCAATTTTAAATAATCTGAAGTTGATTAATGTGACCACATAGGTTAAAACACATAAAACTAAATCCATAGATCATCCACATGAGAAAATCATGAGGGAATATATCAAACTTTGATATCCTATTGACCATTTAAATGAACTCCTTCTCTTTGGCAGTATTCTTTCTCTGTCTCTCACCATGTCACGTCCTTGTCTCTCTCACAAAGCTGCTCATATCAAATCGATTATGCAACAGCAGCAAGATATATACCAACCTTTAATCTTGGGACCACACATACTACATCCATGAGACATCATCATCTGCTTTAGGATAACTGGAACTCACGTCTTCATTTTAGAGACTCACGTACTGCATAAAATTGCAATTTAAACAGTAACATTCACCTTGAGTACTTTCGCTTTTTACTTTGTATATTGATCGCACATCAACATGTATTGTGCCAATAAAACTTATTTCTCCGAGCCAATCAAACATCTCATCAGGGTGAACATGTGACCTTTATACTTTATCAAAACCCTAACTCGATCCCATTGCTATGTAGCATCACGATCTACACATCCCTTTCTGAATCAGCATCGATACACTTATGAAACAACAGCAATCAGCAGCTTCACGACATCACTTATTATTAAACCTATCTAGATCTAGTGTTTACTCAACATACTAACAACGATAATCAAAACCAAAACACCTTTGGAGTCCTTGTTTTTCTTGGCATCAATAACACTTTGAACACAGTAGTAACATTAACACTTGATCGATCTTCCAAACTTTTTTAAAATCTAGGGTTTACTATAAAAACCCTAATTAGGATCGATCAACATGTGATTCCTTAATGCGTTTTTACAACCAAACACATAAACACAAACATCTTTTCTATTTTAAAAACCGATCTAGGGTTTAGGGGACGAAACCCTAAATACTTATTCAATAAAAACATAAAAACAGAAACTTCATACCGGTCTCTGCAGCCAAATTCGACGATCTATAACTCATCCATAACAAATAAGATCGACGATCGCTCCTGTGAGATTCAAAGCACATGTGTCGAGAACCTATAGAAAAAATTTCACGACGATCCAACGGTTAACGAACGACTTATCGCTGTTTGAAAACAGCTGCGCAGTAAGATCCGACCATAAAACCCTAGACGGGTTTTTCTTCTTTTTCACCTTTCTTCGACTCGAACACCTTGTTAGATCCTAGTACCAAGAGCCACCCTCTCTGATACCAATTGTGGAAACCATTATTCATGGATCGATTAAGCTTACTAGGAATGCATCTTGTTCATATGTAATTAACATAGCGGAATTGAACAAAATACATAAACAAGGTGTTTACTTTTCCAACGATTACTTGTATTAAACATTAACGATTAAAACAAATAACCCTTGGCGTGTATACATTAATCCCACGCCTAGAACACGAAGACACTCTAGGTTTACATTAATAATTATGAGATAATGAAAACCTACGCCTGTGTATTCTTTATATAATAGAATATAAGACTTTTCTTACAAGAAAACTTTAATTACATTAGAAGTCCCTCCATCTTTTGCTAATAAGTCCTCCTTGTTGTATGAAAGGGATCCATATTCTTGTAAAGCTTGATATTTGCTTATAAGTCCTTTTTGTTTAATTATTCTTGTTTTGTCTCATCAAATTAATTCCTAACAGATTTGGGCAGGAACCTTGACCGTTTTGGTTGTAAGTTCCCGTTGCTACATAAGCAATAGAAGTGTTACCATCCGCGGTAATGCACTCGGAAAAATCATGAGCTCCACCACAAGATATACAACTCTTTTCAACCGCCTTAACCGATGTGGAATTCAAAGCATCTTGTGCTTTCCAATGAGTCATAAGAGTTGAAAACCTATCGAAAAACCTATTTTCCTCATTTCCTTCATCTTGCAAGGCACTCATGTTACGAGAAGACGATGACGAACCCATAGTGGCAACACTCGGTGTGTTACGAGGGCTATAAACCTTAGACCTATTCTCAATTATCTTCAAAGCCTCATCGGTCGTTTTGCACAAAAAATTACCACCCGCGGCGGCATTCAAATAATCTCGTTCATGATTGTTAAGTTCATTATAAAAAGTATCAATTTGATGCAATTCGGAAAAATCATGATGTGGACATTCATGTAACATTTCTTTAAATCTTTCCCAAGCCATAGAAAAACTCTCATTAGATCTTTCAGTAAATCTTGAAATCACATTTTTCAAATGTGTCGTCTTAGATGGTGGAAACAATTGATTCGCAAACTTAGAAACGAGATCACCCCATGTCAAAATTGAAATTGGGGGTTCTTTCTCAAGCCAAATTTTGGCGGGTCCATCTAACGAGTATGGAAACTACATCATCTTAATGGCGTCATGTGTTACATCCTTAAACTTGCTAGTCGCGGTGAGATGATTGAAATACCGAATGTGATAATGTAGGTTGTCTTTTCATGACCACGGAACTTGTTAGCTTGAAGCATATACATTAAACCCGTCTTTATCTCAAAATTCTCCGCAAGGATAGCGGGAATCACAATGGCTTCTCCAAAACCCTCGGTGGGTGCTTGAAGCAACTCCATCATAGTACGATTAGCCATGGGGGCTTCTGGTTCTATAATAGGTTCCTCACTTGGAGATTCTTCACTTGGTGTTTGTTCCTTTCGATTATGACGTCTACGTGCACGCTTGCTTGATTACGAGTTTGCATAAACGTGACGTACAACGTGGAGGCGAGCAAAGAATATTCTTTTTGGTGTTTTCACGTTTTTCAATTTTTTGTGTTTTTGATGATATTCAATTTTTTTTGGATTTTGTGATGTATAACGTAGACTCAAATCTACAAATCTCTCCTTGAATCAATTTCTCGATTAAAGGAGCCTCAAGGAATGAAAACGATCACGTTGAGTGAACGCCTTCGATGACTTTAGAACGTTGGTGGAACACCAAAACGATCAAGAGGGTTTACTCTTTGAAACCAAGCAAATATATATGATACGTAGATAATACTTTGGTGGCAAACCCTCGATTAGCCCTTTTTCTCTCAACACGCATAAGCAAGCGGGGGAAACGAGGCGACACTAAGCACTTAAGAGCCTTTTTCCTTTAGGTCGTGAAATACAACCGCCTTATACCCACCTTATAGTTTGTGTTAATTAAAATCAAGCTTCTCGAAAGTAATTATCTATTTTGCCTTTTATTTTTGCTTTATATTCGAATACAATAATTGAGTGATGAAATCCCAATTAAGGTTGCGTTTTCACGCTTTTGGAGATATTGTGGATTTATTGTGATACATATACATTATAGTAATAATTAGTAATAATATTCACAAAGAAAACGAAAACCGATAATACGTGCGATTAGAGTGCTAATCACACAAATACTATTTATTGGCTAATATCAAAAACAAAATTTTTCAAATTAAAACACAACTCGTCTCCCTGGTAACGGCGTCAAAATGATATGTAGTAAAACTACATCTTTTAGGAAAAAGAGCGTATAAGTGGTCAGTATTTAATACATAATTTAGGAAAATCGTGCACTAATGACCCACGTAAGTTCGTTCACCAAGGAGGACTAAAGTGTGTGTTTGATTTTGGATTAATATTGATGAAAGAAAAAGGGGAAAAGAAAATGACGGATTACGGTGAAAATTACACTAAGACGTAAAAAACGTAAAACCGTGAATAGTGACAATTCCTAAAAAAAACTAAGGGTTCACAAATGATCAAAACTTTTTCAAACCTTTTCAATTAATTAATATTTAATATTTAAATGCTAATTAAAGCCCTAAATATCAAATAAATTAACAAAAAGCCCAAACAAAGATTTTTCAATTTATAAACCTCCAAAATAACTTAATTAAGCTAAAAACTATTTTTTCCAAAATTTTAAACCTATTAAATCTATTCAAAACCCTAAAAACAATTTTTAATAATAAAATAATAATAAAAGATTAAAAAATTATAAATTTTTTTAAAAATTTGCAAACTAACTTATTTTAACCTAAATAATCAGAAAATGAAAGTGAAATTACCTAAATACCCCTATTGGGCCCTCAAATGGGTCAAAAGTTAAAACAGTCCACCTAAATGGGTTTTTAGCCCAATAAGCAAAAAGTCAACCAAGTAAGTCCAAAAAGCACAGTCTTACTTAAAATTTGATTTTAAACAAAGACCCTAAAGGCCCAAAAGTTGAAAGTGAGCTTATCACAACTTAATAAGCACTCAGCTTATTCTTAATGGGCCAATAAGCCCATTAAGCCATAAGCTAAAAATTTACACACATCCTTCTCTTGTGATTATAAAGCAGATTGTAAAAAGAAATTTTGAAAAAGCTCAACAAATAAGCCTGAAATAAGCAAAAGCTCTCTATAGAAAACGACAAAACAGTCGTTTTTGAGTTCTAGTCTGATTCAAGAGCTGATTCTTTTTGCAGAATATTCTAAATGGCTTAACTAAGAATAATCAACAATAAAATTTCCAAAAATCCAAATCAAATAAGTTGTAAAAGGTGATACGCACTCTAAAAAAGCACAATAATATGATTTTCTAGTAAAAGATTAACCAAATGAGCCACAAACTTCCAATATTGATTATAAGCTGAGAAAAATGACACCTATCACAAAATATAAATTGTTGCACACACCAATAAGCTAAACAGAAAAATAAGCCAAATTGAGCTTATTTGACCAAAAGTCAAAGTGTTCCAAAGTTTACCAAACTAACAGGACTTGTTTATGAGCTTGTTTTGAGCAATTTTTGTGAAGGATTCAAGGCGGAATCCTATGAATCAAGAAGGCCAGTTAGCCAAATGATTTCAGTTTTGGTACAATTAAGGCTAATAAGCCAGTGGGCTTATGAGTTGATGAAATAAGCTGCACACACTTAGCACACCACAAGTAGGCAACAATGAACAAGTATAAAGAAAAAATCCACATAACTCAGTTCAAGAATAGCAAAATCACATAGCATGCATTTGACTGATGTACTTGACCAAAAAATTGAGATTCAATAAGCAATATCTTTTTCAATAAGACACCAAAATGTGAAACCAGATTATGCAAAGATAAACACCAATAGGAACTACAAGCAAACCAAGTTTCAGACTCTAAATCAAACAAACAAGCAAATTATCCTCTCTGATGTGTTTGACCTTATTTTAGGTGAAAAAGTGGTTAACATGCAAACTTATTGTTATCTGTTTTCAATACTTAGCATACACCAAATAACACTTAAATTGAGCACACAAATGAGACAAGAACCAAAGAACTAAAGGCCATAGGCCTTAAGCCCTAGCAACAGGTAAATCCAAACAACCCTTTATACTACTGATTTCAAAGTAATTGTTGATTTTAACCTTTGAGCATGCAATTTTATGACTCATATAAGTTTCTATAAACCTATGTGACTGATTAAAGCACAAAGAACACAACTTTTAAGCATGAAACTCCAAATCACATAGCATACAATACTTAAATAGAAAAATGAAGGATTAAGTATTCAAATCTCCAAGATGTACATCCACACCTTGGAATCAAAGAGCTTAGGTGCTAGCTTAACAAGCACCAGCTTTCCACTACTAAGAACAAGGAAAAGTCACAACCATAGGCTTGAACCTAGGGTTAGCACAAGTAATAGAATAGAGGTGACAAAAGACCAAGTCTTTGCAATACTTAGGTTCCCACAAGGCTTGAATCCTTCCTTCAGGCCTCACTACCCCTTAATCAGTCAAGATTAGGAGGCTATGATCACCCTTAAGTTAAAATAAGCAAGCTGTTAAACCATAAGTACTTAGAAAACCACTTGACAGATTTTGGTTAGAAAACTTTGTAACAAACTTCCAAATTGTTTAAGCACTTTGAATGTGACTTATGTCACTTAAATAAACACCTCAATGAACAATCCTTCTCCAAGCCAGACCAATTTGTTTATCACATAAAGAATAAGGGATTCACAGGCTTATAAGAGAACTTTGGACTTGTTCAAGGTTTTGTTTAAGTACAAAAACGTGACAACAAAAGCTTAAAACAATAACAAGAATATGGAACTCAGTTTTTAATCACAACACAATACCACACTTTCATAAATCAGAAAAAGGGCTTTACAAGGCTTGACAAAGTAAAACTGAGAACAAGAACTAAACTATGACTAATGGTGCCTTATATAGGGCTACAATGATTCTAGAAACATAAAGGAAAGCTGAAAACCCTAGCTAATGAAGTTCCAAAAATGCCTTTGTCGAATTTGAACGTTGGTTGTCATGTGAAGAGTTCTTGGCATTTTGTTGATGCTGAGCTGTTATGGAGTGATCTCAGGCGTCTAATGATGTGTAGGGACCAAGAAAATGCCTTTGGTCGTTGGATGGAACTTTTGGTTTTGGCTGTATGTTGAAGACGAATAAGGAGTGAGCAGGGGAGCCACGTATAGCACTCTAAGGTGATGTGGGGGGGGGGGGGGACCAAAGTGGGGTTTGGGTTTTGTTAAACACATGGTTAATCATAAATCTGGAGATGGTTAGGGTTTAATTTTTGCTTAATCATGAATGCCCAATTTGTGTTCTTGGTTAAGAACACAGGTTTTGATCTTTGTTTTGGTTTAATAAACATGTTAGGCGCCATAATTTTTTAACGAGATTAATTATTATTAATCCGTTTAGTGGGATGGTGATGTGAAGGCTGGATGAGTTTTGATTGGTGGAGAGAGTAAGTGGGTTGAGGTGGCAACATGTGAGTGGTCTAGGTAAGTATCATGTCTTGGCAGGAATGGTCCCCTATTTTCTATCTTCTCTTCATTTCCATCTTCGCAGCTTGAAACTCCACATCCTTTGTTAACAAAGTTTCACTTTTCACACTTTTGCCCCAAAAACTTTCCAAAATGTATTTAAAGGACTTGTTTTGTCATTTCTTGATATTTGAAGGACCAAACTTGTTCTTTCTTGTATCTTGAAGGTCTTCATGGTATGTTTGACTTTGAGTAGGACCAATATTGACAAGTCTTCATTTATTGAGGACCAATCTTGCCAATTCTTCAAAGTTGAGGGACTCTTTTGTAATTTTGACAAGCTTTAGGGACCAAACTTGTAATTATGAGTATACAAGGGTATAAATGTCATTTCTTCAATGATGAAGGACCTTTCTAGTATATCTTCAATTCTTCAAGGACTTTTTCTTGGAAAATCATAACTTGGGTCCGGTTTATTGTGCGGCTTCGTTTCTCGTGTTCGTTTTTGCTTGTTTCTTATGATCTTTTGTCTTTTTCACGATATCCATACATAAAATACATATGTAACAAACACAATCACATAATATGGTATTTTATGACATTTTATGCATTTTAAAGCCCAAAAAGAACGATGAGATCATGTATAAATGCCATCACATCAGTCTTGTGATTTTGGAAAATCACGCCACCAATAGACCTTCCTGTATGGCATCTTGAGATCGAAGACACAGACGTCATGCACCGTTTTTGATTTCTTAATTTATTGTAGGCATTCTTGAATCATTTTTATATTATGTTTTCCTTTATATGTTTAATTATACAATTTATTCTTTTTCGTCTTTATGGAATCCATAGGTCATGTGTGTACATAAATTCTGAGTCATTATGAAGTTTGATTAAATTTCAAGGTGTGTCAAAAATATACTTTCTACAGAAAAGTTGCATGTAATTTAACGATGTCGATAAAATATTTTTATAAACTTTAGACATAAATATGTATTTCTACTTGTTGAAGACATTCGTTTAGGACATAAAATCGACCAGTAAATATTAAAAATGAGCATGTTACGCTAATTTGAAATTGTAAAATTTAAGAACTTAATTATGCATATTTCAAAAATATCATTTTGTTGACAGATTTAATGCAATGGCATTTTCGTCCATTTTTTATCCGTTTCAAGTCTCTATTAAAAGTAGAAAGTAGTTCAAAACATCGTTTTACATCGAATTGCTTTAGACTTTGAGCCTTAGAATATCATTTAGTGAGTCAGTTGGTCTAGTCAAACCCAAAAGTGAAACCCAAAAGTCAAAGTTGACTAAAAAGGTCAAAACTGATAGAATTTAAAAATATGATTTCAAGCATTTTGAGTTCGTTTGAGCTCGTAAAACTCTAATGAATGGGATTTTACAACTATGAAACATTGATTGCATTTGAAAACGTTAAAAAATAGTAACTTTAAGCTCGGTCATACATAAATCTTGAAATTTTGGAACCAAGTGATTTGATAAACCGATGATGAACTATATGTTTCGAAAAAATGTGTACATTTTCATGCGTCACTATTTACGTGCTAAATTCCTAAACTTTCCTAAAATGGAAAC
This sequence comes from Glebionis coronaria, assembly GCA_025667525.1. Taxonomy (NCBI): domain Eukaryota; kingdom Viridiplantae; phylum Streptophyta; class Magnoliopsida; order Asterales; family Asteraceae; genus Glebionis; species Glebionis coronaria. Next base: position 93,534,454 of record CM046876.1, on the reverse strand, counting down.
TTTTCGGATGTACTATTTGGGAACTGATGCTTTACTTTCTTAAAAGTATATTTATGTCAAATAAATTACGACATGAGCACATATGGATTCCTTTATCTTCTCTTTCATAAATGACTTGTCAATTTATCTTATTTTTCTTCTATTTCTAATGTAACACTGATTTGGACCAAGGTTGAAGTTCTTGTTTTCACATGTTTCGTTATCATCTTAACACATATCCCATGACGATTCTGGCTAAACCTTTTGAAACTTTATCAACTTGTAACCATTTCATTGATTGTATTGAACTACTCTTTATTACCCTTATGTAAGCCACTCGCTATCTTATAAGTTACCATGTAAACTCAAACTGGTATTGTTTGTAAAACATTCTACAAAATGTTTTACTTGGGTTTTACAAAATACTTGAGCGTTACTCTATAAAAATAATTGACATTAATTTTACGATGCATTTTCAAAAATTGTTCTACCTTAGTTCTATAAAGAATTATTGTAACAATAAAATTGTTGATTTAAACATCTAGCCAATTAGTTACCGGCGAAAGGTTTCATAAATTATTTTGATTCCTGTTTTTACAAATGGCATTATATACATATTTTAAATAATATGACATGTAATACTGGTTTGACGAAGCTGAGCATCACATTGCTAGTCCTAAATTATGCATGACCTGATCACCTATGCGTAACTTAGAAGGAGCCATGCAAGACCGAATAGTACTCACCTTAAATAATTGGCTAAGAACCAACTTTTTACTTATGTTCTTTAAAAAGTTAGATAAAATAAAGTTTAGAAAACTTTTACATCTTATGCGAGTAACACCAGTTCGCAACTTACACATATGAACCCTTATCTTTTCTTGAACAAAGTACATGCCTCAAGCACATATTTCCTTACTCAACGATCTTTGTTTTACTTGTTACCTCATCTTCCTTCGTGATATAATTCTCGTTACTACTTGTCTAATTTCCTACCATTGATACCAGACTTGAAAGCTTCAACGTTGTTATGCTTCTACATCAATCAACCTTCTCTATCTATTTTGGTAGACCTTTGAAACATCTCCGGAAGCGAATAGTGATTTATGACTGGAAGTGAACAATGATTTCGTGCATTTGTCATGATGAGTGTTAAACTCTATCATCTTTTAATTCATTCGTATAAACCATGTGATGACTTCGCTCTCTCATTGCTAATGTTGTTCATTTTACGAGGATTACTCTTAAGTGACTTCTTAAGATTTTTCTTTGATTCGAAAATTTATTGTGTGGCTTTTCTCTTTCGATTTGTATCGACCATCGAGAACATAACAAGCCATTGTTGGTGACACCAACCACGCTCGTGGATTAATCATAGCTAAATCTTTTGTTTCTTATTGTCCTTATCATCGATGCATCTATTCTATCATGTTCGTTAAGGAATTGATATGAATTTCGTTTTATTCCCTCTTGCTATTGCTTGTATTCTAATGGTTGATTATTATTCGTTACATAGTCGTTGCTATCTTGTTACCTTTTAAAAACCAGAATATGTCACATGTTTACCATTTGATGCAGTAAACACCTTCTTGGATTTCTAAAAATTATTTAAATTTATAAGAAATGTTTTATACAATATATCAAGTGGTTAAATTACCAAAATAACCGTTTCAAGTTAAATGTAGGATCTATACATCCTCTTTGGTAGATTTATAACTAGTGTTTAAAAGGATGTCAAGCTTCATCTTTAAAGTGTTTGACTGTATCATACTTACTTTCAATCTAATGAAATTATTGATTTATTATAATTTCTAACAATAATTATAAATAATTTGGAAACTTTATTTTCTCTAATGGTAACGATAAACCTGAGTTTTAACAATATCTTCATACAGTACTCCAAAAGCTTTTAAGCAGACTGAAATAATTATTTGAACTGAGTCACTTTTTGGCTTTAAAATCCTGATCAAAAAAAATATTTAGCAACTGCTTACAGATGTGTACCGGATAGAGATATTTAAAGAATGCAAATACAATCCCCGACAAGAAGCCAAAAACTTGATGCGTTCTTCCACACATTGGGTTTTAAATTTATAAACAAGACTTACCGATATTAATTAGGAACACAAATTCGAGCAAGTATACTCTAGTCATATTGCAATTAGGTTGGTAAGTCAAGGTCGTCTCATGGGACTTGGTTATACTCAAGTGTTATTTGTTTGTAACAATGGTAAGTATGATTGTCACGATCACACCACCATGAGAATCGTTAAAGACACAAGCACATAAAGAACATACATGTATAGTCAAATGATCACATGGACATTAGGATGCATAGTTTGGAGAACATATTAAAGGTAATCCTTTCGACCTATAGAACGAATAATAAGACACTAGTGCTTTATAAATCAAGTATACATAAGTCTCAATCAAGTGGTCACTCATGAGCCTTATGCCTAAACCAACAACAACAAGAATCCTTTTGACCCATAGACTTGGTGTTATCAATTTGATAAGTTCCATTTACTTGAAAGATGATTAGAACAATATATTTAGAAGACTCCTTTGGACCTATAATCTAGATTAAACCATTACTTGTTATGGCATATGAAGTCTAGCTCAGTTGGATGGATGCATTTGGTTATAGTCTCCATGTGGGGGAGGTCAGGGGTTCGACTCCTGTCATTCCCCATATGGGGGATTTTCCCAGAATTGGCAGCCGTGTTTGAATCCCATCGCAATGCCTTGAAGCCCCTTAATGGAAAACTGGATGGCTAGCATGGGGGTTGATATTCTCTTCGTGAGATGATTCAAACTCGGGTTGAGAGACTTGGTGCCTCGGTGGCACGCAAGATACTCCGCTGCACCAAACTGCCGTTTAAAAAAAAACCATTACTTGTTATGCTTATTAAGTCTCTTGCACAATCTTCACAAGCACAAGACCAAATCATTAGTCGGTTAACGAATTGAAATCAACCATGTTGAGAATAATTCTGACATATAGAGTCAACAATGATTAACTAAATTGATAAACAAGAACAAGTTCTAATTCAACCAAATATAATGTTAATAACTGGTTTTTGCCTAGTATAAATATTAAGTTCGTTGTGTGTCTAATCGAATTGATTACTGGTTAAACGTGCGACTCAGTCGTCTTTTGGTGGAAAAAAATAATAGATTGGTCGTTGTAGTAAAGTAAATGTTCAAGACTTAAAAGTAAATGATGAGAAATTAAAGCTAAAACTAATTAAAACGTAAATGGTGCAATATTAAAATTTTAAAAGTAAATAAATTTAATGAAAAAAATTAAAGCTCGACAAAAAGTAAATTTGACAATAAAATAAAAATGCAAACTTGAAATTTAAAATATAGAAAAACACTTGGTAATAACAGAGATTTCGGGAAGCGTGCAATTTTTGGAAATTAAAATAAAATAATACTAAGTAAATTGGCGGGAAAAGTTTAAATTTGAAATAAAAATAAAAACAGGAAATAAAGTCAAACAAAGGTCAGATCGCAGTCACGATCGCAACCGGCGATCATACTCTGGATCGTACTCTGGATCGTACTCAAGCAATCGTACTCCAGCGATCGTACTCCACCACGATCGCAACAAGTGGATCGCAGTGGACTATCGTGACCAAGTGATCGCACCCACAATCGAAGCCTTGGATCGTAGTGAACGATCGGACTCCAGATCGTAGCCACATATCGCAACCACGATCGTAACCAGTCGATCGTAGCTTAGATCATGGTGAGTGATCTTAGTCTTGATCGCAGTAATGGATCACAAGTAGAAACCCTAGGGGTTTATGTGATCACACTTACTCGATCGGATTGGGTAAATAGCTGCTACGATGGAATCCAATAAGTAAATAAGCTAAACTAAATAAGCTAACTTTAATAAGCACAAATCCAAATTATATCAAACTATAATAAGACGAATACAATAAGCACACCTTTAAAGATTTTTCAAAACACAAAATTAACAAACTTTATAAAATGGAATTTAAAAAGATAAAACTTTTAAGAAAAATTTAAAACAAATAAGCTAAATACAATAAGCCAATAAGATTGTCAAACTTATAGCTTAATTCGTATAAAATCCTAGATAAAAATGAAAAGATAAACTTTTTAATCAAATAAGCAATGAGATTAAGCAAAATTAATGCTTAATCCGAATTAAGAACAAATCAAAAACCAGAAAAGTAGAATAAGACTATAATAAAAAGCTTGATTAAAGGAAAATAAAGATTAACAACAAAATTAAAAGACTTACTTGAATTAAAGGCAAGAAATTTAAGGTGCAAAACAAGGTAATTAAATTGACAATTAAGTAAATGACATAAAAATGAATGTGCAAGTAATGAAGATGGTGGAATACTAGTTTGTCAAAATAGCCAACAACACTATATGAGGTGAAATGAAGTCTATTTATAGGAGATTAGGGAGGTTAGCATGTGTTGCTCCTTTCTTTCTTCTCTCCTCTTTTCGTCTTCTAAATTCTTCGACTTTTTCGACTTTGTCTCGGGATTAATTTAAACTCGTCTTGTAATTTGTTCATTAATTAGACTTGAGTTCTTCGGCTTTATTAAACTTCCGTCTTTAGACTTTTTCTTCGATAAATCTTCAGAATAGGCCTCGGACTTCCGTTTTTTTGCACTCTTGATCTTTTGACTTCGTCTGTTGTCTTTTTCTTCGATAAATGTAACACCCCACCATGGCGGAATATGGGGCGCAACGTATGGATATCATCACAACATGGCGTGTCTATAGAGATAACTAAATGAAATAAGAAATGTCATAAAATGGTGACACAAATGTCATGACAATATCTCAACAATGCAGGAGTCTAGATAAGTAGGTAACAGTCCTACCACTTACCCAAGCCAAATAATAAACATAATCAAATCAAACATATAGGTGCCAACAGTATCACTTATTCAAAACACATAAAAATAAGCTAAGAAGGAACGGGGATCTCCTTCTAAATGCAATCCTAATGCATCCAAATCTAGCCACTTCTATCCTCAAGCTTAACCACATTCTCACCTGAAAGAGACACTAAAACACGTCAACATAAAGTTGGTGAGAGTCATAGGTTTAGACTCAAACGCCAAAATCATACCATAAGCTGTGAATAATAACCAAATCTAAGAAACATATGGACAATGTGATACTAACATACATTAACAACTAATATCCAAGATTTAACAAAACAACCCAAATCCAAGGCTCCCAGCCTTACCAAACACCATACTCCCATAGGCGTCCAAACACCTATGAACCAATCCCAAGGCCCCGCCTTGCCAATATCCCCTTGGTACCAAGTCAAAACATAAACAATCAAGAATCAACTAGCAGTTAATCGCATAAGTATGCACACAAGTCCATTACCAAACACAAAGCATTCACAGCATAATTTATAAAAACAAGACAGTGTCTCTTCCATCCCATCTGGAAGTCAAAGTCATTAGTAGACATGGGACTATGAAACTCACCTGATTGAGCTTCTCCAAAAGTCCGCGCACTAACAAAAAGCTAACAAACCAAAAACACATAATCAAAACATGAACCAATCACTAAGACGGATCATCAACCTATGATGGACATCTAGCCTTCTCCCATATATGACCCTCATTAATATGCTCTAAAAACCCCATTACCCTTCCCTAACAAGTTCTTAACTTGGTTAAGTTTGATAACTATCCCGTTCATATTTTACACAAAACAGTCCCAACTTTTAGGTCTCAAAACTATAAGCCAAACGCCCACCTAACAATACCCATGACCTCTGTAAAAGAAACCCTATACCCTTACATATGTTAGCTAACACCTCCCATTTTCCCCAACCTTAAAGCTACTGTTAAGGCTCCAATATATATATATATACTTTTGTCTATCCAGATTTTACTGATTTTAAACATACAAAAAGTTTGTTATGATTAGGGGGTCTTAACCTAACCCACAATCTTAGCCCAAATGTAGATACTTACTATAATACATAAAACATCTCCCATGTTCGTTTGAAAGTCCCAATGCAACCCTAAGTACCCCAAACAACCCATAACTTAAAAAGAAAACAGGCTGATTTCAAAACTGTTTTGACCTCCGACTGTTGTAACTTGTTTTTGACTCACTTCCCGACCTCCAATTTAGTTCTCGTTTCTTGAATTTGAAAGAAACTTCAATTACCTTTCTAGGGATACTTGGATCGCAAAATAAGAGTTTGTAGAACTTCCTATATGATCAAAACAGTTGACCCTAAATTCTGCCCAGTTTTTAAAACGGGTTTAATTAAATTAACCTAATTAATTACCCACAACTCCACTAATTACAAGCCCTAATTTATTTAATCATTATAAAATCATTAATATATCATTAATATACTGTTTTTAATTTAAACCCTAACCTAAATCTATCATAAGATGATTATAAAAACATTAAAACAATTTAATTGAAAAGGGTTATGAAGGTTTTACCTTAAGATTAATGGAAGATGAAAAAAACCATGAAACCCTAAAAATACTCTACAAACCATCGACTATTATTATCTCCAGGGATTTATGATGTTTTTTGTTTAGTATAAAACATTATATAGGATGTGATAACCCATTCCTAGCCCAACCCAAAACCCCTTTCTTTTTTCTCTTTTTTTCCTTTTTTCTTTCTTTTCTTGCGTCCAAAACCGACCAACACCCCCCTTATTTTGTTTTTTTAATTTTATTATTAATCAATATCTTATTAATATTACCTTAATTTTCCTTAATTTATTTCAGCTCCTAAAGCCTCCAAAACCTCAAAACCGTAAAACTAGTCAAATTTACGCGTTTTACCGTAAAAGACGTAAAATATACAGTTTAAAAAAAAATCTTAAATTTTGAAATAAACTTTATAACTAAGTCCTAAATGACTTAAAACCATCTCGAAAAATACTCCCGTGACTAATTACCTCATCCGAGACCTCTAAATGCTAAACCGTAAATCGTAAAAAATACGATTTTCTATAATACATATACGTATACGTAAAACCACTAAATAACACCATCTCATTTCATAGTCACTACCATGTGAGCTCATGAACATGAAATCATCTCACATCGCTTCACTCACAAGGTACGCCGTACCGGAAACGATATCCAAACCACAATCTATACACACCAATTAGCACATAAACACGTAAAGACACGTAACTGGCACAAAATAAAACTAAATGACGAACCTCAAAACCGCGGTTGTCACATAACTCCCTCCTAATTAGAAATCTCGTCCCGAGATTTACTCCATAGGATCAAACATACCATTAGCAAACAACTAAGGATACTTGTTCTAAATGAACTCCTCTCATTTCCACGTGAACTTTAGTTCAAGTCTCAAATTACCACATATACTAACCAAAAATATTTAAATTCACTGCCAAACTCTTGACCTCACAGTCAATAAATCTCACAAATGACTCTTTGATAAAACAAAGACTCTCATTAACACAAGTCCCGAATAACCGTACATGCAAATATGCATTCTCAAACAACATTTACCAATCTCAATACATGAAATATATCATGTATACCACTCATTTCCCCAGGTAATTCTATACTCATAAGCTACTGGTCCGATCTTTCCAAAGATCATAAATGGACCTACAAAACTCTACATCAACTCTTCCATTTTACCAAAACATACCACCCATTACTATGGGTGAAACTTCCTAAATAACTTTGTCACTAACTCTAGTGTTTTCCTCCTTTTCAACATAGCATCCCTTGTTGCTCTCATTCTTTCCACAAACACTATTACCACATTAGTAGCCTCTTTTACCAATTCTAGTCCACAATGGGGACAACTCACCCTATCCTTTCATATAGTGCTCCAAATGGCACTTATCGACTTCTAGTATGACAACTATCATTATATGAAAACTCAGCCATCGCTAAAGAGTTTCCTAACTCCCTCTAAATCAATCACTCATGTCCTCAGTGTAACTCCTAAGGTTGTATAAATATCTCAATTGCCCATCCTTTTCCAGTTAGCTGGATATACTCATATCCAATCATGTTCATCAACTCCCTTTAGTCTGTACCCCAAACTATTTAAAAATTCCAATTTCCTTACAAAGTGACCTATGGCGGTCTTTCACATATCCATTAGTTCTTCCGGTCCAAATCAACTTATGATCTATACACATCATCAAAAGGACGGTTATCTCAGTTAGTCTATCAACTGCCATCCAAACCCATGCTACAACTACTTCCATTAAATTTGGATAGCTCATTAGTAGCACCTATACACTTCTTTCTCACTTTTCTTCATGATTTTTTTTATACTCAACACTTCCTTTATACCTACACAATGTCTTACCTTCAAGGTCATATTGCTCCTCATCTTGTCTCAGTTAGACCAAGCCCTTCATCCCTATGGCACATCACACCTATAACTCCTCATCCATTCGATTATCGATACTAAGCCTCCCCAACAATCAGTATAGGTCAGTGCCATTTCCTTTTCCACACTACGACAGTATTAGCCTGCGTTGTGCTTTATTCTACTCATTAAGCTCTACCAAAGTTTTACCTTCGGTTTCTATCTCGACCTATTTTATTCATGCTCCGCTTCTATACACACTTCCTTCTTCTTCCTCAACTCCTACCATACATCACGATGTGATGCTTCCCATCGTTTCTTCCCTTGCCATAATCCTTCATAAGGCATTCCATACATATTAGGCTAACTTTTACGCAAAACCCTCTATTCCATCACATCCGTACGCACTTCTTCCAACTTCTCAACTACGTGACTACTCATTCCTCTTGAAATATGAGATGAATTAGTCAGTCTATCGACTATCACCCAACTCTCGTCACTTTCACCAGTTTCGTCCTTACATTGCCCTTTCTAAGCTACTCCTATCTATGTAAGAAGTATAGTCTACGTCCCTTTTCTCCATATGATTGTCCAAGCCACACGACATACATGTTGACGCGTTCTCTGCTTTAGACAACTCAACTCGTGCAACCTACATCCTTCATCCAAACCACTCTAATACATCATCCATATAGTTCAAGTTCATCTCAGCTTTACTTCATTCTTCTTATTCCATGTCTCATCAACCATGCTTGCCTTTCCCAGATGGTACTTGGCCTTGCAATTTTCTTTCATCACTTAACTCCACCCATCACCTTTTCGAAATGTTCAATCAAGATGATTAAATATGTGTTGGAGACGTTCATGATCTGTATAGATCATTCGCTACGTCTCGTACCCCAAATGCCTCTAGCATTCTAGGCATATATAATAATCCAGCTCCACTAACTAAGTCTATCTAGTCATCTATACGCCAAAATTTTCCAAGTAGCTTCACTTGTTTTTCTCACAACCAGTTCTCCTACTCCCTCCTAATAGGGACAGACTAGAGTTTCATGTGATTCCATGCGGATCACACTCTCATCTTATACCCACATTAGTTTCCATTTGTCTACTAAGCCATATTTTTGAATTCTTATTCAAATATCATACTTCTACTTTGATCTGGCACCCAACATGAGGTACTTTCAATCATCATCTTCTAGGAATACTTGGTTCTCTCCTTCCATGGTTCTCCCTTATTCCTACACTATCCCGTCCAACAAAAATTCCATACTTCATTCATCAAATCTATGGAAATCACTAGTGCGTTGCATAATGCATAACTGTCTTTCCCAAAGATCTTTCATAACACCTTCCCAAAACCGACTCTCTAATCACTTCTCCACGTAACTTATTCAGCTCAGCTTCACTCTGATACTCGATCTGCCCTTCTTCGTCACGAACCATACGTAAATTTCCCATCATAGTGCTTGTCACCTTTCCAGTCCTTGCAACTTTTGTGACTCCTTCGAAATCTCTTGCATCCTTCTTGCAGCCGACACGTAGTCCTTTCAGCTCCTTTCTTCGCGATGTAGCTCTTTACGCACTCCTTCTCGTCTCCATGATGTTATCTAGGAACTTCACACTACCAGTAGCTTCTAACTTCAATTCATCTACCACAATATTTCTAAAAGTACTTCAACCCTTCAATGGCTCACTCTTCCTTACTTGTTGTATTTCACCGTTAATCAGCCTCCTACCAATCATTCTTTCACATTCCTGTTTTCCTTCACGTGTCTACTACTACCTTTCCTCCATAAATATACCAATCCCTTGCTTGTTATTTACCCAACCTTTCCATTAGTATAAACTTTCTACTCTACCCTCACATCCGCTAGTACTTTCATCAATTTCCTAATGGTACTTCAACCAACTTCTCATAATATGACCTCTCGTTCCCATGACCACTCAACTAACTTTACTTACTCCCTTATTCCCGTAACTAATCTAAGTTTCAAAACTCCACAAATCTTAATCATTCCTTCAACACAACCTTTAAACCAAAACACATCTCTCCATTCTAATATCTAACCGTAAGTAATACTACCCAACTCTATCCTCTCATCCTAACGTTTCCACAATCGCATAACTAAATCAACCATGGCGTGTAACAAAAGAATTCCAAACAATCGTGTCCCAATAAAATATAGGGTAAAACGAACCCTAGCCAAAACAACTGAAAACAAAACAATGTAGTCCGAAAGATAAATGGAGTATGCCAACGACGAAAAATTTAGACTCTTCACGATTAGTATTACCAAATATCGATACCTTTTTCGTCCCAATTAGTTACTTCTCATAAGAACCAAACTCCAATACTACTAAAATCAATCTTACTCATTTTTAACCAATAACTCATCCTTTATCTTCATCATTTTATCCAGATATCAACTAGTTAGTATACTACAATCTTATTCTAACCATTATCTTGTTTACCCATATTAAACTTATTTTACTTGTTATTATGAAACCAATACATGTTTATAAAATACACTGTTATTTTTTTTCATTTAGGTTGGTTATAACTAAACTACTACACGTTTACAAGGTGTGGTGTTATTATTATCATTAGTATAATAAAATCTCTTTCCGTCTTAGTTAAATTATTCTAAAATTTTAACTCCACTTAAGAAAATTATTGTAAAATTTCTTTACCTCTTTAAAATATATTATCACATGTTACATATAAGACTAATCCAATTATTTTCAAGACAACCTTTTTATAACTTACTACTACAACTAAAAAAAATGTAAGTTACGATATCATACCATACACTTACATATTATTTTCAAAACCGTTTCCTATAATTAGCCAGACTTATTTGCAAGAAAATTTAGTAGTTCGCATTAATTAAAATACATACCCGAATGTAGACACACATCAAAAGACTCAAAACGTCGTTGGAACTCCATCAAACTCTAGCACCATAAAACACGAACAAACACAAGGTACGTTCAAGTTATAATAACTAGTGAACGACCATATGCCATAACTTAATACATAGTAGTATATATATACATCCGCATATATATACCTATTAAATCACCCAAAACATACTCGTTACCATACATATCAGATCAACCAATCGCGTCATACACTCGTTTTTTTTTCTACGAGTAACCACCATCTTACCACAAGGCATAAAACCCATCACTAAAACCAGTCCATATCGTGTGACCCCATAATCACACAACATGACTATAACCCAAAACACTAACACACTCAAAAATATCCATATCGTAGGCAACCATTACATAAACCCATATATTATAAATATACCCACAATCCACATCTCATCATATACAAGCATGTACTAACCCTCTTTCATGCAATCATACTTGAGAACCCATTGAAGTTGTGATACTTGTATAACTATGTTGGCCACCATACTTATACAATTACCATTTCCCCAATGCACTCCCTCCTATGATGACACTTATAAGAATCAATACAACATATAACACATAAATCCATCTACTCACATAAGCTCATAACCACATAACAAAAAAAGTCCAAAACTCCAGCCATTAAAATAACATAGTCAAACTCTTGAAATACATAAATCCATAGTCTAGCTAAAACAGCATAGACTAAATCCAAAACGAAAACATAATCAATTATAAGTCATGTCGCCCATCAGAATGGAAACACCTTAAAATCCTTCCTACACATGTACTCCTAGTAACTCGAACCACCACATGATTCTTAGGGAACATGACTTAAACATCAAAAGAAAAATAATATCCCTCAGGCACATAAAATAACTCAACAAAAGATAGAAACTACCATGTACCAAATTATGTACTATAATGTACAATTTAAGCAAAATACAACAATGACTAGCGTGGACGATTATGGTTCAACCCGCACTAGTCACAACCCGAAAGAAAATAACATGTGGCTAAGTATGAACATACTATGGTTCAATTCATACTAGTCAAAACATCGCAATAAATAACATCCAAACATATCAATTAATATAAAATGCACACATACTCCTATGACGCCTATATGCAGGGACCCTTAAGCTATAGACTAGGCTACGCGACTAGGCAACGTAATTCTCTATAACCTGTCTCTGATACCATTCTGTAACACCCCACCATGGCGGAATATGGGGCGCAACATATGGATATCAACACAACATGGCGTGTCTATAGAGATAACCAAATGAAATAAGAAATGTCATAAAATGGTGACACAAATGTCATGACAATATCTCAACAATGCAGGAGTCTAGATAAGTAGGTAACAGTCCTACCACTTACCCAAGACAAACAATAAACATAATCAAATCAAACATATAGGTGCCAACAATATCACTTATTCAAAACACATAAAAATAAGCTAAGAAGGAACGGGGATCTCCTTCTAAATGCAATCCTAATGCATCCAAATCTATCCACTTCTATCCTCAAGCTTAACCACATTCTCACCTGAAAGAGACACTAAAACACGTCAACATAAAGTTGGTGAGAGTCATAGGTTTAGACTCAAACGCCAAAATCATACCATAAGCTGTGAATAATAACCAAATCTAAGAAACATATGGACAATGTGATACTAACATGCATTAACAACTAATATCCAAGATTTAATAAAACAACCCAAATCCAAGGCTCCCAGCCTTACCAAACACCATACTCCCATAGGCGTCCAAACACCTATGAACCAATCCCAAGGCCTCGCCTTGCCAATATCCCTTGGTACCAAGTCAAAACATAAACAATCAAGAAACAACTAGTAGTAATCACATAAGTATGCACACAAGTCCATCACCAAACACAAAACATTCACAACATAATTTATAAAAACAAGACAGTGTCTCTTCCATCCCATCTGGAAGTCAAAATCATTAGTAGACATGGGACTATGAAACTCACCTGATTGAGCTTCTCTAAAAATCCGCGCACTAGCAAAAAGCTAACAAACCAAAAACACATAATCAAAACCTGAACCAATCACTAAGACGGATCATCAACCTATGATGGACATCTAGCCTTCTCCCATATATGGCCCTCATTAATATTCTCTAAACACCCCATTACCCTTCCCTAACAAGTCCTTAACTTGGTTAAGTTTGATAACTATCCCGTTCATATTTTACACAAAACAGTCCCAACTTTTAGGTCTCCAAACTATAAGCCAAACGCCCACCTAACCATACCCATAGGCTCTGTAAAGGAAACCCTATGCCCTTACATATGTTAGCTAACACCTCCCATTTGCCCCAACCTGAAAGCTAATGTTAAGGCCCCGATATATATATATATATATATATATATATATATATATATATATATATATATATATATATATATATATATATATATATATATATATATATATATATATATATATATATATATATATATATATATATATATATATATATATATATATATATATATATATATATATATATATATATATATATACTTTTGTCTATCCAGATTTTACTGATTTTAAACATACAAAAAGTTTGTTATGATTAGGGGGTCTTACCCTAACCCATAATCTTAGACCCAATGCAGATACTTACTATAATATATAAACCATCTCCCATGTTCGTTTGAAAGTCCCAATGAAACCCTAAGTACCCCAAACAACCGAAAACTTAAAAAGAAAATAGGCTGATTTCAAAACTGTTTTGACCTCTGACTGTTGTAACCGGTTTTTGACCCGCTTCCTGACCTCCAATTTAGTTCTCGTTTCTTGCATTTGAAAGCCACTTCAATTACCTTTCCAAGGATACTTGGATCTCAAAATAAGAGTTTGTAGAACTCCCTATATGATCAAAACAATTGACCCTAAATTCTGCCCAGTTTTTAAAAACGGGTTTAATTAAATTAACCTAATTAATTACCCACAACTCCACTAATTACAAGCCCTAATTTATTTAATCATTATAAAATCATTAATATATCATTAATATACTGTTTTTAATTTAAAACCTAACCTAAATCCGTCATAAGATGATTATAAAAACATTAAAACAGTTTAATTGAAAAGGGTTATGAAGGTTTTACCTTAAGATTAATAGAAGATGAAAAAAACCATGAAACCCTAAAAATCCTCTACAAACCGTCGACTATTATTATCTCCAGAGATTATTGATGTTTTTTGTTTAGTATAAAACATTATATAGGATGTGATAACCCATTTCAAGCCCAACCCAAAACCCCTTTCCTTTTTCTCTTTTTTTCCTTTTTTCTTTCTTTTCTTGCGTCCAAAACCGACCAACACCCCCTTATTTCGTTTTTTTAATTATATTATTAATTAATATCTTATTAATATTACCTTAATTTTCCTTAATTTATTTCAGCTCCTAAAGCCTCCAAAACCTCAAAACCGTAAAACTAGTCAAATTTACGCGTTTTACCGTAAAAGATGTAAAATATACAGTTTAAAAAAAATCTTAAATTTTGAAATAAACTTTATAACTAAGTCCTAAATGACTTAAAACCATCCTGAAAAATACTCCCGTGACTAATTACCTCATCCGAGACCTCTAAATGTTAAACCGTAAATCGTAAAAAATACGATTTTCTATAATACATATACGTATACGTAAAACCACTAAATAACACCATCTCATTTCATAGTCACTACCATGTGAGCTCATGAACATGAAATCATCTCACATCGTTTCACTCACAAGGTACCATGTACCGGAAACGATATCCAAACCACAATCTATACACACAAATTAGCACATAAACACGTAAAGACACGTAAATGGCACAAAATAAAACTAAGTGACGAACCTCAAAACCGCGGTTGTCACAATAAAAGCCCGTGAAAGCCCATGTTTTCTTCCCTTTTCACATTTTGATCCTAAATCACAACAAAAACACAAACCACGCATAATTCCGACATTTACGACATAAAATACACGTCTTGGCTTGGTTATTATTATAATTAAGTGGTAAAAGGATAAGTGTTTTCACACTTATTAAATCCCCTACACTTGACCATTGCAATGTCCTCATGCAATGCATTAAATACAAAGCAAGTTTTACATTTTCCATCACAATCAATCCACATTGGCCTTTATTAAAAAGATATAAAAGTATAAAATATTCAAAGGAAGAAAACAAGTAAAAAGATCAAAAACTTACCTGGGGGTTTTGGACTGTCATGAATGATTATCATCCTCAAGTTTCACGTTTCCCATACCAAGCTTAAAAACGAGATCATTGTTATTATAAGTTAGCAAACTAACACAAATTCATGTGGGCCAATTATTTACTTAGACTCCCTTATTCCTAGGTGTATCTCTTATATTTTATTATTGTCTTGAATGATCACGAGGATGCATTGTTGACTTATTTCGATAGTTTATTTAGGCCGAAAATAAAGTGGGATGATTTAATCAATAGTTAGCTAAAGGACAAAATCTTTTAAAACTGCTTCTCGGGACCTCAAAAAGTTCATATCTTGGCATAACTCGCTTCACGATTTGAGACCTTTCTCGGACCGATATTTGGCATTGACTTCATACTTCAAATCTTGAGAGACGTTCATGAAATAATGGTCTTCTCTTCATAATAGGAATTTCTTCTCTTGAACTTTTTGAGAGATTCTTCATATTTGGACCACGACTTCTTCATTTTTCTCCAATCTTTATTTGGGATTTTGATATACAACGATCCGCCTCCTTTTAGGACTTGGATCTATTTATCCTCATACATTGTTAGGGCCTTTTTGGATAGACTTCTCCATGATCTTTAGGGGAGTATTTGCTTTTCGTCGTGTGTCTCGATCCTTCATATTGATTTTTGATAAATGATTCTTCACATCACTTGGGATATTTAGCAACAAAATGTAGCCCTCATGTCTTGTTAGGACCTTTTTGGACTCGCCAATCTTCGCTTCCCGCTTCAATAAGTTATGCCTTGGCTATGAACTCTAATTAATACCGAGCAACTTTTAAACGATCTTGGGCTAGAAGCTAAGTAACTTTTCAAATCGTACAACCTTACTTATTGCAAATATATTTATTAACAAGCGATGGGAGAAAAATCTCATAATCAACTCACATAAATTCATTAAAGAATACCAAACTTATAATTGACTCTATCATCTCTCGTTCTTCACAATTTAAAATCTCAAGGAATGAGACTCGTGGATGCTTAGCCTATTAAATCAAAGTTTCGGGTTTTCAAGTCGTCTATAGGCTCTTGCAAAATCTTAGACTTTTTCAAGTTTAGAATTCACATTTTAAAGTTCCCTTGATAAACGACTTTCTAGGATCAATTATAGGAACTTGCGAAAAGTTATTATTCTTAACCCGTAAGAGTTAAGACTTTCGCGTTTTAAAGTTCCCTATATAAAAGCCTAGCAAAACTTGACTTAAACACGTTAAGGATACTAGCTAGAGTAAACTTAGATAAGTAAACTCGGGTTGAGTCAAAATATTCACAACGTTTTAAAAATTTAAAACCACTTTATTAAAATTTATTCAAGCAAAGAAATAAAATAACTATAACAAAGGTAAATACTAATAGGCCAAAATAGATAAAATTTTTTGAAAAATGTCAAAAAATCAAATTTTCCGGTTAAAATGAGGACGAATGCAAGGAAAAGCCCACTTAACTTCGATAGAAGTCCCCCTACACTTAATATAAACATTGTCCTTAATGTTTAAGCATGTGGAAGTAACCTCCCCTACACTTAGGACATTGTGCACTTTGTTTAAATCTTTCTAAGGAAAGGACAAATAAAGTGATTCCTATTTCTATCATAATTGATAAAATAATGAATCAAAAGAGTTTAGGATAGAATCGGGAAGACGGGAACACGGAATCACGGGTCGTCAAAAGTCATCAAGAATGGATCTTTGAAAGCGCGAATCCCTGCACATGATTAGAAAGAAAACAACAAACACATACTAGGGTCTCCCCTACACTTATTATAAAAACAAAAGAAAAAGGATAGATACTACGGGTTGACTCCCGAGAAGCGCTTGTTTTTGTTTACCGAGTCGTGAGCCTGACTCGACCTGGATTATCATAGGAAGAAGCTTGAAACATATCCACCGGGATCAAAGACATGGTTTTCGTCTATCAAGTAGCACAAGCTTAAGGCGAAAAAGGCAAGCCAAAGAAGAGTAGGCAAGGTTCCCTTAAGCAGTTGTTGAGCACGGTGGTAGAAAGGGTGCTGAGGTGCAAGCATATCTCCATGGTTTCCAAAAATCTTTCCTTTATTTCATCAGATGGATACTGAGATGGCTTGAAAAGTTCAATACCGGGGTCGAACACATTTTCCTTTAGGGGAAAATAACACTCGGGCTCAGTAGAATTTGAAGAAGATCCGCTCATAAATCGCACAATCTCATCCTCAGAAGGTGGATAGAGAGGTGTCAAGACAGTGTTGCGGATATTGGTGTCTCCGGCTTCTTCTCCTTTGAAGCGGGTTTCTTCATATCCGAAGGAGGATAAAGACCATAATCATCAAAGTCCAAAGGAGGAGCATCACTCTCGTTTGGGAAGTAAGTGTTGAGAAAAGTAGCAAAATCTTCCTCAAATGAGTAGTCATCCAAAGTAGGATTAAGCATTGTTGGCGGAGGATCTTCATCAAAAGTAGGAGCAAGGTCATTATGAGAAGAATCACTCGAGAGAGTATCATCCTCATCAAAATCATCATAAGTGGGCATGTCTGGATACTCAGAAGTAAAATCATCAGAATCATCCATATCAGAACTAGAATCATCATAATCATCATAGATCGGTGGAGAATCATGAATTGGTGGAGGATCTAAATTGGAGAGAGAATCATCCACATCATCTTTGAACAATGGATTATCATAGCAAGAATCGAATAGAGGATTGTTGTACATGACAAAATCATCAAGCACATTAATCATATTCGCGGACTCTCTTCCATTGGGTTTGGTTGTGATCTTCCCCATTTTAAAAACTTGTGCATCATTCCCGACTCTTAAGATTAACTCACCTTCAGCAACATCGACTAAGGCTTTTCCGGTTCTCAAGAATGGCCGACCAAGTATAAATGGAATACGAGGGTCCATTTCATAATCAACAACAACAAAGTCGACCGGAAAAGTGAAGGTGCCAACTTTAATGAACACATCTTCGGCAATACCAACGAGGTAAGCGAGAGTGCGATTTGCTAGCTCAAGAGTCATCTTTGTTGGAGTAAGATCGGGTAATGATAACTTTTCCAAACACTTAAAGGCATCAGATTTATACTTGCCCCGAGATCGGCTAAGGCAGTAAATTCTTCGGTTTGGTGAAAAGTACATGGTAGCACAAAACGATCGAGATCTCCAAGTTTCTCCGGAAGTTCTTTAAGAAGGACGTTAGAACTATTTTAATTCAATCGAGTATTAACAAACTCGGCCATCTTCTCCTTCTTATTAAGCAATTCCTTAAACATCCTAACAAATTTAGGCATTTGGGTTAGAGCTTCAACAAGGCTAAAGGTGATGGTTAGTCCCGAAATCTTCTTCAAATAGTTCGACACTTGAATGTCATCCTTGGTTTGCAATTTGGCCTTGTCTAAGCGAGAAGGATAAGGGATATTGGGTTTATAGGTGGAAGGTGTAGCAGGTAAAGGTTGAGATGTTGAAGGTTTAAAGGTGGAAGGTGGGGTTGGTGAAGGGTTCTTCTTGGGTACTTCAGTAAGAGGTGGAGACGGTAATGGAGAACTAATACTAGGCGTGGGAGTAGGAGGGATAAATAGTGGTGGAGGAGGTGTAGATGGAGTAACTGGGGGAGGGATAGATGATCCTACTAAGGTTTCTCTACTGCGTGTAGTAATAGCACTCACATTCGCTCTCAGATTGGTGACGGTATTTGAAGGAAGAGAGCCCGAAGTAGAGGGTTGAGGAGTTGGTAAGAAACTAGCCAACATATTCTTCAAATCATTTGTTTGAGTGCTAAAAGAGGTTTGTATATCATGTCGAAGCTCGGTTCTAATATCATTACCTTGCTTAGTGATATCTCCTTTCAAGTTGATGATTTGGCTTTGAAGATTCTTAATTTGTTCTCCTTGGGTCCTCATGAAAGTTTCCACATCTTGATTAATGGGTGGTGGTTGTTGAGCGGGTGGGTGATAAGGATTAGAAGCTCGAGGTAGGTTTGGGTTGCTTCTATTGTAGTTGTTGGGGTTGTGGTTTTGAGGAGAAAAACCTGGTGAAAGAAAGTTGTTAGAACGGTAACTTAGCAAGTTACGATCACCTTGAGGTCGGGCTTGATAGCTTTCCGTTGAATAGTTACCATAAGCTGCATACACGTTTTCCGGATTGTCATGAGTAGAAGGACAATCAGTGTATGAATGAGGACCCCCGCAAATCTCACAAGAAGTTGCTACAGCTTTAACTTGTTGTTGTTGATTTGTAGCCAAGAGTTGCATATTTTTGCTCATTTCGACCATTGCGCGGGTCAATTCGGTGATATCAGGGTTTGAAGAAGTAGAAGAGACATTGACTCTCGGGTTTGATCTTGAGGATGCGGATGAATCCCAATTTTTGTGATGAATAGTCATGTTCTCTATAAGCTCTCTACATTCCTCAGGTCTTCTTTTCATAAATGTGCCACCGGCGGCTGCATTAATCGTATCACGATCACGAAAAGTTAAACCATTGTAGAAAGTATCAATTAAGGTGACGGGGAGCATGTTCTGGTTTGGACATCGATCGATCAAAACATTATATCGTTCCCAAGCATCAAAAAGTGATTCATCAGGTTCTTGAGTAAATCCACTAATTTGATTCCGAAGGCTCGTGACCATGGATGGTGGAAAGTAGCGCGACAAAAAGCGTTGAGTCATCTCATCCCAAGTACGAATTGAATTCTTCGGAAGACGATCAAACCATTTTTCGGCATGGTGGCATAAGGTGTGTGGAAATAGGTGAAGGCGAAGAAAATCCATAGTAACCCCGGGCAACTTCATGCTTTGGGTAACGGTAATTAACTTGTCGAGGTGTTTGTTGGCATCATCATCCGGAAATCCGCGAAATGGACAAGTGTTTTGAACTTGTTGGATCATGTGATGCTTGAACGAAAACTCCGGAGCCATGATTTGCATCGGCGCAATCGGTCCTCCTCGTCCATTCATTGTAGGTTGACAAAGCTCCTCGGTCGTTCTAAGATCGGGTGGGGGAACATTGTTGTTGTTATTCATGTTGGGGTGGGGTGGATTATTGTTGTTGTGCACACCAGCCATAACTAAATCTTCACGAGTATCGGGCTCAGAATAAGTTGAAGATCTAGTACGCATGCACCTGCAAAAGCAAAAGAAAAAGATACAAAAGAAATAGAGAATATATATGTATGTGTAAAAATCAAAATAAAAATCTTTTTGGAATTTTTTTGAAAATTTTTAATTTTTATGGATTTTTAACAATTTTTAATTTTTATGGATTTTGAAAATTTTTAAGCAAGAAAAATAACGTTCACGAGTGAACGGATCCCAAAATTCAACGCTTCTTTCACAGAAAACCGTTAATCTTCACGAAAAGAGCCGGCAGCGGCGCCATTTAATAACTGGTTTTTGCCTAGTATAAAAATTAAGTTCGTTGTGTGTCTAATCGAATTGATTACTTGTTAAACGTGCGACACAGTCGTCTTTTGGTGGAAAACAATAATAGATTGGTCGTTGTAGTAAAGTAAATGTTCAAGACTTAAAATTAAATGACGAGAAATTAAAGATAAAACTAATTAAAACGTAAATGATGCAATATTAAAACTTTAAAAGTAAATAAATTTAATGACAAAAATTAAAGCTCGACAAAAAGTAAATTTGACAATAAAATAAAAATGCAAACTTGAAATTTAAAATATAGAAAAACACTTGGTAAGAACAGAGATTTCGGGAAGCGTGCAATTTTTGGAAATTAAAATAAAATAATACTAAGTAAATTGGCGGGAAAAGTTTAAATTTGAAATAAAAATAAAAACAGGAAATAAAGTCAAACAAAGGTCAGATCGCAGTCACGATCGCAACCGGCAATCGTACTCTGGATCGTACTCTGTATCGTACTCAAGCAATCGTACTCCAGCGATCGTACTCCACCACGATCACAACAAGTGGATCGCAGTGGACTATCGTGACCAAGTGATCGCACCCACAATTGAAGCCTCGGATCGTAGTGAACGATCGGACTCCAGATCGTAGCCACAGATCGCAACCACGATCGTAACAAGTCAATCGTAGCTTAGATCGTGGTGAGTGATCTTAGTCTTGATCGCAGTAATGGATCGCAAGTAGAAACCCTAGGGGTTTATGCGATCACACTTACTCGATCGGATTGGGTAAATAGCTGCTACGATGGAATCCAATAAGTAAATAAGCTAAACTAAATAAGCTAACTTTAATAAGCACAAATCCAAACTTTATCAAACTATAATAAGACGAATACAATAAGCACACCTATAAAGATTTTTCAAAACACAAAATTAACAAACTTTATAAAATGGACTTTAAAAAGATAAAACTTTTAAGAAAACTTTGAAACAAATAAGCTAAATACAAAATAAGCCAATAAGATTGTCAAACTTATAGCTTAATTCGTATAAAAGCCTAGATAAAAATGAAAAGATAAACTTTTTAATCAAATAAGCAATAAGATTAAGCAAAATTAATGCTTAATGCGAATTAAGAACAAATCAAAAGCAAGAAAAGTAGAATAAGATTATAATAAAAAGCTTGATTAAAGGAAAATAAAGATTAACAACACAATTAAAAGACTTACTTGAATTAATGGAAAGAAATTTAAGGTGCAAAACAAGGTAATTAAATTGACAATTAAGTAAATGACATAAAAATAAATGTGCAAGTAACGAAGATGGTGGAAGACTAGTTTGTCAAAATAGCCAACAACACTAAATGAGGTGAAATGAAGTCTATTTATAGGAGATCAGGGAGGTTAGCATGTGTTGCTCCTTTCTTTCTTCTCTCGTCTTTTCGTCTTCTAAATTCTTTGACTTTTTCGACTTTGTCTCGGGATTAATTTAAACTTGTCTTGTAATTTCTTCATTAATTAGACTTGAGTTCTTCGGCTTCATTAAAATTCCGTCTTTAGACTTTTTCTTCGATAAATCTTCAGAATAGGCCTCGGACTTCCATTCTTTTTGCACTCTTGATCTTTTGACTTCGTCTTTTGTCGTTTTCTTCGATAAAAGCCCGTGAAAGCCCATGTTTTCTTCCCTTTTCACATTTTGATCCTAAATCACAACAAAAACACAAACCACGCATAATTCCGACATTTACGACATAAAATACACGTTTTGGCTTGGTTATTGTTATAATTAAGTGGTAAAAGGATAAGTGTTTTCACACTTATTGAATGTTATCACCATAAGTCAATGACAAGCACTAATAAAATCCAAACATCCATATATCACAAGTTTCATATGAAAAATACAAGTATCAAGACAACATTCACAATATCACAATACATAAGAATCACCATGAACATGAACATAAACTACATTGAATAAAAAAGAAGAAGTTACCAAACATTAGAATCCATAGCAACAAAGTATCCAAAGGATTCTAACCAAATGAAAAACCAATATACAATTCGTCCTACCCATAGCCTTCATGGACATCAACCTCTTGGTGCGAGTATAGAGCCTTTGGGGTATTTGGGAATAAGAATTGTTGGAGATTGAATTGTTTATGGTGTGTGGCTTTCTTCTCTACTTCTTCCATGTCTTATAACATGAACATGGCAACTAATTCCACCCCTCACCACTTGGGGGAGGGGTGATATCAAAATCACAGAAATATGATGGGGTAGAAGATGATGATTGAGTAGATAAAAATGAGATTCAAGGGATAGATTGATTGGTTATAAACACTACCCCATGGGTCTTATTTATAGTTGAATTATCCTTGGCCACCAAGCATATTTCTTTGGCTCCAAGGGTTGTAAATGAGGGTTTAATGAAGCTTGGAGGAGAGGGAATGGAGTTATGGTCGTATTAGGGAGCAAGGGGAAGTAAATGGGGTAATTAATTTGACTTGGAGAAGTGGCAGGAAGAGATGCCGGTGGCATCCTGATTTGCCGGTGGCATCTCGTTCACAGAAGGCTTCGTGCCGGCCGACACGGGTGTCTTGCCGGTGGCATCTTGGTTTGCCGGCGGCATCTTGGCCATGCCGGTGGCATCTGGGTGAAGTTTTGCCTTATCTCTTCTTTGGTCCTTTTTCTTTGTTTCTTCCACCTTCCTTTCTTCCAAACTTTCCAAGAATCTTATTCTTTGTATTATTTATCATACGAGAGCTACACTTTCATGTGTCTTTCATTCTTTCACCTCCAATACTCGTCTTTTCTTCATTTCTCTTGATGTAACCATTGATGAACCTACAATAACAAAAATAAGCTTCATTAAGTATCATATGTTCATAATAATCATATAAATATATGCATAAACACCACGAATACGCTCATATAAATATGTTAGATTTGAGCGTTATCAAATCCCCTTACACTTAAGTTTTGCTCGTCCTCGAGCAAGGAAAAGGAAAACTTTGCTTGCCCTCAAGCAAATAAAAGAAAACTAAAGCTAAAAACAAAATACCTAGTTTCTAAAAGAAAAGAAATTTTTAAAAATTCTATGAAAAATTGAAAATATTTTTGGTTTTTATAAGAAATGGCTAAAGGTGCAAACTCCCTCACACTTAAGAGTTTGCTTGTCCTCAAGCAAGTAAACGAAAAATATTCTTGGGTTTTTTATTTTATACGAAATCGCTAAAGGTGCAAACCCCCTCACACTTAAGAGGTTGCTTGTCCTCAAGCAAGTAAAAGAAATTATTTACCACATGGTGTATGAAAAATGGTTTAGAAAAATAAGATGAAAATCTACAAAGTACAAACAAGATTAAACCAAATGGCATGAGCACCAAGTGTACACATCTAAAGAGGACTTTTATTCAGTTTAGAAGGCTAAGGCTTCGGGTTAAGGGTATGGACAAGACATGGGAATTTTATGAGAGGTGTATCACAAATATACAAGTTAAAAGTCTAAGTCCCATGTTGCTAGTTACCGAACAAATTACAAGCCCAAAAATGATCATAGCTACGAGCTTTATTCAACACAAATATATATCACGTCTTAGCACATTGGCTAATCGATATCTAAACATACTTCTTCTTCCTTCATCTTCATACTTTATTATAGCTCATTGGCTATTTTTGTCATCATTTTTTTTACTCTTTTTTTCGATGACTTATTCTTTTTTTTCTTTTTTTTTCTCATCCTCCTCTTTTTTTCCATTTTTTTCAACATAAATCACAGACTCCTCTTACACTTCGCTTAAGAACACACCATAAAACATACAAATAAGAAGTGGCCTACTTCATCTTTGTTGGAATGGCACACACATAGCAAAGTGTGACAACTATAAATCATAAAAAACGATCCAACACACCATGCAACTAGAAACCCACCATTTAGACTTTGACAAGGGTTAGGCTAAGGTGTAAGGTTAAATATATATATTTTTGGTGGATTTAACAAAAATGAAAAGAATGGCTCAACGGGTGTTCTAAGGGTATCTAGCACTAGACGAAAGTGCTAACAAAAGGGTTAACTTATGGGAGGTTAGCTAATAGATGTAACTAGCTAAAAAAATAATTGAAAGGCTATTTGGATTTTATTCCTAAGGTTTCCTCTTTATCACGCATATACACTTATATCACACAAGTGTGATCTCACTAAAATTTAATTTATTTTTATTTTTATTTTTTAAATTTTATATATTTTTTATGTTTTTTATTACCATGTGGATGATTATTGAAATATATTTACATAAAAATGTGTGAAAACATTTAAATCCTAAGGGCAAACAAGTACAAACTCTCCCTCTTTATTTTCTTTTATTTTTTTTAATTTTTTTTATAATTAGCCCAAAAATTTTTAGATACTAAAATTGGTTTCGTTTTCCCATTTTATTTCCCCTCACACTTAAGTTTTTTAATGGACTCAATGTGAAAAGTAAACTTCAAAGCAAGAAAAGTTGGGTAAATAAATAAATAGTCCAAGAAAAACGAAACTTCCCGGGCTAACATATTGCAATTGATCTCCATATGATAAGATGCCAAGTAAAGAAGATCAAGCGATTTCATCTCCAAAACGAGCGTATACACATACAATCCATCAGTCACGATCAATCCATCCTCCATAAGATTTATTGAACCTACAAAATAAACTAAACTACAAAACACGTAAATTTATTAAGCACACTTTCGTAGGCAACACGGTAGCATTTAGCGTATTCAACAAGCCTTTAAACCCCCCGGTATCCCGAGTGGACGAGTTATAGTCTCGTGAGGGTTTCCAGCGAACACACCCACAAAGTTCATACATTAACCACATGAACTTAGACAAACACAAACACAAACACAAACACAAACACACATGCAAACAAAATGAACCAAGCACACAAGACAACAAACACAAACAAGAACAAACATTATGCATTATAAACATCACACATATGCCAAATGAAAACAATCTAAACACTTAAAAACATAACATGACTCAACAAAAACTAAATACAAACAACTATTTTTTTTAAAACAGTGGCAAAATTGCCGACCGGCACCTTGAGTTGCCAGCGGCAAAGTGTCAACAGAAGCGAAGAAGCCGACCGGCAAGTTGAAAAATTATTTTTTATTTTTAATTTTTTTTAATAATAATAAAAAGAAATGACTAATTATTTTAAAAATGAGAACAACATACTTTATTTGGTACCATAGAAATACTAAGAAAGATTAAAAACTAAAATTGAACAACTAAAAGAAAAATGAGATTTGAGAGCTACTAGATGCCTATGAGTTTGTATATTTTTATTTATTTATTTATTTATTTTTTCACAAAAACTTACCCTAAAACTTCTCCAACTCGCAAAAATATTTAGGGAATGAGTAGGGTCCGTCTTAGGAAATAAGAATATGATTTAGTTGACGTTCTTTTTTTTTTCTTTTATATTTTTTTATTTTATATTTTTTTATTTTTTTGTTCATGACTCAAAAATGTTACTACTCGAAAAACTTTCCGGGAAACAAATAGTATAAATTTTGAGCAATGGTTTTCAAATATTTTTTTTTACCGCAACTAATAAAACTTACACAAACTCTCGACACCGTCATGTTTCTCAAATCTAAAAAAACTTCTTTTTTTATATACATTTTTTAAAGGCTAAATGAAACAAAAACACTAAATAGAAGTTTTCTACCAAATCTATTAGACCGGATGGTTTTCTAGATTTCGGGTTCTATCCACGGGGTTTGGGAATTAACCGGAGCGAATAGAAATACGAACAAGGCACAAAATGACTAAAACGGGGTGGTTAGGCGGGATATAAACTTTATTAATAATTGGTTCGAAACTCGACTAACGGATGTTTAGACGAGTGTAAAACACAATTAGAAACAATTTTGGTGAAAGCCTAGTTTAAATAAAAGAAGACAAAAAGGAATTTTTATTTGGAAAATTTAGAGATGCCGCCGGTGTAATGAAGTTGCCGCCGGCATGTTGAAAACAGTGGTTAGAAGCCTACCGGCAAGGCATTTTGCCGCCGACACGAATTTTTTTATTTATTATTTTTTTTTACAAACTTCCTTAAAACATAAAAACTAAGAACTTTTGTAAAAACACTTTTATTAAAATCATTTGGATATATACAAACTAGCTTATTCCAAACACACCCTTAAGAACATGATTAAGGATAAATAAGCACAAAATACAAAGAAAAGACTAATAAGCAAGAAAGACAAGTAAAACCATTTAGCACATCATATTCTAATAACAAAATAATACATAGCACAATGCACATCTAACATATAACATGACACAAATGACAAAAACTAGATTCCTAACTTTTTTTTTTCATGTATTTTCCATTTATTTTCAAAATGATTTTTTTATTTTTTTATTTTAACAAATATGACTTAAGGTATCAAATACCACTTATTTTAACTAAAGGATAATTTTTGTAATGATCAAAATCGTTAGAAAATGATTAATCCAAACGCCCCCTTAAACTAGGGAAAAACGCAAAAATGCATACAATGGATGAAATGCAAACAAGCAAGCAAGCAAGCACATGAACACATAAGAACATAAACACATAAAAACACTTATGCACATGACACATAGCAAGAAACCAACTCACAAAACAAGAAAAACACAAACAAACACAAAAAATTCATGTGGTTAAGTAGTTCTACCCATCGACTAGAGTGATTCAGGACAAGGTTTTTGGGTTTTTGAGAACAAGCAGTTTAGGACACAACTTGGAAGCAATCATTGAAACAAGCATTTTGAGAACACAAGAGAGGAAATCCCAACATCAAAAGTATGATTTTGGCGCCAAGATCATTCAAGCAACTTTTGAGAATTAAGAGATTTTTAAGAAATGGTGTTCTAACCTTTGTTAAGGGTTAGAACAAGAGCAAGAGCAATGGAATTTAGAGCAATTAAAAGCCTCCAATTGAGTAGTCACCCACCAACCAAATTACCCCTATGTGAAATTCGTCCCCCCTATGCGGATAAATGGGGTATGACAACTCTTTCGGGTTAAGTATTAATTTAGTAACAAAACGATTCAAGTAACAAGCAAGCAAACAAACAAACAAACAAACAAAAGAGTACAAACTAGCAAGTCCCCGACAACGGCGCCAAAAACTTGGTGTGTACCGAATAGAGATATTTAAAGAGTGCAAATACAAATCCCCGACAAGAAGCCAAAAACTTGATGCGTTCTTCCACACATTGGGTTTTAAATTTATAAATAAGAATTACCAATATTAATTAGGAACACAAATTCGAGCAAGTATACTTTAGTCATGTTGCAATTAGGTTGGTAAGTCAAGGTCGTCCCATGGGACTTGGTTATACTCAAGTGTTATTTGTTTGTAACAATGGTAAATATGATTGTCACGATTACACCACCATGAGAATCGTTGAAGGCACAAGCACACAAAGAACATACATGTATAGTCAAATGATCACATGGACATTAGGATGCATAGTTTGGAAAACATATTAAAGGTAATACTTTCGACCTATAGAACCAATAATAAGACAGTAGTGCTTTATAAATAAAGTATACATAAGTCTCAATCAAGTGGTCACTCATGAGCGTTATGCCTAAACCAACAATAACAAGAATCCTTTCGACCCATAGACTTGGTGTTATCAATTTGATAAGTTCCATTTACTTGAAAGATGATTAGAACAATATATTCAAAAGACTCCTTTCGACATATAATCTAGATTAAACCATTACTTGTTATGCTTGTTAAGTCTCTTGCACAATATTCACAAGCACAAGACCAAATCATTAGTCGGTTAATGAATTGAAATCAACCATGTTGAGAATAATTCCGACATATAGACTCAATAATGATTAACTAAATTGATAAACAAGACCAAGTTCTAATTCAACCAAATATAATGTTATCACCGTAATTCAATGACAAGAACTAACAAAATCCAAACATCCATATATCACAAGTTTCATATGAACAATACAAGTATCAAGACAACATTCACAATATCACAAAACATAAGAATCACCATGAACATGAACATAAACTACATTGAATAATAAAGAAGTTACCAAACATTAGAATCCATAGCAACAAAGTATCCAAAGGATTCTAACCAAATGAAAAACCAATATACAATTCGTCCTACCCATAGCCTTCATGGACATCAACCTCTTGGTGCGAGTATAGAGCCTTTGGGGTATTTGGGAATAAGAATTGTTGGAGATTGAATTGTTTATAGTGTGTTGATTTCTTATCTACTTCTTCCATGTCTTATAACATGAACATGGTAACTAATTCCACCCCTCACCACTTGGGGAAGGGGTGATATCAAAATCACAGAAATATGATGGGGTAGAAGATGATGATTGAGTAGATAAAAATGAGATTCAAGGGATAGATTGATTGGTTATAAACACTACCCCATGGGTCTTATTTATAGTTGAATTCTCCTTGGCCACCAAGCATATTTCTTTGGCTCCAAGGGTTGTAAATGAGGGTTTAATGACGCTTGGAGGAGAGGGAATGGAGTTATGGTCGTATTGGGGAGCAAGGAGAAGTAACTGGGGTCTTTAATTTGACTTGGAGAAGTGGCAGGAAGAGATGCCGGTGGCATCTTGATTTGCCGGTGGCATCTTGATTTGCCGGTGGCATCTCGTTCACAGAAGGCTTCGTGTCGGCCGACACGGGTGTCTTGCCGGGGGCATCTTGGTTTGCCGGCGGCATCTTGGCCATGCCGGTGGCATCTTGGTGAAGTTTTACCTTATCTCTTCTTTGGTCCTTTTTCTTTGTTTCTTCCACCTTCCTTTCTTCCAAACTTTCCAAGAATCTTATTCTTTGTATTATTTATTATACGAGAGTTACACTTTCATGTGTCTTTCATTCTTTCACCTCCAATACTCGTCTTTTCTTCATTTCTCGTGATGTAACCATTGATGAACCTACAATAACAAAAATAAGCTTCATTAAGTATCATATGTTCATAATAATCATATAAATATATGCATAAACACCACGAATACACTCATATAAATATGTTAGATTTGAGCGTTATCAAATTCCCTTACACTTAAGTTTTGCTCGTCCTCGAGCAAGGAAAAGGAAAATTTGCTTGCCCTCAAGCAAATAAAAGAAAATTAAAGCTAAAAACAAAATACCTAGTTTCTAAAAGAAAAGAAATTTTTAAAAATTCTATGAAAAATTGAAAATATTTTTGGTTTTTATAAGAAATGGCTAAAGGTGCAAACTCCCTCACACTTAAGAGTTTGCTTGTCCTCAAGCAAGTAAACGAAAAATATTCTTGGGTTTTTTTTATTTTATACGAAATCGCTAAAGGTCACACTTAAGAGGTTGCTTGTCCTCAAGCAAGTAAAAGAAATTATTTACCACTTGGTGCATGAAAAATGGTTTAGAAAAATAAGATGAAAATCTACAAAGTACAAACAAGATTAAACCAAATGGCATGAGCACCAAGTGTACACATCTAAAGAGGACTTTTATTCGGTTTACAAGGCTAAGGCTTCGGGTTAAGGGTATGGACAAGACATGGGAATTTTAGGAGAGGTGTATCACGAATATACAAGTTAAAAGTCTAAGTCCCATGTTGCTAGTTACCGAACAAATTACAAGCCCAAAAATGATCATAGCTACGAGCTTTATTCAACACAAATATATATCACGTCTTAGCACATTGGCTAATCGATATCTAAACATACTTCTTCTTCCTTCATCTTCATACTTTATTATAGCTCATTCGCTTTGTCATCATTTTTTTACTCTTTTTTTTCGATGACTTATTCTTTTTTTTCTTTTTGTTTTTTCTCATCCTCCTCTTTTTTTCCATTTTTTCAACATAAATCACATACTCCTCTTACACTTCGCTTTAGAACACACCACAAAACATAAAATAAGAAGTGGCCTACTTAATCTTTGTTGGAATGGCACACACATAGCAAAGTGTGACAACTATAAATCATCAAAAACGATCCAACACACCATGCAACTAGCAACCCACCATTTAGAATTTGACAAGGGTTAGGCTAAGGTGTAAGGCCAAATATATATTTTTTTTGGTGGATTTAACAAAAATGAAAAGAATGGCTCAACGGGTGTTCTAAGGGTATCTAGCACTAGAGGAAAGTGCTAACAAAAGGGTTAATTTATGGGAGGTTAGCTAATAGATGTAACTAGCTAAAAAAATAATTGAAAGGCTATTTGGATTTTATTCCTAAGGTTGCCTCATTATCACGCATATACACTTATATCACACAAGTGTGATCTCACTAAAATTTAATTTATTTTTATTTTTATTTTTTTAAATTTTATATATATTTTATGTTTTTTATTACCATGTGGATGACTATTGAAATATATTTACATAAAAATGTGTGAAAACATTTAAATCCTAAGGGCAAACAAGTACACAAACTGTCCCTCTTTATTTTCTTTTATTTTATTTTATTTTTTTTGATAATTAGCCCAAAAATTTTTAGATACTAAAATTGGTTTCGTTTTCCCCATTTTATTTCCCCTCACACTTAAGTTTTTTATTGGACTCAATGTGAAAAGTAAACTTCAAAGCATGAAAAGTTGGGTAAATAAATAAATAGTCCAAGAAAAAAGAAACTTCCCGGGCTAAGAAATTGCAATTGATCTCCATATGATAAGATGCCAAGTAAAAAAGATCAAGCGATTTCATCTCCAAAACGAGCGTATACACATACAATCCATCAATCACGATCAATCCATCCTCCATAAGCTTTATTGAACCTACAAAATAAACTAAACTACAAAACACGTAAATTTATTAAGCACACTTTCGTAGGCAACACGGTTGCATTTAGCGTATTCAACAAGCCTTTAAACCCCCCGGTATCCTGAGTGGACGAGTTATAGTCTCGTGAGGGTTTCCAACGAACACAACCACAAAGTTCATACATTAACCACAAACACAAACACAAACACAAACACAAACACAAACACAAACACAAACACAAACACAAACACAAACACACATGCAAACAAAGTGAACCAAGCACACAAGACAACAAACACAAACAAGAACAAACATTATGCATATATTAACATCACACATATGACAAATGAAAACAATCTAAACACTTAAAAATATAACATGACTCAACAAAAACTAAATACAAAAAACTATTTTTTTTTAAAACAGTGGCATAATTGCCGACCGACACCTTGATTTGCCGGCGGCAAAGTGTCAACAGA
This sequence comes from Glebionis coronaria, assembly GCA_025667525.1. Lineage (NCBI taxonomy): Eukaryota > Viridiplantae > Streptophyta > Magnoliopsida > Asterales > Asteraceae > Glebionis > Glebionis coronaria. The sequence goes on along the minus strand of CM046876.1, from coordinate 93,502,310 downwards.
AGCGAAGAAGCCGGCCGGCAAAACAAAGTTGCCGGCGGCAAGTTGAAAAATTATTTTTTATTTTTAAATTTTTTTAATAATAATAAAAAGAAATGACTAATTATTTTAAAAAAGAGAACAACATACTTTATTTGGTACCATAGAAATACTAAGAAAGATTAAAAACTAAAATTGAACAACTAAAAGAAAAATGAGATTTGAGAGCTACTAGATGCCTATGAGTTTGTATATTTATTTTTATTTATTTATTTATTTTTTCACAAAAACTTACCCTAAAACTTCTCCAACTCGCAAAAATATTTAGGGAATGAGTAGGGCCCGTCTTAGGAAATAAGATTATGATTTAGTTGACGTTCTCTTTTTTTTCTTTTATATTTTTATATTTTTTTGTTCATGACTCAAAAATGTTACTACTCGAAAAACTTTCCGGGAAAAAAATAGTATAAATTTTGAGCAATGGTTTTCAAATATTTTTTTTACCGCAACTAATAAAACTTACACAAACTCTCGACACCGTCATGTTTCTCAAATCTAAAAATAAAACTTCTTTTTTTATATACATTTTTTTAAAAGCTAAATGAAACAAAAACACAAAATAGAAGTTTTGTACCAAATCCAAACGCCCCCTTAAACTAGGGAAAAACGCAAAAATGCATACAATGGATGAAATGCAAACAAGCAAGCAAGCAAGCACATGAACACATAAGAACATAAACACATAAAAACACTTATGGACATGACACATAGCAAGAAACCAACTCACAAAACAAGAAAAACACAAACAAACACAAAAAATTCATGTGGTTAAGTAGTTCTACCCATCGACTAGAGTGATTCGGGACAAGGTTTTTGGGTTTTTGAGAACAAGCAGTTTAGGACACAACTTGGAAGCAATCATTGAAACAAGCATTTTGAGAACACAAGAGAGGAAATCCTAACATCAAAAGTATGATTTTGGCGCCAAGATCATTCAAGCAACTTTTGAGAATTAAGAGATTTTTAAGAAATGGTGTTCTAACCTTTGTCAAGGGTTAGAACAAGAGCAAGAGCAATGGAATTTAGAGCAATTCAAAGCCTCCTATTGAGTAGTCACCCACCAACCAAATTCCTCCTATGTGAAATTCGTCCCCCCTTATGCGGATAAATGGGGTATGACAACTCTTTCCGGTTAAGTATTAATTTAGTAACCAAACGATTCAAGTAACAAGCAAGCAAACAAACAAACAAACAAACAAACAATAGAGTACAAACTAGCAAGTCCCCGGCAACGGCGCCAAAAACTTGATGTGTACTGAATAGACATATTTAAAGAATGCAAATACAAATCCCCGACAAGAAGCCAAAAACTTGATGCGTTCTTCCACACATTGGGTTTTAAATTTATAAATAAGAATTACCGATATTAATTAGGAACAAAAATTCGAGCAAGTATACTTTAGTCATGTTGCAATTAGGTTGGTAAGTCAAGGTCGTCCCATGGGACTTGGTTATACTCAAGTATTATTTGTTTGTAACAATGGTAAATATGATTGTCACGATCACACCACCATGAGAATCGTTGAAGGCACAAGCACACAAAGAACATACATGTATAGTCAAATGATCACATGGACATTAGGATGCATAGTTTGGAAAACATATTAAAGGTAATCCTTTCGACCTATAGAACTAATAATAAGACAGTAGTGCTTTATAAATAAAGTATACATAAGTCTCAATCAAGTGGTCACTCATGAGTGTTATGCCTAAACCAACAACAACAAGAATCTTTTCGACCCATAGACTTGGTGTTATCAATTTGATAAGTTCCATTTACTTGAAAGATGATTAGAACAATATATTCAAAAGACTCCTTTCGACATATAATCTAGATTAAACCATTACTTGTTATGCTTATTAAGTCTGTTGCACAATCTTCACAAGCACAAGACCAAATCATTAGTCGGTTAACGAATTGAAATCAACCATGTTGAGAATATTTCCGACATATAGACTCAATAATGATTAACTAAACTGATAAACAAGACCAAGTTCTAATTCAACCAAATATAATGTTATCACAATAATTCAATGACAAGAACTATAAAATCCAAACATCCATATATCACAAGTTTCATATGAACAATACAAGTATCAAGACAACATTCATAATATCACAAAACATAAGAATCACCATGAACATGAACATAAACTACATTGAATAATAAAGAAGAAGTTACCAAACATTAGAATCCATAGCAACAAAGTATCCAAAGGATTCTAACCAAATGAACAACCAATATACAATTCTTCCTACCCATAGCCTTCATGGACATCAACCTCTTGGTGCGAGTATAGAGCCTTTGGGGTATTTGGGAATAAGGATTGTTGGAGATTGAATTGTTTATGGTGTGTGGCTTTCTTCTCTACTTCTTCCATGTCTTATAACATGAACATGGTAATTAATTCCACCCCTCACCACTTGGGGGAGGGGTGATATCAAAACCACAGTAATATGATGGGGTAGAAGATGATGATTGAGTAGATAAAAATGAGATTCAAGGGATAGATTGATTGGTTATAAACACTACCCCCTAGGTCTTATTTATAGTTGAATTCTCCTTGGCCACCAAGCATATTTCTTTGGCTCCAAGGGTTGTAAATGAGGGTTTAATGAAGCTTGGAAGAGAGGGAATAGAGTTATGGTCGTATTGGGGAGCAAGGAGAAGTAAATGGGGTGTTTAATTTGACTTGGAGAAGTGGAAGGAAGAGATGCCGGTGGCATCTCGTTCACAGAAGGCTTTGTGCCGGCCGACACGGGTATCTTGCCGGCGGCATCTTTGTTTGCTGGCGTCATCTTGGCCATGCTGGTGGCATCTGGGTGAAGTTTTGCCTTATTTCTTCTTTGGTCCTTTTTCTTTGTTTCTTTCACCTTTCTTTTTCCAAACTTTCCAAGACTCTTATTCTTTGTATTATTTATCATACGAGAGCTACACTTTCATGTCTCGTTCATTCTTTCACCTCCAATACTTTTCTTTTCTTCATTTCTCGTGATGTAACCATTGATGAACCTACAATAACAAATAAGCTTCATTAAGTATCATATGTTCATAATAATCATATAAATATATGCATAAACACCACGAATACGCTCATATAAATATGTTAGATTTGAGCGTTATCAAATCCCCTCACACTTAAGTTTTGCTCGTCCTCGAGCAAGGAAAAAGAAAACTTTGCTTGCACTCAAGAAAATAAAAGAAAATTAAAGCTAAAAACAAAATACCTAGTTTCTAAAAGAAAAGAAATTTTTAAAAATTCTATGAAAAATTGAAAATATTTTTGGTTTTTATAAGAAATGGCTAAAGGTGCAAACTCCCTCACACTTAAGAGTTTGCTTGTCCTCAAGCAAGTAAAAGAAAAATATTTTTGGGTTTTTTATTTTATACGAAATCGCTAAAGGTGCAAACCCCCTCACACTTAAGAGGTTGCTTGTCCTCAAGCAAGTAAAAGAAAATGTTTACCACATGAAAAATGGTTTAGAAAAATAAGATGAAAATCTACAAAGTACAAACATGATTAAACCAAATGGCATGAGCACCAAGTGTACACATTTAAAGATGACTTTTATTCGGGTTACAAGGCTAAGGCTTCGGGTTAATGGGTATGGATAAGACATGGGAATTTTATCAGAGGTGTATCACGAATATAAAAGTTAAAAGTCTAAGTCCCATGTTGCTAGTTACCGAACTAATTACAAGCCCAAAAATGATCATAGCTACGAGCTTTATTCAACACATATCGATCAACACAAATATATATCACGTCTTAGCAAATTGGCTAATCGATATCTAAACATACTTCTTCTTCCTTCATCTTCATACTTTATTATAGCTCATTGGCTATTTTTGTCATCATTTTTTTTACTTTTTTTCCGATGACTTATTTTTTTTTTTTCTCTTTTCTCATCCTCCTCTTTTTTTTCCATTTTTTCAACATAAATCACATGCTCCTCTCACACTTCGCTTAAGAACACACCACATAAAATACAAATAAGAAGCGACCTACTTCATCTTTGTTGGAATGGCACACACATAGCAAAGTGTGGCAACTATAAATCATCAAAAACGATCCAACACACCATGCAACTAGCAACCCACCATTTAGAATTTGACAAAGGTTAGGATAAGGTGTAAGGTTAAATATATATATATTTTTTAGTGGATTTAACAAAAATGAAAAGAATGGCTCAACGGGTGTTCTAATGGTATCTAGCACTAGACGAAAGTGCTAACAAAAAGGTTAATTTATGGGAGGTTAGCTAATAGATGTAACTAGCTAAAAAAATAATTGAAAAAGGTATTTGGGTTTTATTCCTAAGGTTGCCTCTTTATCACGCATATACACTTATATCACACAAGTGTGATGTCACTAAACTTTATTTTATTATTATTATTTTTTTAATTTTTATATATATTTTTTATGTTTTTATTACCATATGGATGATTATTGAAATATATTTACATACAAATGTGTGAAAACATTTAAATCATATGGGCAAACAAGTACACAAACTCTCCCTCTTTATTTTCTTTTATTCTTTTTTTAAAATATGTTTTTTATAATTAGTCCAAAAATTTTTAGATACTAAAATTGATTTTGTTTTCCCATTTTATTTCCCCTCACACTTAATTTTTTGATTGGATTCAATGTGAAAAGTAAACTTCAAAGCATGAAAAGTAGGGTAAATAAATAAATAGTCCAAGAAAAACGAAACTTCTCGGGCTAAGAAATTGCAATTGATATCCATATGATAAGATGCCAAGTAAAGAATATAAAGCGATTTCATCTCCAAAACGAGCGTATACACATACAATCCATCAATCACGATCTATCCATCCTCCATAAGCTTTATTGAACCTACAAAATAAACTAAACTACAAAACACGTAAATTTATTAAGCACACTTTCGTAGGCAACATGATTGCATTTAGCGTATTCAACAAGCCTTTAAACCCCCCGGTATCCCGAGTGGACGAGTTGTAGTCTCGTGAGGGTTTCCAGCGAACACACCCACAAACTGCATACATTAACCACATGAACTTAAACAAACACAAACACAAACACACATGCAAACAAAATGAACCAAGCACACAAGACAACAAACACAAACAAGAACAAATATTATGCGTATATAAACATCACACATATGACAAATTAGACAATCTAAACACTTAAAAACATAACACGACTCAACAAAAACTAAATACAAAAAACTAATTTTTTTTAAAACAGTGGCAAAATTGCCGACCGGCACCTTGAGTTGCCGGCGGCAAAGTGTCAACAGAAGCGAAGAAGCCGGCCGGCAAAACAAAGTTGCCGGGGGCAAGTTGAAAAATTATTTTTTATTTTTAAAATTTCTTAATAATAATAAAAAGAAATGACTAATTATTTTAAAAATGAGAACAACATACTTTGTTTGGTGCCATAGAAATACTAAGAAAGATTAAAAACTAAAATTGAACAACTAAAAGAAAAAATGAGATTTGAGAGCTACTAGATGCCTATGAGTTTGTATATTTATTTTTATTTATTTATTTATTTTTTCACAAAACTTACCCTAAAACTTCTCCAACTCGCAAAAATATTTAGGGAACAAGTAGGCTCCGTCTTAGGAAATAAGAATATGATTTAGTGACGTTCTCTCTTTTTTTTCTTTTATATTTCCGGGAAACAAATAGTATAAATTTCGAGCAATGGTTTTCAAATATTTTTTTTACCGCAACTAATAAAACTTACACAAACTCTCGACACCGTCATGTTTCTCAAATCTAAAAATAAAACTTCTTTTTTTATATACATTTTTAAAAGCTAAATGAAACAAAAACACATAATAGAAGTTTTGTACCAAATCTATTAGACCGGATGGTTTTCTAGATTTCGGGTTCTATCCACGGGGCTTGGGAATTAACCGGAGCGAATAGAAATACGAAAAAGGCACAAAATGACTAAAACGGGGTGGTTGGGCGGGATATAAGCTTTATTAATAATTGGTTCGAAACTCGACTAACAGACGTTTAGACGAGTGTAAAACACAATTAGAAATGGTTTTGGTGAAAGCCTAGTTTAAATAAAAGAAGACAAATAGGAATTTTTTTTGTTTCTTTTTGTTTTTTTTGTAAAATTTAGAGATGCCGCCGGCGCAATGAAGTTGCCACCAGCATGTTGAAAAAAGTGGTGAGAAGCCTACCGGCAAGGCATTTTGCCGCCGACACGAATTTTTTTATTATTATTTTTTTTACAAACTTCCTTAAAACATAAAAACTAAGAACTTTTGTAAAAACACTTTTATTAAAATCATTTGGATATATACAAACTAGCTTATTCCAAACACACCCTTAAGAACATGAAAACACATAATGCAAAATTAAGGAAAAGTAAGCACAAAATACAAAGAAAAGACTAATAAGCAAGAAAGAAAAGTAAATCCATTTAGCACATCTTATTCTAATAACAAAATAATACATTGCACAATGCACATCTAACACATAACATGACACAAATGACAAAACTAGATTCCTAACTTTTTTTTATTTTTCATGTATTTTCCATTTATTTTCAAAACAATTTTTTTAATTTTTTATTTTAACAAATATGACTCAAGGTATCAAATACCACTTATTTTAGCTAAAGGAGAATTTTTGTAATGATCAAAATCGTTAGAAAATGACTAATCCAAACGCCCCATTAAACTAGGAAAAACACAAAAAGGCATACAATGGATGAAATGCAAACAAGCAAGCAAGCAAGCAAGCAAGCACATGAACACATAAGAACATAAACACATAAAAACACTTATGAGCATGACACATAGCAAGACACAAACTCACAAAACAAGAAAAACACAAACAAACACAAAAGAATTCATGTGGTTAAGTAGTTCTAGCCATCAACTAGAGTGATTCAGGACAAGGTTTTTGGGTTTTTGAGAACAAGCACTTTAGGACACAACTTGGAAGCAATCATTGAAACAAGCATTTTGAGAACACAAGAGAGGAAATCCCAACACCAAAAGTATGATTTTGGCGCCAAGATCATTCAAGCAACTTTTGAGAATTAAGAGATTTTTAAGAAATGGTGTTCTAACCTTTGCCAAGGGTTAGAACAAGAGAAAGAACAATGGAATTTAGAACAATTCAAAGCCTCCAATTGAGTAGTCAACCACCAACAAAATTCCCCCTATGTGAAATTCGTCCCCCCTATGCGGATAAATGGGGGTATGACAACTCTTTCGGGTTAAGTATTAATTTTTTTTGAACGGCGATATTATTAAAAAAAACTAGCAAGGAGCTAGAATTACAAAACCATAAGGTGTGGGTTTTTTAACCAATCATTCCAATTGAATGACGGTTTACATCTATTTTTACACCAAATAAAAGAAGCAGAAACAATATTGTCAAAAAGAATCGCCTTTGAAGGTTTGCCGTTCTCGAATAGTGTCTTGTTGCGAAAATTCCAGAGCATCCACCACATAGTATAGAATACGCGTTCTAACACTTCTTTAAGTTTGTCCGGGAGACGAATCGAAACAATCCAGGACCACCAATCATTGTATGAATTGAAATCAACACATGGAATATGCCACCATCTCGAAATCTTGTCATAAAGCTGAGAAGCTAAGTTGCAGCTGAAGAACAAATGTATAGTAGTCACCACACTCGCATAAAGGGCAGGCAATAGAATTAATGTCAATTCCTCGTCTAGAAAGATTAAACCTGGACGGTAAACCATCAAGTTTGATTTTCCATGCAAGAATGTTTACCTTTAAGGGTATGCATTTAAACCACCTCGTCTTAGACGACACTTGAGTCGAACGGTGTTTATCAATGGTTTTCCTAAGAGAAACCACATAATACTTCTCATCTTTTTCTAGGGTCCATATGTGTCTATCCTGCTGAGGAACAAGTGTGATATTTGCCATGGACGTGGTGAGATCAGCGAGTTGGGTTTTCTTGGCACCTCCCCGAGCCTGTCGACGAAAAGAGTGAGTCAATCTAACATCTTCAAATTTAGAACGAACACTAACCTCTTTGAGAATGTCAAGAGCATAGATGCGGGGGAATTTTTGCTTCAAAACCCCAAGATCACACCAGTCATCATTCCAAAAACTTGTTAAGTTTCCGTCTCCCACTTTTAGTTTCAGAAACTCCAAAAAATTAATGCCCTGGTCTTTAAGGATTTTGCATTCGTTCACGATGTTTAACCAGCAGGTGCGCTTTCCTTTCAGCGGGGTAGAGTAAAGGGTACCGTCATCACCATATATAGCACGAATGAGACGTGCCCATAAGGAGTTTTTGTGAACAATAAATCTCCAAACCCATTTTAACATAAGAGCCCGGTTTAATGCATAAAGGTTTGGCATGCCGAGACCTCCTTCCTCTTTAGCAGTAACAACCGAACTCCAATTTATCCAACTTGCTTTTTTGCTTTTATGAGTGTGACCGTGAAAAAACTCTCTTTTAAGAGTTTCAAGCTCCTTGAGGACCTGTAAGGGAACTTTATAGAGAGACATATGAAAAATGGGGATAGAAGTCATTACCGATTTCAATAAGGTAAGTCTTCCACCAACTGAAAGGGCATCCATCTTCCATTTGGATAGGCGGCGTTTAACTTTGTCAATCATATCTTTCCAAACATTGACCCTATGCATGCTGCCTCCAACCTGAGTACCCAAATATTTGAAGGGAGTGCTTAAGACCTTACACCCAAGTTTGAATGCAACCTGAGTGACCTTATCTTTACTTACATGAACCCCGAGGAGTTTACTTTTGCTCAGGTTTATCTTTAAACCAGAAGCCCGATGGAAACACTCTAGGACATTGATAATGGTACGAATATAATTGTCATTCCACTTACCAATGAAGACAGCATCATCAGCGAAAAAAAGGTGGGAAATGGTCAACGAGTTACTGAATTTAAGACCAGTAAATATACCTTCCTCCACAACTCGCTGGAAAGAGATGTGTAGAGTTTCCATAACGAGAATGAACAAGAAAGGCGAGAGAGAATCACCTTGCTTCAAGCCTTTGTAGAATTGAAACTCCGATATTGGACTGCCGTTTACTAGAATGGATCCTTTCGACGAATTAAGGCAAATTTGGATCCACCTGCGCCATCTGTCCCCGAAGCCAAATTTCGCTAAAGATTGATCCAAAAAATCCCACCTGACCGAATCAAAAGCTTTTTCAAAGTCTACCTTAAAAATGCAGGCTTGTTTATTCTTTGACAAGCACCATTGCATGATCTCATTTAGGATGAATGGGCCATCCATGATTTGTCTACCAGTAACGAATGCTGATTAGACTTCATGAATGAGAGAATCAATGACAGGTACAAGGCGATTGGATAATATTTTGGTGATGATCTTGTAAAGACTACCTATAAGGCTAATTGGTCAAAAGTCACTAACCGAATTAGCATTAGGAATTTTGGGAATGAGGGCGATAAAAGAGGAGTTGCAAAAAACCTCCACTAACAAAAAAATAGTTGACGACCCTGAATACGTCTTCTTCTATGAGATCCCATAATTGTCTATAAAACCCGAATGTAAATCCATCTGGTCCGGGGGATTTGTCTACACCACAATCCCAAACTACTACCTTGAGCTCCCTCCTGGTGATCTCTAATTCGAGCTCAGATTGTTGTTCATGAGTTAGAGAGATAGGGAAGTCGACATCAAGAGAAAGGCAACGGCCCACCGGCTTTGCAAGTCTGTTCCTGAAGTGATCCAGAAATTCTTCTTTGACCAATGATGGATGATCAATCCATATGCCGTCTTTCAAAATGCCCCTTATATTCATTTGTTTACGTCGTTTATTGATCAAACCATGAAAGAATCTAGAATTCTCATCCCCCTCAATAGACCATTTTACCTTGGCTTTTTGGAGAGCTCCTGTGGCACGGTTACTGTTAATGGAATGAATGGAGTTAATAATCTCCATCCTTTTAACGACGATATCATCAGAACCATTACCAATATCGATTTCCTTGTCTTTTAAGCAAAGATCTTTATGCAGATAAATAAGGTCATCAGATGTCCTACCCTTCTGATTGGCATTCCATTCTTTGATTTTATTTTTGAGAAACTTCAACTTACTAACAAGGTTACGCATATCATTGGAGCTATCACTAGTAGTTGAACGCTATGTATTCTCGACTAAGTCCTTGAAACCATCCATATTAATCCAATGATGATAATAGCGAAAAGGAGATGGGCCATAATCATTGGTACACTCTCTGAGTAAAATAGGACAGTGATCGGAATGAAGGCGATCTAACGTTATAGCATTGAAGTTAGACTTCGAGATCCACAGGTTTTCTGAAAGAAGAAAGCGATCCAGTTTGCTCATTTTTTGGGCGGATTTATGACACCAAGTGAAATTGCAGCCACCTAAGGGAATTTCGTGCATCCCGGAGTTGAGAATGAAAGAGTTGAATAAGTCAGCATCGCTAGCGAAAAAAGTGGAACCAAATCTCTCCGATTGAAGGCAAACTTCGTTAAAGTCTCCCATCATAAGAACGTCCCCTTCCCAATGATTGACAACAGTACGTAAGTGATCCCACAACATTCGTCTCTCACGTTTATCATTGGGGGCATATACAACTACAAGAAGAATGTGAGTGTTGGACTGAAGCCAGACGCCTTCTACCATGACAAAATAATCTGAGAAAGTAGAGTCCTTTTTAATGAAACAGTTCGGATCCCATGCACAAAGTGTTGGAAACTCACTTTATGTGACGACATTTAAGAATTCCCGTTAGTTATCATAGTCACGCACAGTCAGTCTAGACTAGGCCCTTTGTAAAGTGCGTGACTATATATACCCCTCCTTAGCTTCCAAGGAGGGGTGTTGATTGTATTTTGTTCATTTGGGAACACACACACTTTTGCTCTCAACCTCTCTTTCTCTCTCTCTCTAAGCCAACAATGGCTTCCACCACCACTTACCACCACATTAGACCACCGGATCCGATTTACCATTTCTACATTTGGCATCAGAGCCTCGGTTCTATCCTTGGATCGAGTTTATTTATGCGATTTTGGTGGTCTATATCATTTTTTGAGTCTCGTTATACTATTACTGTCCATTATCACAAAAAATTTTTGGGTCACGTCATTTTATTCAGTCCATTTGTCCAAACAGTAGCAAGTTTTTGGGTCTTATCATATCTATTTGTGTCTCAGTTTCATCAATTTCTTGGTCAAAGTTATACAATTTTGGTCATTCTTTCTGGGTTCATCTGTTTATGCAGATTGATAAGGACAAAAGGTACAGTTCCATCTTTTTAGGGTCATTCAAAACCCTTTTCAGATTGGGTTTTCAGATTGGCTATTCAGATTGATTTTCAGATTGGGTTTACTATTGCACATTCAGATTGGGTTTCAGATTGACTTTCTGATTGAACTTTCAGATTGGTCTTTCCCATTGAACATTCAGATTGAACTTTCAGATTGATTATTCAGATTGGGGTGTTGATTTGATTCCGATAATGACTCATAAAACAAACTATTCCGATGAGACCACGTTCTTAAACATTCCGATTGGATTGTTTTTCACATTCCGATTGGATTGTTTTTGTTAAAGACTTGTGAGCAAAACTGTGACTTAAAACCAATTTCAACCCAACCGAGTCAACTCGGTAATTACCGAGTTGACTCAGATCACTCACTGAGTTGAACACACTGACTCGACCTCCAACCTTATATCACCACAACATCCCCCATATCTAACCTACCCATCGACACCTATCCCGTCTAATATTCAGTACATCAAGACTCGAACACAATATAACAAATCATCTCAGATTCGTTCAACACTTGATAGATCTCCATAGATCTTATTAGTGTGAACAAATATCATCACAGATCTTAATTAATATACGAAATCAAATATTGACTTATAACAATCATGTTATAATCGACTTATTTGTTTCGATTGGGACTCGAGTACAGGCCATCTATGAAATCAAACCGACATGCATCTTTACTATTCGAAATTTATGAGGTCTTTATAACAAATTATGTTATAAACAACTCATTCATTCGATTCGTATTTCACATAATCAAACCTACCTGTGACCCATTTAACGAATCTTGAAGATGCAAGGGTCTTCGTTCTTGTAGTCTCGTGTGGATCGGCTGATAAACAGATATATTCAAAGGGTTTTGGGTTAGGTTAGTTCAATGGTTTGATGGATGGGCTGCCTAATATTTTTGAGTTGATTAATTATTTGATTTGATGTAGCAGATTGGATGAGGGTGGCGGATGTATCAAGGTTTTGGGGAGAGGATGCAGTTAGGTGAGAGGATTAGGTGGGGAGGCGGAGTAAACTAGGTGAAGGGTTAGGATGATGTGTGAGTTAATTTAGGGTGTGTGAAGTTATTTAACTCATTTGGTGTTGGACCGGGTTTGTTATTGAGCCGAGTATTTTCAACATGGGCTGTTACCGGGTCTTGGATGATTGGACTGGGCCTTGGATTCATGTGATAAACATTGGCTAAGTTATTAAGTTTTGAACCGCATGTTTTTAAAAAGATACACACAAATTTTTTAATACAAATTTTAAATAAATTTTGTGTGTATTAAATTTAACTTTGGTCTTTATCGGGTCGAGACAAAGTGACAAAGTGTCGAGAAATTATTAAGGAGTATAGATGCTCAAACAAGCAAATTCCTTTTTTGAATTTGTAGTTTTTTTGTCGCATTTGTGGTTCTTTAATTTTTTCTTGACACCGATTGGGTGACGAGAAATGTGACGCGACAAATTGAAGTGACAATTGTGACGAAAATTTATTTTGACGAGACCAAGAAAAATGGGCGATTTTTTAGTGGCTTCAGATTTTGTTTGATCGGGTATTAATTACGTGACGTTGAAGACGGATTTTTCGAAGGCGTGTATTTATTTTATCTTTTATTAGATAACTTGCTCGTGCTTAATCCTAGAATGAAGACTTGGTTATCTGGTTTCCGGGTTCGGGGTGGATGGTTGATGACTCGGATAACTATCACTTAAAGGGGTTACATTGTTGTACTCAGTGTCACGCGCGTAGTCGACGTGGATAATTTCAAGAGGTGTTGTGCTTATAGACTTCTTCAGTGATGCATTGAGTACTTAGAGATTTCTCCACCGTTCTTCATTCAACAATAGTGCAAGCTTAAGTCACAAGATCGAAGGATTTTTATTCAGCTTCACGTTTGACGTATCTGGTTCATTCTTTCAGTGGTCACTTCAAATTGCTTTCATGTGGTATGGTAAAGGTGGACATGGAGAGTTTATGAGAAGAGATTTTCGATCAACAGCTGATTCTCACAAAATATATAATTCTGCTTATTTATTATTCTCACGAGATTTCAGGTTCATGTGCGTACAATTTATTGATGGTTCCGAGTTTCGAAACCATCAAGGGGGAAGAAGAAGACACATTGAACGCACAACGAGTACACGTGATGAACTTCATACCTTCTTTTGATTTGAAGATATTCCGGGATGACATTTGTCATAGCCGCAGAGAAATCAGTGTTTTAACTCGTGTCGTTATCAATCTCCAAACGGTACACTACTGATTCGAGGTTTAATTGATTGATTGTTGCAATTAAACATCATCATTATCCTATATGCATTCCCGGGACTTAATTGACTCTGGTGCATCTCCGGAAGAAGACGTGTGCATTTCCGGGACTTAATTGACTCTGGTGTTACGATGTCAACTTCATGAATGGGATAAAGTGTCCACTTCAGTATTTGAGCTTCATAATTGGGATTGATTTACCTTCTTCAACTATGTGGGGGAAGAAGTGTCTTGATTCTTTCTGGTATGCATAACTTGAACTCTTAGGGGGAAGAAAAATTCAGAAGAATTATTCAAGCGTGAGATGAAAAGTTGTTGATCTACTTGGGGGGAAGCTATTTAAAATGCTTCTACATCAAGTTTACGTGGCATGAATTAGGGGGAAGCTAATTCAGAAGCTTCTCCTTAACCAGAAGTGTATGGGTTACTTAGCTCGTGCCGTTACAGTATTTCTACTACAAGTTAAAGATGAAGACGAAGGCCTTAGAAGACTTCATCAGCATTGGATGCTTCATGGAAGCTCTTGTTCTTAATTATTTTGTACTTGATAGGTAGAATATTGTAAGGAATTCTACACGTCGTCCCATGGGGGAAGATTGTTGGAAACTCACTTTATGTGACGACATTTAAGAATTCCCGTTAGTTATCATAGTCACGCACAGTCAGTCTAGACTAGGCCCTTTGTAAAGTGCGTGACTATATATACCCCTCCTTAGCTTCCAAGGAGGGGTGTTGATTGTATTTTGTTCATTTGGGAACACACACACTTTTGCTCTCAACCTCTCTTTCTCTCTCTCTCTAAGCCAACAATGGCTTCCACCACCACTTACCACCACATTAGACCACCGGATCCGATTTACCATTTCTACACAAAGGATCCCGCCCGAGTTCCCAACAGAATCACTATGGACAAAGTCAAACCCAATATTACCCCAACAAGATTTGACAGTGAAGACCTCCATTTTTTCCATTTTTGTTTCTTGTAAAGCAAGAACGTTAACTCCATGTTTAGTATAAAACTACCGAATCCAATCTCTTTTTGCCTTTGAAGCAAGGCCTTGGATGTTAAGAGACAAAAAATTCATTTATTAACCGTATCCTCTCCCTGTGATGCTATAATCTTCATGATGTCGTTCTCACACCCATCCATTTTAAACCCTATAGTTTGACCTACTTTAATTAGGTCTTCTAGGCTTGCTAAAAACGAACCACCTGTTATTGGAACACTAACGGTTTTAAAATTACCCGAACGTCGAGAGTTGGAGGAGTTAACATTCAAAATGTCAGCAGACCCATTATCCTCAGCCTCTACAACCGCTTTATGTGTGGTATTGTTCTCTTCAGCTCGCTCAATATGATTATCATCCTGTAAACCGTGTTGCACGAGGGGAGTATAACCTAGAGGAAAAGGACGACTACTGCTACCAGTTTCCGTGACTTGAGGTTGCTGTTTCTCTTTTCCAAGGAGATTATATATGTCAAAAGGATCTTCAGAATGAACCTCGTTCGGTTCCTCTGGCTTATCAAAAACTGTTTCGGCCACAGTAAACTGGTTCGCATTGCTCACTACCATCTCTTTCAACTGGAATGTCACTATTCTGAACTAGAACCTCATCAATAATGGATCTTTCATCGTCTGACTCGTACGTGAAATCAGGGACCCAGTCGGGGACTTCTTTAGCCCTAATCCAATATATTTTTCCACGAAAGATGACTTTGAAACTTTCAAAGATATTGGATTTTAACTTGGTCATGATGCAAAGTCTCTTGGTGTGATAACAAGAGTTATCTTGATCATCGATGTCTAACATATCTCCCCATTTGTTTCCAATCCTTTTGAAGGTGGCATTTGACGAAAGTTTAAATGGAACCCCATCAATGTCTAACCAGGCAATTCTCCCGGCTGTGTAGAAATCACTTGTCGCTTCCTGTAACATAGAGAACGAGGAATTGATCCTAATACTGTTCTGAAATGCTGCTTTAGTGTCATTGTTGGAAAACACCAGCATGACCCATTGTTCTCCTATGAAACGAATGGAAATATCAGCAAAACCCTCATTATTAAACACGTCGGGTAGATTAGGAAGGGATGAGAATGTTTTCACCCTTCCAATCAGGGAGAGAGATAAATCTTGTTGATTAAGACATTCATCATCAAGTAAAATGCTAGGGGTAGAATCCACAATAGCATCACCATTAACAACATTAGCAAAGGAACGATGCGCAATATTATTGATTGAACCACCGTAGCTTCCCTGAGTCCTAACCCCTACATTGGGACCAGTTTTAACACCATTAGCATTGGTGGGTCTATCGTTAACACCCTGGGCCTTAGCGGTATTAATAGGGGATCATTGAAACCGAGCTACGTTAGCATGAATCTTAAGACTGTCTACCCAAATTGTGCAGAGATTTTGAACCAAACGATCGACATTATGAACATTAATAAAACGAACAAAACCGAACCTTTTACCTCCTTTAGTTTTTTTGGTTGGGATAAACTAATCCACCACGTGACCATATGTTCTACAGGTGTGGAAAAGGTCTTTAGCCGAGAAGGAATCTGGGAAACTTGTAACAAAAATCAAAACAGAGATTTTGGCAAGTTCGTCCTCGTTGGATTTAGCAGGAGCCATTTGGATTGAACGGAATTCTAAGAAAATACCCAAAAAAAATCCGTCTAAATCGCAGATCTAAAGGACATGTCGAATCTATTAGTAAAACATACGAAAACAATGATCAAGGATCTATTTTGATCTCCGGTAAACTAATTGATCACAGAAAAATATAGGGGGATCGAAATCACAAGCCCATATTCTTCTCACAACTAAATAGCAGCGAAATCAAAACATCACGATGAAGGGTACGATATGGTTTGCTAATAAATGAATGATGCCTAACAGATCACGATCTAAAAGAATCTAAAAAAATGGTGGTGGCGTTTGAACCCGCCGTAGCGCCACCGTGAAGGGAGGTTTTTTTTATCTAACTCGTATTATTTCAACTAGTTTTTCTTGGGGTTAAGTATTAATTTAGTAACAAAACGATTCAAGTAACAAGCAAGCAAGCAAACAAACAAACAAACAAACGCGTACAAACTAGCAAGTCCCCGACAACGGCGCCAAAAACTTGATGTGTACCGAATAGAGATATTTAAAGAATGCAAATACAAATCCCCGACAAGAAGCCAAAAACTTGACGCATTCTTCCACACATTGGGTTTTAAATTTATAAATAAGAATTATCAATATTAATTAGGAACACAAATTCGAGCAAGTATACTCTAGTCATGTTGCAATTAGGTTGGTAAGTCAAGGTCGTCCTATGGGACTTGGTTATACTCAAGTGTTATTTGTTTCTAACAATGGTAAGTATGATTGTCACGATCACACCACCATGAGAATCGTTAAAGGCACAAGCACACAAAGAACATACATGTATAGTCAAATGATCACATGGACATTAGGGTGCATAGTTTGGAAAGCATATTAAAGGTAATCCTTTCGACCTATAGAACTAATAATAAGACACTAGTGCTTTATAAATCAAGTATACATAAGTCTCAATCAAGTGGTCACTCATGAGCCTTATGCCTAAACCAACAACAACAAGAATCCTTTCGACCCATAGACTTGGTGTTATCAATTTGATAAGTTCCATTTACTTGAAAGATGATTAGAACAATATATTCAAAAGACTCCTTTCGACCTATAATCTAGATTAAACAATTACTTGTTATGCTTATTAAGTCTCTTGCACAATCTTAACAAGCACAAGACCAAATCATTAGTCGGTTAACGAATTGAAATCAACCATGTTGAGAATAATTCCGACATATAGACTCAGCAATGATTAACTAAATTGATAAAAAAGAACAAGTTCTAATTCAACCAAATATAATGTTATCACCATAATTCAATGACAAGAACTAATAAAATCCAAACATCCATATATCACAAGTTTCATATGAACAATACAAGTATCAAGACAACATTCACAATATCACAAAACATAAGAATCACAATGAACATGAACATAAACTACATTGAATAATAAAGAAGAAGTTACCAAACATTAGAATCCATAGCAACAAAGTATCCAAAGGATTCTAACCAAATGAACAACCAATATACAATTCGTCCTACCCATAGCCTTCATGGACATCAACCTCTTGGTGCGAGTATAGAGCCTTTGGGGTATTTGGGAATAAGGATTGTTGGAGATTGAATTGTTTTATGGTGTGTGGCTTTCTTCTCTACTTCTTCCATGTCTTATAACATGAACATGGTAACTAATTACACCCCTCACCACTTGGGGGAGGGGTGATATCAAAATCACAGAAATATGATGGAGTAGAAGATGATGATTGAATAGATAAAAATGAGATTCAAGGGATAGATTGATTGGTTATAAACACTACCCTATGGGTATTATTTATAGTTGAATTCTCCTTGGCCACCAAGCATATTTCTTTGGCTCCAAGGGTTGTAAATGAGGGTTTAATGAAGCTTGGAGGAGAGGGAATGGAGTTATGGTCAGATTGGGGAGCAAGGAGAAGTAAATGGGGGTGTTTAATTTGACTTGCAGAAGTGGCAGGAAGCGATGCCGGTGGCATCTTGATTTTGACGGTGGCATCTCGTTCACAGAAGGCTTCGTGCCGGCCGGCACGGGTGTCTTGCCGACGGCATCTTGGTTTGCCAGCGGCATCTTGGCCATGCCGGTGGCATCTGGGTGAAGTTTTGCCTTATTTCTTCTTTGGTCCTTTTTCTTTGTTTCTTCTACCTTTCTTTCTTCCAAACTTTCCAAGACTCTTATTCTTTGTATTATTTATCATACGAGAGTTACACTTTCATGTCTCGTTCATTCTTTCACCTCCGATACTCGTCTTTTCTTCATTTCTCGTGATGTAACCATTGATGAACCTACAATAACAAATAAGCTTCATTAAGTATCAGATGTTCATAATAATCATATAAATATATGCATAAACACCACGAATACGCTCGTATAAATATGTTAGATTTGAGTGTTATCACTTACTCGCTAAATATATATAGTTTGATTTCAAATCACTAAACCTTGTAAAATTCTCTTTTAATCAAGAAAATACTTAAGCTAAATTTGAAAGTGATACCAAATCCTAGACAAGTAATTGTGACAACTTGTATTTTAAATGTTCATATATAATTCATCTTTCCCTTCTATTTCTCTTGTAAATAGATTGTTAAGTTTTAGGATTGTCATGTTTTACAGTTACGCGATTTGCGACTCCTTGTTGATTAACAATCTTGATTCGCTTTAGCGCACTTGGCCATGCAAGGCATCATTGTGTTCATTGATTGTGGTAAAATTACACTTGTTTAGGAAAACAAAGCGTAAAAGCAGTAAGTATTAAGTGATGATTAATGGAAATCAAACACTAATGACCCTTTGTAAGTTCGTTTCCCAAGGACGTTGATTGTGTGTGAAAAACTTGTAAGATTTTGGATTAATATTGCTTAGAAAGAAAATGGTAGAAAAGAGAATGACGGATACGATAAAATTAAACTAAGACGTAAAAACGTAAAACAGTAAAATTAGACAAAACTAAAATTACTGTAAAAATTCAAAAACAATTATCAAAAATTCCTAAAAATCCAACTAAGGTTTACAAATGATCAAAACTTTTTCAAACCTTTTAATTAATTAATATTTTGATTTTTTTAATGCTAATTAAATCCCTAAAAATCAAATAAAATAATAAAAAGCCCAAACAAAGATTTTTCTACTTGTAAACCTCAAAAGTAACTTAATAAACTAAAAAGTATTTTTCCAAATTTTTAAACCTTTTAAATTAATTAAAAATAATTAGAAACTAAAATTAAATATTAAAATAATATTATAAATCAAAAATTTATAAAAAATTCTAAAATCTTGCAAACTAGTTTATTTTAACTTAAATAATCAGAAAATGAAAGTGAAATTACCAAAATACCCTTATTGGACCCCCAAATGGGCTTAATCCAAAAACAATCCAAAACTATTGGGCTTTTCAAGCCAAAAAAAACTTGCACAAAAAGCTTTAAAAAAGCCCAGTCCAACTCAAAATTTTATTTTAAACACAAAAGTTTAAAGGCCCAAAAGCTAAAAATGAGCTTATCACAGCCTATAAGTCAATAAGCTTATCCTTATTGGGCCAATAAGCCCATTAAGCAATAAGCTGATGCCATAAGCTCTGCTTAAACACACAAACTTCTTATGAGATTCTAAACCTTTTTGCAAAAAGAAATTTTGAAAAAGACCAAGTAATAAGCTAGAAACTTGAAAAGAACTTTTTCACAAAACGATAAAATAGTCGGGTTTGAGTTCTAGGGGGTTTCAAAAGCTGATTCTTTTTGCAAAAGCTCACAAATAGCTTAACTAAGAATAATCAACAAGAAAAATCCTAAAAAGCCAAGTGAAACAAGCTGTAGAAGCAAATAAGCAAACTGAAAAAGCCAAATAAGTTGGTTTTCTAGCAAAACCTTAACCAAATAAGCTGAAACCTTCCAGAATTGATATTAAGCTGAGAAAAACGACATCTATTACAAAAGCCAAGTTGTTGCATGTACCAATAAGCCAGTCTGAAAAATAAGACAATTTGAGCTTATTTGACCAAAAGTCAAAGTGTTCCAGATGTTACGAAACTTTCAGCAAGTGATTATGAGCTTGTTTTAAGCCTTTTTTTGTGAGGGATTCAAGGATGAATACCTTGAATCAAGCTAGTCAGTTGGCTAACTTGACTTCAGTTTTGGCAAATATAAGCCAATAAGCCAGTTAGCTTATCAGCCTTGAAAATAAGCAAGTAACACTTAAAATAGAACCACAAACAGCCAAATATGCAATACAAATCCACTAGAAAGCATGGCATACACTAGCTAAACAAATGCAAGTCCTAATCAAGTGGTCACTTTTGCTGATGCAAATGACCACTTCAGCCAACTTTAATAAGCTATATCTCTCTCAATAAGCCACCAAATTGCACAAACAAATATTGTAGAGATGCACACCAACAAGAACTACTTGCAAACCAAAAATCATACCCTCAATCTAACAAGTGAAGATTTTATCCTTGCTGATATGATTGACCAATTCAAGAACACTTAGGCAGATTTATGAAAACTTGCAAAATACGTTTTCAAACCTTTTTAAACTTAACCAGCTATCAAACCTTACTTAGAAACATGTGTGGAGTAAAAACCAACCCTAAGAACCAAGGGCACAAGGCTACAAGGCCTTTTGATCCCAAAAAACCCAAACAACCTTGTTTTAGTACTTTTTCAAAGAAACATTTTATTTATCCAAATAACCTGCTGATTTATGGTGCAAATAGTTCCACTAGGTGACACTAAGCTTACTTAAACAAAGAAACAAGCAACACAAACACCAGATCACAAAATCACATAGCCACTTAACATAACAGATTGTTAACCAAAAATTTAAAAGAGAAAAGGAGAGAATGAGTGAACGTCCTTCTCTTTACTTCCTAGGGAAGGTCAGCAATGCTCCTAGGACCTTGGTCAACAACTAGAACAAGACCAAGGTCCTTGAACAAAGGTAAAGGTTTACTGATGGTTCAACAGCTGAACCAAGACCTTCTTATGATTGGATCTTCAACACAAGCAATAAACAAGCCAACCAAAGGTTGATAAACCTTCACAAGCTTGGTGTCAACAAGATTACAAGAGCTTATAGCTTTTGGATGGGGTTAGGACGAGTAAAATATCAAAACAGAAACCTAGATTTTCAAAACTTTCAACCTTGAAAACCTTTTCAAAACTAAATGTGGTTCAATCCAACCACCAAAACACTTTCAAAACATAAAATGAAACTCAGAATTTGCTTCTCCTTACAAACCTTAAACAACAAAAAGGAATTACACTTTCAAACTTAGAAAATACCAACTTTTATTAATTTCAAAGAGAATTACAAGAGAGAAAGCAAAAACTGGAACAAGGGACTCTCACAAGTTGAGGTCTCCTTATATAGAGGTCTAAGGACTATTCTAGAAAGATGAAAATACATAAACCCTAGCTATGAAATCTCAGAAATGCCCTTGAGGTCTTCTAGATGCTTGTGGCGTTGTGAGCTGTCCAAATTGACCCAAATCGTTCATAATGTCTTAGGGACCAAGTAGAATGCTTAAACCGTTGATCTTGCCACGTGGCATTCCTTGGAGGTTAAGTTGTGTTTTTATTGGCGGATGAGGTTGATGGTGGGGACCATTGAGTGATGTGATGGGTGGTTTGAAGTGTGGGATGGATTCGTGTGAGGGTGAATCAAGTGTGTGTCGAGGTAATTGGGACTTATCCTTTGTTTTAAGTGAGGTAAATCTGGGTTCATAAAGGTGAATAGTAAATCACTTTGATCCAAAAAATGTAGGTTGATATGTTTGGCACGTGTTTGTGCCATTTGAAGTTTTAGAATGGAAACTATGGTCCTTGTCATTTGGAAAAACATTCATAACAAGTATTTTCAGCCATAAACTTGAATCCCTTTGTTAAATAAGTTTCAGATTTTATACTTTGGCCACAAAACTTTTCACAAGGGTTTATAAGGACTTGTTTTCTTGAAATTTGAAGGAACAATCTTGAACTTTCTTGAACTTTGAAGGTCTTCTTTGTATGTTTGACATTAAGGAGGAACAATATTGGCAAATCCATATTTTTTAGGGACTAATTTTGCCAATTCTCCAAAGTTAAGGGACCTTTTTTTAATTTTGACAAACTTTAGGGACCAAACTAGTAATTATGAATATGCAAGGGTATAAAGTGTCATTTCTTCAATGATGAAGGACTTTTCTTGGACAGCTTCAATTCTTCAAGGACTTTATTCTTGGAAATCCATAACTAGGGCCCGGTTCATTGTGCGGCTTCGTTTCTCGTGTTTGTTTTTCCTTGTTTCTTATAATATTTTGTAATTTTCACGATATCCATACCTAAAATACACAAGTAACAAACAAAAGCATATAATGTGGTATTTTTATGACATTTTTAGCATTTAAAGCCCAAAAAGAACGATGAGATCATGTATAAATGCCGCCTCATCACTCCCCATACTAAACCATTTCCGTGCCCTCACGCAATGCTAGAATAAAGTATCTAAGCATCTCCAAAATTCACTTTTATGAACCTTTATTGAAAAGTAAACTTGCTATACTACTACTACGATGTGTTAAAGACATTATGTATGATTTTCATCACATGAATGTGACTTTTAGGGTCAATGAATAAAAACAAGTGAATGTCCAATAGAGTAAAGTTCGTCATCCTTGATTGTCATAAATTCCTTGCTAAGTGCAAAAACGAGATCATTGTTGGTACAAGTCACAATGCTAACACTACTCATACATCCAAATTGTGTAATACTTTTTCTCCCTGCAATCCTAATTATTATGAAAAGAAAATGTATCTAGAATTTTTTTAACTATTTGTCATGGATCACAAGTGATTCATATTGACTTATTGAGATATTGTAGGATATGTAAATCTTGCTTATGTTTAGAGAGAGAAAGAGATAGAAAGATAGATGATTTCACACACACTTTAGAGAGAGAAAGTGATTAACTATGTGTAAAAATTAAATGAAACCACCACCCTCTCCATCTAAGGAGAGGGTTTATATACCGAAGCCCATGAGATGGGTTTGGGCTTACAAGTTGGGCCGGCCTACACATGTTGTAGGCTTGGCATGGCCTTAATTGTTTAATATTAGTGAAACTAAACTACGAGCTATTACTTAGACTATTGTTGGAGTGACCGATCCTTTCTAATACGTAAAACATTTTTCCAACAATCTCCCCCTAAGGGAGGTCACTCCAAACAAGGGCGTTACCCAAGTTACAATAATAAAATAAACCTAGCATACTATGCTTGTCTTGAGCTCGTAGTCTTCGTCTTTCTTTTCTTTTTCTTTTCTGGTGAACATGCTGATGTGATCTTTGATATCAATATTTAGCATTAGTCTCTTGCCTTGATCTTGTGCATCCATCCTTGTGATATCCGCCTCCTCGTGACTTCATGTCCCACATACTTATACCTTCGTAATTCTTGAAAGCTTCAGAGTTCGATACGACGGAAGACTTGACTTTTAGGCTTTCTAGAATTAGATGAAGTATTAAGTGCATAAAGTATAAGCATGCGGGGACTACTTCTTATTGGATTCCGCAACGCCACCGTCTTCAAATGCCACAACATAGGTAGACACGAACAAAATGGCTTTGAACATTTCATTCTAATTCGGTAGCATATTACCTCCGGTCGGTGAAGACCGTTGGACAATATAAACATATCGTACTTGTAGCAGGTAGATTTAATTAAAAATCTCCTTGACAAGATTTCGCGGGTAAACCCGTTCTCTTTACTCGACCGTCCAAAGCTGACTGCAAACGTAAAGAGTGAATCATTTGGATTAAATTATCCGCATGATTGAAGCCGTCAATTATGATTCCTGAACAAGTTTGATTCACTAAAGAATCGCACCATCGTTGCTTTACAATTATCACGAGCTTGATTCATATTGAATCTTGCAAGTTACCTACCAAGTGCTGTTTGATGTTAACACTAGAAGGATTTCCACTCATAACTGTAAACACTATAGAGTGTCACTCTGAGTGTTCAGGCAAGATCACTAAGATATTGCGTAGAGGCCTGGAACGTGTTTAAGTTCAGTTAAGAATTAAACCACTGTTGCTTTCCAGTTATCACAAGCTTGATTTTTAAAGAATCACACAAGTCACCTACCATGAGCTTTTTGATATTCGCTCAAGAAGGATTTCCATCTTCATTGTAAATACTTTCGTATTACTATGTTCAGGCAAGATCATGAAGATTTTGCGTAGGACTCTTAATATCTTTCTTACTTTTCATAGTGTGTGAAGAAGCAAGGAAATATGGAAATGTGTCCTAATGAGATATTTGATGATCTCAAATGGCTCTAGACTCAATCTTGCATTTTGGATTTTAGTGATCGGAGGCTGGAGAGGAGTACCACCATTTCAATACCAATTTATTCGGAGTGAATAAATCAATAGATAATGCGTTGTCTCCGTGCGAATAAAACAAATACCTTTTAAGAGATATCTGAGTTAGCTGGGATGGGTTGTGCAATGCATCACTGGGTCCATGATGTCTATCTTCAATATCGAGCATCATTAAAATGATCTCAATAGCATATGTGTTGACCCGGTTTCTGCCTAAGTTGTAAGGAGGGCTTCTTTCTTTACACCCTTTATCTTTACAATTCTTTTTCATTCTTCAACCCCTTCAATGCTTTCCAATACGTCATAACTAGCACCTTGTTGTGATTGTTCCAGTGCTAACTTAAGTACTTGGTCGGCATTCAGCTACGTTCACAATCTTTCTCCATCTTTCCTAAGGACTACTATTTCTAGCTATGGAATGTCCTTGGGAATATTCCTCCGGCTTAAGAAGAATCATTGGACTTAACCTATCCTACCATCCTTATGTCACCGCAATCTTCATCGTCGTGAAATAAATGGGTTGTGGGTAAGTATATGTCACCATGAAAATCCATTTTGATATGCAAATCCGTTTTGCTCCCCCTTAACATATGCCACGATATTCGAAAACATTTTGCACATGTCGGGATGAGCTATCACGTTAAGTCAAACCATTTGTGATAATTTCCCATATTAAATCACATTTTCTCCCCCATATTAAAAATATTAACCCAATGAATGTTTTTAATATCAATTGATTTAATGAAGTTTTAACAAAGGTTTTGCGAAGAAAAATACAAGTCCGTTTAATCTTCATGATACCAAATGTATGAGATATGATACCGATTTTAACATGATCACAGATTCACCATATTATAAAAAATTGACAAGGTTGGACCTGATTGATGATAACATCATATGATAAGATCAAATGGTTCTTGTCAGCATATGTTGGTTGCCTCGTCACATCTGAAGTCATCTCTTGACACCACGTGTACGATTGGTATTGTTGTCTTGACACCAATTAGTGAGCTTGGCACTTTCGGCATCAAAGATTCTGAATGCTTGACAATTTCTCCCCCTCATTTGTTGACCCGTGGTCTACTGAAAGAGTTGTAGTCGTCGGTTGAGTAGTCGCATATGATAGCTTCATAAAAACAAGACTTCTCTTGTTTGAACAAATAAATGTACTAATGCGTACATAGATTTGTGTTAGACCAAGTTATAAAGTAAACTTGACCCTTTACAAGGTTTTAAAGTAAACCTTGCCCGAGAAAATTAATTCCCGTTGAGAGCCAAAGCTTTCATAAGAAATACTTGACTTTAATATGAAAAGCGGGTTGCAGTCTGAAATAACTACAAGCCATTTAGGCATGTTTTATGAAATATTTATAACTTTTGTACGAACTCTATTTATGGCGCCGTGTCGGTAATAATCAACATTTCTAAGGCCGTAAATATTATCGTGCCAAAAGACATGCCTTTGAAAAATAAAGTAAAAATATTTTTGGATTTTTCTGAATTTTTCAATTTTTATGGTTTTTATATGGTTTTACATTTTAGTATTTTGCTTTTGTGGATAAAAATTTAAACAATATATACAGATGATCACCAAGGATACGGAGAATAGTTTACCACCACTATTCTTTCGCTTCATCTGCCAGTTCCTTTAGAGTCTCGGGCGAGAATGTTCTCAAACCTAGCTTGTCGGCCAAAAATTCCATTCGAGCGCGATCTAAAGCCTTCGTGAAAATATCCGCCAGTTGATACTCAGATCGGAAAAAGTAAAGCTCGACCACTCCATTTTCCACTTGCTCCTTGATGAAATGGTAGCGAATGTCAATATGCTTCGACCGGGGGAATTGAACATTGTTTCAGCATAAGGCAATTGCACTCTTGTTGTCGCAGTACATCGGAATTTTGTTGAAACCTAGACCATAGTCGGTTAATTACGATCTCATCCAAATAATTTGAGCACAACAACCGGACATAGCTATGTATTCTGCTTCCGTACTTGAAATTGCAGTGCTTTTCTGCCTTTTCGATGCCCAACTGATTAGTCGATCTCCTAGTAGTTGCAAAGTTCCACTCGTGCTACGCCTTGTATCTTGACAACCCGCCTGATCCGCATCTGCATATGCCATTAGTGCGACCGAAGAGTCCTTCGAATACAAAAGTCCCCTATTAATTGTTCCTTTAAGATACCGAAAGATACGTTTAACAGTAGCTAAGTGTAACTCAGTAGGCCGAGTTTGATACCAAGCACACATGCATATAGAAAACTGGAGATCAGGTCGACTGGCTGTGATATATAGAAGGGTACCGATCATTCCCCGATAAAGTGTTGGATCAACGACAACTCCATGTGGATCTGCATCAAGCATAGTTGGTTCCACCATTGGGGTATCCACGGGGTCGCAAGATTCCATCTTATATTTCTTAAGAGATTCAAGGGCATACTTTGATTGATTGATTGATAAATATGCCTCTAAGACTCTGAGATATATGAAGTCCTAAGAAGAAGGATACCTTGCCCATCATTGACATCTTAAAGTCGGAAGACATGAGTGTCCCAAACTCATCCGATAAGGTTTGGGTCGAGGCAGCAAATATAATATCATCAACATATATTTGTACCATAATCATATCTTTACCTCGTTTCTGAATGAACAGCGTGGGATCCACCTTGCCTTTAGCGAAGCCTTGCGTAATGAGGAATTGTGACAATAGATCATACCATGCGCGTGGAGCTTGCTTCAACCCATAGAGAGCCTTCTTAAGCTTGTACACATGATTAGCGTATTTAGGATTCACAAAACCATCCGGCTGTTGAACATAGACCTCTTCCTTGATTTCACCATTAAGAAATGCCGTCTTCACATCCATTTGATAGACGATCATATTCATGTGGGCTGCATAAGCGAGGAATAGTCTAATAGCTTATAAACGGGCAACATGTGCAAAGGATTCCATAAAGTCGATGCCTAATAATTGCTTGTATCCACGAGCTACTAGTCGAGCTTTGTTCTTTAATATTCCGCCTAACTCATCGAGTTTCACCTTGTAAACCCATTTTAAAGTGAGTAATTGCACTTGATCCGGGCATGGGACAAGTTCCCATACTTCAAGACGTATAAATTCATTAAGTTCTTCTTACATAGCTTCTATCCAACATGATTGAGTAAAAGCTTTTTGCCATGTCTTAGGTTCAACTTCAGTGAGAAAAGCATCAAAATGACAAAACATTTCACTTTCTTGTAACCGACTTCGTGTGGATACCGGACGATTAGGGTCACCAATAATAGAATCTATAGGATGATCCTTTGTCCACTTGCTGTCATGTTCACGAATCCGTGGATTGGAGTAGAACGTATTAGGAGCTGCCTCTGAGGTGGACGACCCGACTTGATTATGACCGGGAATTGGTACACCAAAGAATGGAAGTTCACACATTTGAGCGAATTCCAAATCGTGATCATCATCTTCCTCTTCATCATCAATAGGCATGACATGGGTAGTTGAATCATGTGTTGGTTGAGAATTACTCGTTGAGGGTATATCTCGACCAATTGTAGGTGCAGATGTGTCTGATTGTGCTTCGGTTGCTGGAGCTACAACTTCGGTAAGCGGAGCTATTACCTCAGGTTCTGGAGCAACAATACTTGGAGGAGTAAAGAATTCATCAAAGAACGGTTGAAACAACGTATCCCATTCAGTCCTAGTAGGTGGTGTAAATGATAATGAAGTAGGGTTGTTTGGGACAAGACCATAACTAATGTTACTGGGTCCCATTTCATGAAGTGCGGGTTCAGAGCTGCTTTGCTCAGAAGCCATTGCTGTCATCTCATCAAAATCAACATTCATAGTTTCGAGGACCTTGCGAGATTTACGGTTGTAGATTCGGTATGCCTTCTTTGTGGGTGCATAACCAATTAAAATACCAATATCAGCCTTGGGTTGAAGTTTTCCCAAATTGTCACCATCATTATTTGGATAGCAGAGAGAACCAAATACATGAAGATATGATAAATCTGGTACTTTTCCATGTAGAAGCTCATAAGGTGTTTTAACATGGCATTTACGAATTAGTGACCAGTTTTGGGTGAAAATTGATATAGATACTGCTTCTGCCCATAAAAACAATGGAGCCTTTACATAAATTAACATCGTTCAAGCAACTTCCATAAGTGTGCGATTTCGCCTTTCAACGACACCGTTTTGTTGTGGAGTGTGAGCAACGGATGTTTCATGAGAAATTATAACTTCTTCATAATAATCACGCAAAATTTGATTCACAAATTCAGTTCCATTATCTGTACGAATGCGTAGGACAGTAGTGTTGAGACGCACTTGAATCATCTTGAGAAATCCGATGATGAATTTAGGTGCCTCGTTTTTTGTTGTAAGAAACTTCACCCATGTAAACCGAGAGTAATCATCCACAATGACGAGGATGTACTTTTTACCACTAAGACTTTCGACACGCATTGGCCCACAAAGATCCATATGCAACAGATAAAGTTTCTCTTGGTTGGTGTCTTCAGTCTTGGGTTTGTATGATTTCTTAGTGCTTTTCCCCATTGTACACGCGGAACACAAATGATCCTTGTGAAATGTAAGTTTAGGAAGACCACGAACAAGTTCGTTTTTTGCCAAATGATTGATAGCGTCAAAGTTAAGATGAGATAACCGTCGATGCCATAACCCTGACTTAGTCTTCGATGCTTTGGAGAGAAGACATACGGGAGAAGCGGCCATCATGTCTTGTAGAGAAAAAGTGTACAAATTATTCCCTCGAGTACCTTTCAATAAATCAACCCCTTCCAAATTACGAATAAAGCATGTATGCTCTCGAAAAGCAACTTCTAGGTTTGCATCACAAAATTGTCCCACAGAAAATAAGTTGTGACTGAGACCTTCCACCTAATACACTCTTGAAATAATAACATTCCCAATATGATATTCACGGTAACCCATTATCTTTGCAATATGATCATTTCCATATCAAACCGTACCAAGAAACTTGATGACGAAATTTCTGAGCTGAGAGCGATCTCCGGTCATATGCTTGGAGCAACCAGAGTCTAAATACAGAGAACAATTTGGACCACCTGTTTTCAGTAACAACAGTAGACAATGCATTGGAAACTATTGGTTCCGGAGTGTTAGCAGATACATATTTGATATTATCAGAATTGCTAACATTTGTGTTATCCTTAGATTTCCTGCGTTTTCTACTGTGAGTTTTAGCACTAACAAGTTTTACAGTTCCAACTTTATGAGGTTTTGGAGTATTAGCGAGCACTACAGTGGGAGTAGACCTATTTAAAGGGCACTTTGTTCCTACAGTAGTGTCGGTGTTCCTAGTTAAAGGACACGCTTGTGTTTTGGTAGCCTTGGTACTCTTAGTTAAAGGGCACGCTATCTTCGCTTTAGTGAGAGTGATCCTAGTTAAAGGGCACGTATTTCCTACTATAGTGAAAGTTCTACCAGTGGGGCGCCATAACCAACCAACTTGGGTTAACACTTTCCCAGTCGGTTTCCATTCTAATCTATTTTTTCGGGCATTCATCTCATTCACATGGTCAATAAGGCAAGAATCATGACGACTAGAAAACATACATTCATTGCAATTCCAACATTTCAGATTAGAACACAACCGCAGAGCCTTTAGGTTTAGCTACATGATTCTTTTTATTCAAAACATAAATAACATTCCTAGGGTGGGCTTCTAATTTCTTCTTCACTTGACTACTAGATGGGGGCAAGATCCTATCATTCTTCTTGTTTCTTTTAAGCTTAGATCTTTGAGCCTTAGTAGTGGTGCTTACTCCTGTAGAAGGCAACACGAGAATATTAGAAGCTGGTTTTGATTTTGCCTTATCTTTAGTGACCAATGTTTGAGATGGTTTAGTCCTAGGGCCCTTGTTAAGTGGTGTGATGACGATAAGGTTCTTTTTGATTGCACTAGAGGACGATGCTGAGACAGTGGCTGCGTTATCCACAACATTCTTACCTTTTAGGGTACGGAGTGTTTCCTTTAACTAAGTCAAAGCCAAATTTTTATCACAAATTTGTTCCCTCAAATCAGATATTTCCATCGACTTTCGATTCAATCGTTCAATCAATGACTGATTCTGTGCAGTGGTATTAGCACATGCGGGCTTTATTGAATCGAAGAGTAGTGTATTTTTCTGTTTTAAGTTATCAACTTTGGACAAAATCTTGGAAACTCGATTATCTAGATCAAGTTTAATATTCTCAGTGGCCTCAAGTACGTTCCCACAGTTATGCTCCTTAGACTTCTCTATGTCTGTCGGCAATGATTTAGCAACCTTGTCACTTGGCTGACACTACTTTGATTGTAAATCCAATCGAAAATTCTTTTGAAAGTTTTCATCATCTATATTAACACCTTCGAAAAACGTTTCAAAAAGCTCTTGATAAAATTGTTGTTTACATTCAAGCGAAATGCAATGTTTTTGAATTTTATCAAAACTTTTTGAAAGCGAAGAATAAGAATCTTGAAGCTTTAAAAATTCAGCGTCAGATTTGTGACAAGTACTATTTACCACATTATCCATAGATTCAACATTATGCACAATAGAATCATTATCAACACTTTTATTCGCACAGACGGAAACAATATCATGAGACATCACTTGCTTCAGAAGCTGATCATTCTGACGTGAAATTCGTTCAATTTCAAGCAAACTGTTTTCATATGCATCATCCATTTCATTGAAAACACGTCTAACCTCTTCTATTTCCAAAAGTAATTCTTAATCAACATTGCGAAGACAAGCTGTAATATTGTTACAAATGGAACAATTTCGTCTCGAAATGCAGCTCTAGTGTGCTCAAAATTCCATTCACCTTCCGTTATGGCCGAAGCCGTCAAACGTTCCACAATGACCTTGTCAAAATCGGCTAAGTGTTGGTGCACCGCATTTAAGCTAACGGATGCCTTACTTACCGGTGGAATTAACTTAGTTAAATACTTTTTGACAAGTGTAGGAGACGTACTAGGAGGCTTTTCCGTTGACAAACTTTGAGGCACAAAAACTGTGAATTGAGCTAATTCCTTTTGTAAACGAATACGGGTCTTTTTAGAAAATTGATCTTTATTAAGCTGATCATAATCAATCTTATGGAATTTTGAAAGCATTTTAGAATGAGTTTCTTCCGCAAGTGACTGTGTCTCCTCAGTACTACGAACATAAGGTGCTTCTTTCTATTTGCCAATAAGGGTCACATCATAAAGACAAGGAATATATTCCTGAGCTTGTTTTGCATAACCAGGATTAGGTTGTAAATCTTGAAGACGCTTAAGTTCGAGTTCTTTAAATGATTTAGTTAAAAGATGAACCTTTTTTGTGGAAGCGTATTGTTTTAAAAGCTGTTGTTCCTTGAATTTAAGAAGTTTGGTAGCATTAATTTCCGATTCAAACTTTTTAGACTCGAGAGTTTCAAAATCCTTTTCAAGTTTATGAAAATCATTTACAACCGACTCTTTTGCTTTTAATTCATTGGGAAGATTAGCTTTTACTGATTCTATTTCATTTAAATGTTCAATCTTTTCAAAACGAAATTGGTCAAATTCAGAATATCTTATTTTTTCAGCTTGAGGGACCATTTCAAAAGTTTTGACCTTTTCCTTATACAACGCAAGCTCATCGGTTAGGTTAGCATTCATATCTACGGTTTGTCGGACAACCACATTCATGTTATCAATAATATGTTTAGACACCATTACCAAATCACGTTGATCATAAGATTCCATACCCGTTGTAGCATTTGGTTGAGGTTCACTCAAATGTGTTGGATTAGATACCGCATCATTTGAGTTACTAGTTCCCGAATGCTGTTCGAGGTTGTCATTTTCATGGTCAACATGATGTGGATTATCATGAACATTATTAGATGTGGTTGGTACCTCACTGACAACATCAGAACCGTAGTGAGAGAGATTAGCAACGAGTACAACTTGGGCTGAGTGAATGTCATCACAATCCGAATCATATGCATCAAGATCATCAGCTTGATATGCTGCATTAGATGTAGAGACGACTGCAATGCCTTCATTATCTACTGCCCCTGGGTCTGCAAGAAATGCTAACTCTTCTGAATCCAAAATCTTTCCCTTAGACTGAGTATCAACCAAATACATCTTCTCACGAAACCATGTTGCATCCCTTCTCCTTTTTGGCTGAGTGCATTCCCTTGCCATATGACCTTGTCCTCGGCAATTGTAACAAGTCACAACCTTTTGAGGACCAATAGTGCTCCCATTACCACTAGCTTGAGAATTCACAGCTTGAGCGTTCACGGTCCTTGAAGGAGGTCCATATGAATTTTGCCTTCCTTGAATGGTTTGCACCGTCACTTGACCATCTTGAATGGTGGCTTGTTGTCGAGGATTTGAAGAAGTGCGAAGCTGATTGTCCGTTGGTGGAAATCCTTTAGTAGCAACAAGTTTTGACAAGTAGGCAGTGAGATGGTTTAAGACATCAGTAGGTGTATCATTTGGAGTAAAGACCGGTGCGTGAATTGGTGGAATTCATTGGAGTAAAAGGCTTGTGCTGGTTGTGCTTCAATTGGAAAATATCCTTGCTGAGGAGTATAGCCCATTGGAGAAGTGATGGCTTGTGAGGGTGATACCTGATGTGATGGTTGCTGTGGAAAAGATTGTTGATGAACACTTTGTTGGAATGCTTGTTGTGGCATCATTAGTGGTTGATAAGATGGTTGCTGATAGGTATGTGGTGGTGGCTTCTGCAAGTATGATGGTTGTTGATAAGTATAAGCCATGTTTTGTTGAGAAGCATACATGGCAAGTGGATCATGAACTTGAGGGGTAGACAACCGAGCCTCGATCACATGGCATTCGTGTTGTTGAAGAAAAGCTTGAAGTTGATCCACGTTAGTTTGATGCAAATCCTTAGCCAATTTAACAGCTGTCACGTACTTTTTCCATTCGGAAGGAAGAGTGTTCAAATACTTGGTGTTCAATTGAAACGTAGGAATTTCCATGCCATAGATATTCAGTTCATTCAACAATAGGGTTAATCTCAAATAGTAGTCATTGAGAGTTTCCCCGGGAACATAGGCAAACTTATCAAAAGTATCATAAAGCTTACACTCCCGTTCTTGTTTAGGTAACGAGGTGCCTTGCATTAGAACACGAATTCTGTGACAATCCGTCAATTTATGGTTTATATTTTATTCTCAAATATTATTTAATAACATTATTTTAATGTTATAATATGAACTCACTTATTTTTGGGAAGAAATTTGGGTTTACGTCTTGAAGTCGTATCGACTACGTCTAAACCGGAGGATTCTACGTTACGTGCTTACGTTTACATACACCGTTTTGGTGACAGTCCGACATTTCAGAAAATAAATTTATCCGTGAATATTATTTTGGAGTTTTAAATTTTTGTTGGTTCATAAACTCACAAATTTACGAGAAGAGATTAGGACTTACGATTATAATTTAACGTCCTTTACGACTAAACCGGAAACCTTAGGAATACGTATTTACGTTTTTGAACTCCGATTTTGATGAGACAATTTTTATTAGATTTGTTTTGTGCCGTTGATTCATAATTTATAAAAACTTTTTTCCGTAAAACGACCCGAGGGCACGCAAATCGAGGAAACTAGAATCGAGGATTACCCGTAAATAAATGGGGATGAGACAAGATAACACTTGTCCCACCCCCACTCATAACCGGCCAAAGCTTCCCTAACACACCAAGATGTGTCAAAAGCTTACTAAGTAAGCTAGGACACTTGTCATAGCTACTTACACAAACAACTAACTTGTCAAAACTAGCAACTCAAACCACACATCCATTTCCATCCATGCAAACCACCACAACTTTCTCTCTTTCCTACCCAAAATTCGTCCCATATTCATCAATAAACACCCTCATTTGATCAATTTTAACCATGAAATTATGTGTTATTCACACATATGATGAAGCCCTTTTAAAGCTCTATAGATTGGTGGTGATTTTAACATCTAGAAAGAAGTTTTCAAAGGAGTCAAGGGCTGATTTTCTACTAGATGTTCATGAAGATAGGTGATCTTGAAGTTGATATTGGTATATCACAAGTCTTCCCATCCAAATCCAAGCCTTGTTCATCAACCTCACATTTTCATCACTATGGTGGTATAAGGATCATTATTCCTATCCTTCTTGTTATTTTGATTATGTAATCATGTATTTTCTTTCCTATTGTATATGTATATGATGAATATATGATGATAAAAGTATTGTGTGGGGATTTGGTGTTGAAAGACATGGGTAAAAAGATGAAAAACTATATGTAAAAATGGTTAATCTTGCTTAATTTAGTAGGCTGTATAAAAACAATAAATAACCATATGATGAACTGATAAAATGGTATAGATGAATTGATATACAGTGAGTATTAAGACTTGTACACATGTGAGAGTTGACCATGCAATGGAATCATAAAAATGAGTGAGATATGATCAAAACAAGTTTAGAGTGCAAATCTGAGTACACTGTTTTGGACGAATTTTATAAAATACTTAGAGATTGATTCATCAGTAGCTATAAGAGGAATAAAATGAAGCACATATCATGTAGTTTCTGTGATAAAAATTTGGGGTTCTATCTCTATGTAGAACTCTAGATATGATCATTTTAGTAAACTAGATTTTTAGGACTGATTTTATGAAATTAAAGTTTAATATTATTATATAAGCACTCAAATAAATATAGTATAAAATGTGAATTAAAACCCATTAACTTATATATTTCATTTATATAAAAATGAATAAGGATAAATAAATGGATATTATATAAAAATGGTAGTTTGGTAAGTTTTATAAGTTATAAAAACTATATACTAAGTTTTACGTCTTTTCGGCTAAAACCGAAAGATTAACGTTTTTGTTAAATAAAACTTAGACGGTTGGACCCGTCTAATGTAAACTTTTATAAACTCACATACTGATATATTAACATATATAACAAGTAAAAATCGATAAAACCCGAGCTTTACAATATACAGACATTAACGGGCCAAAGTATCCTTAATGGACAATAAACCCGACAAATTTGGTAAAACACTTATAAACTTATATATTGGGCTTAACCCATTTGGGCCCAACATGTAAAGTGTAATACTGATAATAAAAGTATAATTGGGCTAATATAATATATTGGGCTTGTAATGGGCCCATTGGGCTTCAAAATGTAAACAAGTTGAACTAGTGTAACTAGTCTTGAAAATTACCAATACATAACACTAAAATAAGTAAATGAGAATGTATAAACCCACTTGATCATCATCATATATATATAAAATCATCATACATATACATAACTATTATTTTTATGAATTCATTGGACACAAGTCTAAGACGAGTATTATTTGTCTAGGTTTCCGTGATTGAAGCACGTACCGTACGTCCGAATTGCCGATAACCCGCTTTCCCACATCAACGTGAGTTCATAGCCTCGCACTCTTTTAAATGTTTTTATGAAATGTTTTATAAACCCGCGAGGGAGATAACATGTTAGTTTTGATAAAATAGGACACCATTTGTCCCGATTGTTTGTTTATTGATTTGGACCCGAATGATTGTATGACCCGATGAATGAATATATGACCTGATAAATGAAATGAAATGGATTATTAAAGTTAGGTTATGTCACTAATAGTCCTATTAGCATGAATTGTGAACTACCGGGATTTGGTAGACGCTTATGCATATAATAGTACTATTTGGGGACGATCACCCCAGTTCGCGCCTTGACGGTTGATCCCCGTCGTGCCACATTGATTGGTAAGCAAATTTATGTATGAGAAGATTTACATAGCGTGATTTTTGTGACGACACGCTAACTTAGATGGGCAAATTGAGTTTCGGGCTAGCTACCCGTTGTTTGTTGTAGTAAGGTAACAATGTCATGCGGCTTATAATAATCCAATTAACGAAATACTGCTATATGCACTGAATTACAATGAATTGCCTGACTAGCAATAAGAGGTCTTATTATTGATTTTATGTTCGTGTTTTGTTTTTTCATAACCATATTCATATAACGGTTTTTATTTAACTCTATACAACGTTATAAAACGTATTGTATGATGTTTTTAACGACAATGGTTCGTATAATGATTTTTGAAGGCAAAAGCCTATATTATGATTTTTGATAAAGATTTGTATAAAAATGACTTTGGCTATTTTATGGCCTATTACAAAGATTTGTACAAAAATGATTTTCGGTAATAATTTTATACCGATGTTATATTGATGGATTTAATTAAACTCTATGAATTCACTCGGCGTTTTCGCTGACCTTTTCTTTTAACATGTTTTATCTCAGGTACTTGAAGGTAATTCTCGGGAAGACGACAAGAGCTCATGGCCCGCACTTAAACAACAATTTCCATTCAAATATTTTGTAAAATTGTATGAAATACTATGACTTGGGACCTATGTAAATCTGATATTTATGAATGAAAATGCTTTATTATTAAACGACGCGATTTTTATACGTTGTCTATGATGTGAGTAATGTGCTATCCCGTAACACCAACGAGTCTTCCGCTGTAATTGAATTGTGTAAATTTGGGGGTGTTACAGTTTGGTACCAGAGCTCTCGTTATAGAGAACGAAAGATTTTTAAAACCAAGGTTTTGAATAAAACATTTCAAAATCTTTTTAACTATAAACATTTTTCTAAAAATGTCTAAAAATCTTTTGACTATAACGGTGCCGAAGACTTCCCGAGTTACCGACAAGGCCAGACTGAGAAGTGTTATTTTAATATATATATATATATATATAACTTGGATTATATATATATATACGACGTAGATTGTCACAAGGAACCCTAACTCCCCTAGGAAATCAATCGAAGCTATTCCCGTAGGAATTTTAGCTATTCCAGATCTAAACCAAGTTGTGGATATTTATGATCCCAACAAAATGGTTGATATTCGTAGAAATATTGATAGTAGTTTATTGTGATACTGAAGAAGAATTGCGAGATTAAATCTGATATCGATGTCATGATGATCTTTCCATATAGAGTGAAGTTTGACAAAATGTTACCACCTAGAAAGATGTCATCTGATTCGTTGTCACCCAATTCTTAAATTTGAGAATCGAAAGGGTGAATGTTGCACTTGAGGCTGTCATTGGAACCATTACCCAAAAGCCTCATGCCACTAGTACCTTTCCGAGAAGTCTAATTGAATGTGTGAGTCATTTAATACTAGTGACTCATTTGATAATTGTTGTTGTAAGAGCTATAGGATTAGAAATTAAGTATTGTTCATATCGAACTTCATTGCCCTTTTAAGGTTTATGAATAAGGTTGAAAGTATTGGGGAATGAGGTAGGATATCGAATTGAGTATAAGTTGATTGAAACTTGAATTAAGTAAAATTTAACTTGTATGGAATAAGAAATTGTTAAGAGGATGTCGTTAAGTTCTGTGATTGAATTATAAGGTTTTAAGTGATTGTTGATTCATGTTAAGGGTTGTTCCTAGGCCATTGTACAATGACGAGGATGCCCAGTGTCCAATAAATAAATTGAAGAAATCTTCTTCTGAATTGGGACCGATGGATCTTCAGGGACAGGTGGGACACCTAATGACTCTTGTAGATTAGTATTCATTGTGGTATCTTTTAAAAATCCCTAACTTAACTGAGACATCAGTTGGTAGGATGAGTTCTTGGAATTGTATGACATAGTGACACGTAATGTGTTACGGTACAATTTTAACTTGTTTGTGATTAATGAAAAGACTACCTTTGATTGCTAAATTCTACATGTATCGATGTTATCTATCTTTTCTTGCTTGTTCCTAATGTTCGCATTAGTGATGCAACCATTGAACAAGTACTCATCTTGATTTGAGTTACGTTGTGGATTATTCTCTTTGTATTCCTGAGCACCATCGAGGTCATGAACCTCATGATTAAGTGGCTTAGCTCATTTCTTATTATATTGTAGTTAGTTCTTGGTAAACAACTCTTCATCACTCTCTTGCAGATCACTAATTGTTTTTATAAGATAAAACAGTATCCCTTGAGAAAAATTGAATTTTCATCACTATAAGGATCATTCAAAGTGTGATTTATAAGTGATTGTTATCGAGATGAAGTTGTTTATAAAACACCTTGGAAAACTTAATTGTTTTCATGACAAAGAAAATCTTTGTAAATTTATTTTTGATTCTTATTTAAGAATTAAGCATGAAAATATTTTTATTATAAACATGATGATAAAATTTTGACGAAATGAGTATTGCATCGTTAATCTTGAAATTGTATATAGTTGCGCGCCTACATACAATTTGGAAGTGACCATGCAAGGCTGATTAGTAGTCACCATGAAATTATTAGTAAACACTAAATTTTCTTTGAAGATTGTGAAAGATTAAATTTTATGAGATCTGCAAAAAGTGAAAAATAGGGACATATTGATAGGGACACCTACATATGTGCCCGTACTATTTATTATTCCGAATCGAATTTAAACATCTGTGGAAATTGTCTTAATTGACAATTGATATCCTCTCCCTGTCCAATTCTCCCGTGGTGAGATTCTTAGGAAAAGTATCTGATTACCGAGTGTTGATACCCGACTGGATGTATTGACGTTCCTATGATTTCTTTTGAATTGATTTCATTTAAATGACCTGGGTAACGATCCGAGGAGCTTTCGAATGTGTACTCAAATTATGAAAACATGGGATATATTCATATTCATTAAATGTTTTCGTCTGTATCTGATTTGAAATTCTCTCGTGTAGATTATGCGTTGACCATATTCTTTTAAATGGTAGTTGTGTCTCCATATATCCTTGAATTTGTGAAGGATTATGAGTTATTATTAGTCTTTTGAGAAGTTCACATCTTATCAACGGTAATGAAACTGGAAAGTTGATAATCCCAGTAGAATGGATTAATTGATTATGGCATGACGACATTGTCTTAATTAATAGGAACTCGAGTAGAATTCCCCTAAATGATAAGATGTTGATTATCAAAAGTGATCTAAATAATTCTTGATGGATGACCATATCCTGCATTTAGACTTGAAATTATACCGTAAATGGTTGTGAATTTGTCATAGATACTATAATCTAGAAAGAACTTAAAGTAAATTTATTAAAAGATGTTCATGCTATCTGAAACTTTAGGAAGTATTTGTTGGTGAGTTACCTAGACTTTCGCCATTAAGGCAAGTTGAATTTGGTATTGATTATATTCCCGGTGTTGCACCTGTGGCATGTGCACTGTACGTCAGCATCATCTGAATTAAAGGAATTACCGTACAACTGAGAGAGTTGTCGGAGAAAGATTTTATTCTACCGAGCTCGTCATCATGAAGAGCTATGGTGTTATTATTCCTTTTATTTATTGATTACCGTGATCTAGGTAAATTGACGATTAAAAATCTATATCCACTACCCAAGATGATAGATTTGTTCGATCATTTACAAGGTTCTAGCGTATGTTCTAAAGATTTGATCCACGACATGGTTATCATCAATTTCGCGTCCGCAAAAAAAGATTATCTATTCCAATCACTACATCCAGAACTTATAATGACCATTATGAGTTTCATGTTATGACGTTTGGATTGACCAATGCACATGTAGCATTCATAAATTTGGTGAATCAAGTGTGTAGGCTGTAATTTGATAAATTCATGCTTGTGATCATTAAGGACCATCTGTTTGTATATAAGAATAAGAAGGAGTTAATAATTATTTATAGATTGCCCTGAATTGGCTGAACAATGAAAACCTGTACATTGAATATTTAACATGTGATGAAAGACTTAATCCTTTACATGATTTGACTGTGTGATTAATAAGATAATGGGATCTATATTGACATTTCAAAAATTAGAGCCATTAGGACTTTGGGTTTTACCAAAAAGAAAGTGCAAATGTGTTTTGACAAATGTTTTATCGAAAAGAACTTTTGAGGGATTATTCCCTTATACCCAGAACATTTAACTAAACTCCTGTTTAGGGGTAAATGTTCGTGTATACCTCAAGACAACCTAAGAGGGATTGAGGAAACCATTTAAACCCTGACTTGAAATTTGAAACGATAATTTACGCTTTTCAAACTAAGAAAATTTTGACCAAAGTATAACCAAAGATTTTTCGAGCATTTATGGATCTTATTAATTATTTTAATCATTTTCGATAAATAAATAAAGATCATGTTAACTAAATTCGAACTCATTTGGAACATTTTTATATAATTGGACAAACTGAGAAAATTTAAAAACTATTTGCGTTTATGTTTCATAAAAATTATATATTTATTATTTAATTACTTGTAGTAATTATCGACGCTTTAAACGTCGGATTAAGCAAAACTGATAAAAATGATAGCTGAAACGAAACTGAAACTTAGAAAATATGAAAAAAGGTGAACATAATTACTGACACATTATGTAGAGAATATAAAGAACCAATTAGGATGTGTTCCTTAGTAATGACGGTGCAAAATAAATTGCCGAACAATTTAAAAATAACTAATGTTTGTAAGAAGGATAATAAAGATAATAAAAAGGGTTCGCGGCTAATGTGAACCAATAGATTTGAGAAGCCTATGGCGTTAAATGTATAAAAGGCCGCTTGTGGTTGCCTGATTATTTAACACCCCCAAATTTACACGCAGCGAAATACATCTTTGGGTTCTAAACAATGATACAACAACACATAATTTATAAAGAACGACTCGAAAAGAGACGTTTTAGATTTATCGTTCCTAAAACATTTGTCAGAGTAGCGTAGTCCCAAGTAATCGTTACCAAAAGATAAGTTAAAACAACATATTGGTTTGTTATAAAAATGGAACGCTAAATAAATCAAAGAGTTTGAACAACAAAAGCAGTGCACAACTTCATTCCCTGTGACCTCCAAGCTTCCACTTCTTGATTACCTGAAATACATGTGAGTAAAACAATCAGCAAAAATGCCGAGTGAATCTATAGGTTTATGTAATCAATTTGAACACAAGCAAAGATTATAAGTTTGTGGCATGCTTATAAGCATCAAATAATAATTTGCATCAACAATGATAATTGTATATAGCATAAATTGCAATAAGCTCATGGAACCGAGCCCTTAGACACTCCCTTTAGAGGTCTGATAAGACAGGAGATTTATTAATTGTCGGTTACCTCTAGATTAATGGTACATTGCCGTATACCTGACTTCTCAATACAATATGCTCAAACAGTGTGGAGGTCGGGCCTAAGCTTCTATGACAAGTCCACATAAACTGAACCGGGGCGGCTTCCCCCATAGATCTATTAATTGTACTAGCGGTTAACCCATCATAGGTTAATTAACGGTCCATAATTGAGGTTTTAACAAAGGCAATCACTTAATGCAATTTAAAGGCAACCACGGGTCCATTCATAGAGGGACAAAGCACACTATAAAAATATTGTGTTCTAAGTTTATAAAACATGTATTCCCCCTCGCGGGTTTAAAATCATTTAATAACTAGTATAAAGCGAGGCTATAGACTCACCTTAGCCGTTAGTGGTAATGAGACGATTGTCGACGATAGATGATGCCTTTCAAACACGAGAACCGCAACCTATCAAATGAGGTGCGTTCATTAATAATAGACTCGAGAAATAAACCATATATAAGAATATAAAACTCGACTCATATAATCACGACAAACTCGAGAGAAAACGATACAAGTGATACTATTACACTCTCCTATATATTCATTTTATTATTCTATGCCTTTAATAAAAATCTGCCGGAACATACCGAATGTCCAAGCCGTTTTCCCATACTTAAACATATCAACTTTTTATGATACTACTCAGAGAACTTACTTACTATATGTAGAAAGTCCTCCCAAGGGCCCATAAAAAGATTTTACTTCTAAAGTTCCCTGCCCGACTCATCTTTGAATCATAAAATCCGGACAGTTTAGGGACCTTGACTTACGAAACCATTTTGACCATTCTAAACAACTCCGTTTGTAAAACCGCCACTTGATTCTAAAAATAGACTCAAAATGCTAAACTTGGAGCCTGAGAACAGCCCTTGAATCATTTTTAAACTCATTTTATAGTCCCCGAGATTCGATCCAAATATCGACAACAATTTTCGGATTGTGTCGACACTCGTCTCCCGGTACACGAAAATCAAACTAGTGTAACTTCCACCTCGTTTGGAGTTGGAATGCCTACTTTATATCAAATCGAAGCTAACGAAATTCTCTACAACATAATCCCATCATATCATCCTATATTCAGACTTAAGACCCTCGAAAATTGCCTCAAACCTACTGCCCAAAATCACCTTTCAAAATCTCCCACAAAATCATGTTTTTGATCAAAACCAATCATTTTTATTATCAACCTAACATCCTAATATCACCATGAACCAATCCTAACACTTGTATCATCATCAAAATCAAAAACCCAAAAATAAAAAATCAACTTTTTAACAAAAACATTGCAATAACATCATTTGATCATCACTAGTAACATATGCATGATCAAAATCTCCACTTAACAATAAAAAAAAAATAAAACTTGATGCATGTAGCTAAAACTAGTACCAAAATGTGCTTCTTTGAATTATAAGGATGGGACTTTGCTTGATTTTGGAAGATTCAAACTAGAATTTGAGAAAATTGGAAGAAAAGGAAGGGTGGGGTGTATGGCTAAAGAAAGAAAAAAGGGAAAGGAAGAGAATTTTTGGTTGAAATGAATTTAAAAATGAATAAGTGCTAGTGGAATTTATTTATATAGTGTAAGGTTAGGGTAGTTTTTGCCAATTTGTGATAGTTTTGGTCCTAAATATAAATATTAGTTAAAAAGCAGGAAATGACTAAAAGTCAATTTTACAAATATTTACGGGACTCGGGTTTCGTAAAAATACTTTTTAAAAGTTTAAACGCACACGAAAAATAGTAATATAACGACTCGATACATAATTAAAACGATATCGTCGAAAATATTAAATATCGAAACGATCGATAATAAAATATAAAATTTTTGGCATCCGTTGGTATCGCGATCACTAGTAGTCCTCGTTACTCGTCAAGATATTAAAATATAATATTTAATATCGGTTTCAACTTAAACCGTTAAACATAATAATATTTAACGTTATAAAATACTTCAAAATAATTGAAAGTAGAATTAAATTATGACCTTATTTTTACGGGTTTTACATCCTCACCACCTTAAGGGAGCGACGTCCCGGCGCTCAACTCGCCTCATACACGAGTTGTTCACTACCCGGAAGGATGAGGGCATTCCTTATAAAGAAGTCTTCACGTTCCTACGTGAATCTCGATCCACGATCTCCACTGGTTCTTTTGCAAAACGCATCTTGTCGTCAAGTTGTATCTCACCAAAAAGGAATAAATAAATCCTTATCCACCAGTCATCCGGCAAGCTCGACACATCAAAATTTTATGGATCACACGAAGCTCATTCGACAACAACAATAGATGACAGGATTTTCGGGTAAGTCCAGTTAAAAAAAGAATGTTGCAATTTAAAGGATAGCCACTGGCCGGATAGCCATGGACACACATCAAAAAGAATTAACAAGAAAAACATTTTCGTCATCGGAGGGTGCTCACACGCGGGTCCTCACTCAAAAGATAATACAAAGACACCATCTCACTTTCGCCAACGCGCATTAAAGTCTCAATAAACATCGTCGTTGAAAGTCAAAAAGATATTACATAATATGTGTTCTACATGATCGGACGTCATCAGATGATGCCGTCTCAAGTTCTCACAACTTACCATCATTTGACTAGATCACACACCATATAAGTACATAAAAGAAAAGGTCGAACATAAACATCGAGTATAGATCTCCACCGTTAATCATCGAGAAAACCTTGAACGAACCCTTGATAATAACCACTTGATCTCTAGAGTCTTTCCACTTGCGGTGTCGGCTTCAACATACTCCTCGAGGTTGTAACGAATTTATTAACTCCATTCATTAAGAGATTCGGTCCTCAATTATTCCACAAGTACACGCATAAATCCTGGTGACACTTATCGTTTCTTCTTATACACTGCTTCCCAAGATTCATTTTAAACTCAGAAAAAAATAGTGATCTTCAGTACGAGGAACAAAACGAGATAAAAATAAATTCAATAAACGCATAAACGGACAAGATGTGGTAAAATGATTTAAGGTTGACGATCGACGAGGGATCTCGACTTACGTAACCATAAAACATAATAATTCGCAATACTAGAAAAATGAGAGCGAAGAATGAATTAAATATTAACAATAAAGTAACATTTGTCACA
The DNA here is from genome assembly GCA_025667525.1 of Glebionis coronaria. Lineage (NCBI taxonomy): Eukaryota > Viridiplantae > Streptophyta > Magnoliopsida > Asterales > Asteraceae > Glebionis > Glebionis coronaria. The sequence goes on along the minus strand of CM046876.1, from coordinate 93,457,376 downwards.
ATTATCCGTCCCGGCTTTGGTATTACCTTAAAACTCAGTTGAGGTACTTTCTTGATAAAGATGATATATTAAAGATAGAAGTTAAATAGCTTCATAATTTATTTTGGTTGTCTTAAGAAACTTTGAAAGAATGATATGAATTTATTAATTAAACTCGTATTGATGGTTACAATTAGAAAATATAATTTCCAAATTAAATCATCATTAGGAATATAAATTAAACCGGTAATTTCATTACATTAAAAGTAAAGTATGATAAATCAATTAGTTCAAAAGATAGAGCATAATTTCATTTTAAACATTAGTTTTAGTTATACAAAATATGATATATAAATTTGACCTTTTTCTTATGATAGTTATTTCGATAATTGAACATCATTGGAAAAATGTATAAAAGTCCCATGAAAATTTTATAATACTTTGTAGAAATACATAAAGGTGTTTATTATTTCAAGATAACATGGGATATATTCGTGTTTCAAAGTGTGGCAAGATAACAAACGAATACGAATGGTAATAATGTCAACAATTAGTACGAAATCAACAGTACAAAAGAGGACGAAGCAAATGTCATATGAATTCTTAAAGAGAAAAATAAAGGCGTTGATAGTAAGACGATAAAAAAAATAATGGATTAAACATGTTGTCAATTTTGTTAGTGCGGTCGGTGGTTCACTAATATCAGCTCGTTAACTTAGCGGTGGTCGATACATGATCGGAAATAAGATCCATACAAAAATTTTAATCAAAGAAAATTCCTAATAATCACTTGTAATTAAAACAAATCAAATGAACGATGTTAGTGTTTAAAGAGAGAAGTCAAAGCACGGTTCACAAGAGTGGATTTCGAGACAAACGAGAGTGACGGACCTCATCCCGGATATACGGAAATCACTCTAGTGATAATTCATTATTCACGTGCGGAGACATTCCAAAGATCTACCCAGTCGCATAAAGAAGATTGAACGAGAAGGAAGGATAAAACATTGAGACTTTCAAGTCATTTATCAACAGTCAGTAATTAGACGAACGGTCAAAAGAAATCAGTTATAAGACAAAATGAAGTAACAAGTGGAAAAACGATTGTCGAGTAAAAACGTATTCGTAAGCGCGTAATTCGTTCAAGAAAAGGTAAGAAAACATATGCGGATGCATAGAAATTGCGCTACTTGCATGAAATATAAAGGTTTTTGAAACTGCTTTTCATTTTATTTCATTTTATTTATCTTTATCATAAATACGAGTAAAAAGTTGATTATTATCAAGATTTTTAAGTGGACTACTATTCAGCCTAGCATGGCTCCATCTAAATTAGACATATGTGATCAGGCCATGTATAATTTAGGAATGGCAATGCAGTGCTCAGTTTCGTCGAAAAGTATTACGTTTCTTATGTTTATATATAAACCATGCCATTTGTAAAATGGAATTTAAAAATAGTTTATAAATTTATAGGATACAAGTAATTTGTGAGAAACTTAATAAGCAACTTTTAATCTTACGAAAAGTATTTTATAAGACCAAAGTAAAAATAATTGGTGAAAATAATCGTAAAACAATATCAGATTTATTTATAATATGACATTATGACAACGTATAAAGTAGTCAAAGTTTTGCAAAAAGTGGCAAATAGTAGCTCATAAAACAACCAATGAAATGGTTACAAGTTGTTAAGGTTTCAAAAGGTTATAAGGTTTAGACGAAAACGCCATGAGACACGCGATAAAATATCGACGAAGAATGTGAAGACAAAACTTCAAAACTCAACCCAAGTCAGTGGAAGGTTAGAAGAAAACGAAAATAAAATAACATCGAATGACAAATGAGTCATATATATAAAAAGAATAAATCAATCCATATGTGTATTCTATGTAAGATACCCGACACAACATGCTTTTAAGAAAATATATTATTCATTTTCAAATTACACCATTAATCCGGTAATTGCTAATCCTGTAATGTTTCTATTTTTAAACATTTTCACATGCAACTAGTATTAGTTAGTTGTAAAATAATATTCGTTAAAATTTTACGATCTCAAGTAAACTCAATCTTCTTAGAAACGTTTAAAACTCATGTTCTAAAAAAAAAATTTTTTTTTTTATTAGATTTAACTTTTTAATATAAGCCGATTAATTGACCCGATAAACGACTTCTCCAAGACTCGGAGTCTAAAGGATTTTGATGCAAAACGACGTTTCAGACGACTTTCTAGTTTTACCCGAGACTTGAAACCCAATGTAAAATGACCAAAATACCCCTGCAAGTTCTGTGCAGGTTTGACTATTTTATTTTAAAAACGCAGGTTTTACTTTTAAGTTTTGACCTGTTTATACACCCCCTGCAGTTTCTCCATTAAATATATTTTTCGACACTTCCTAACGGCTCAAAATCTATATATATATATATATACACACATGTCTTGTGGATTTTACAACAACGAAAAATAAATCTCGTAATGAGCATCAAATAAAAAATATAGCATAATGAATGACAGGAAATGCTTCAAGGTACCCAATCACGAAATTATGAAGCAAAACGATGAATGACGTTCATAATTTAAGTTTCAAGGTGCAAAGTAGGCAAATCTCCTTGATGCCACGATTGTCCAAAAACACAAAACATAACAAGAAAAGAATGGAACATTAACGAGTTGCGTTCCGGGAGCAAGAAGGTTAATGAAAAACAAATGATACAATTTTATAGAAGTAAAATCGTATCCCAATCTAGCGCCATAATCTAGACGATGATTTATAAAATGACGATGACGTTACCGAGATATAAGCGAACAATACACTTCGGAGTCGATACATATAAATGTCAATAAGTTAAATCTTCGCATGCCGTGTAAAACGGTGATAATAATCAACAAAATATTATGAAAAACCATGATATTATTCAACACGATTATAAGAAGTGTTTCAAAATGTGTGACTTACACAATAGCGGTTAGTCTATTCGAAGGACACATTGCTACACAATGGTCTAGAGATTATGTTTCAAGACGTCCAAGCACAAACAGCCGGAAAGCGATTTGGATATCTATATAGATATCACAAAGGGTTAAATAATGAAAGTAACACGCGCAGATGAAGGTATGTAAGGTCAAAATATAAAATTTTTGCAATAAAGGAAATTTAAATACTTCAAAAATATATACAGAAAGATCTTGAAAATTCATTGTATTTATTTAAGTTAATCATTAATAAATGATAAACTTTTATCGAAAAGTTTAACGACATAAATATATATCGATAAAGGATTATAGTATTTATTTAGAAATACTTAGCAATAAGGCATACATAATAATGTATGCTAAAGTTGTAATCCCAGAAGTAGCTTGAACCTGAAGTCACGCGAAATCATGTGCACCGACTCTTTGAAAAATAAAACCGACAGTTATAGTTTAGGTTTTTAGAAAAAGACCTAGTTCTCTATAACTCGTGGCTCTGGTACCAATCTTTAACACCCCCAAATTTACACGCAGCGGAATACATCTTTGGGTGCTAAACAATGATACAACAACACATAATTTATAAAGAACGACTCGAAAAGAGACGTTTTAGATTTATCGTTCCTAAAACATTTGTCAGAGTAGCGTAGTCCCAAGTAATCGTTACCAAAAGATAAGTTAAAACAACATATTGGTTTGTTTTAAAAATGGAACGATAAATAAATCAAAGAGTTTGAACAACAAAAGCAGTGCACAACTTCATTCCCCGTGACCTCCAAGCTTCCACTTCTTGATTACCTGAAATACATGTGAGTAAAACAATCAGCAAAAATGCCGAGTGAATCTATAGGTTTATGTAATCAATTTGAACACAAGCAAAGATTATAAGTTTGTGGCATGCTTATAAGCATCAAATAATAATTTGCATCAACAATGATAATTGTATATAGCATAAATTGCAATAAGCTCATGGAACCGAGCCCTTAGACACTCCCTTTAGAGGTCTGATAAGACAGGAGATTTATTAATTGTCGGTTACCTCTAGATTAATGGTACATTGCCGTATACCTGACTTTTCAATACAATATGCTCAAACAGTGTGGAGGTCGGGCCTAAGCTTCTATGACAAGTCCACAAAAACTGAACCGGGGCGGCTTCCCCCATAAATCTATTAATTGTACTAGCGGTTAACCCATCATAGGTTAATTAACGGTCCATAATTGAGGTTTTAACAAAGACAATCACTTAATGCAATTTAAAGGCAACCACAGGTCCATTCATAGAGGGACAAAGCATACCATAAAAATCTTATGTTCTAAGTTTATAAAACATGTATTCCCCCTCGCGGGTTTAAAATCATTTAATAACTAGTATAAAGCGAGGCTATAGACTCACCTTAGCCGATAGTGGTAATGAGAGGATTGCCGACGATAGATGATGCCTTTCAAACACGAGAACCGCAACCTATCAAATGAGGTGCGTTCATTAATAATAGACTCGAGAAATAAATCATACATAAGAATATAAAACTCGACTCATATAATCACGACAAACTCGAGAGAAAACGATACAAGTGATACTATTACACTCTCCTATATATTCATTTTATTATTCTATGCCTTTAATAAAAATCTGTCGGAACATACCGAATGTTCAAGCCGTTTTCCCATACTTAAACATATCAACTTTTTATGATACTACTAAGAGAACTTACTTACTATATGTAGAAAGTCCTCCCAAGAGCCCATAAAAAGATTTTACTTCTAAAGTTCCCTGCCCGGCTCATCTTTGAATCACAAAATCCGGACAGTTTAGGGACCTTGACTTACGAAACCATTTTGACCATTCTAAACAACTCCGTTTGTAAAACCGCCACTTGATTCTAAAAATAGACTCAAAATGCTAAACTTGGAGCCTGAGAACATCCCTTGAATCATTTTGAAACTCATTTTATAGTCCCCGAGATTCGATCCAAATATCGACAACAATTTTCAGATTGTGTCGACACTCGTCTCCCGGTACACGAAAATCAAACAAGTGTAACTTCCACCTTGTTTGGAGTTGGAAGGCCTACTTTATATCAAATCGAAGCTAACGAAATTCTCTACAACATAATCCCATCATATCATCCTATATTCAGACTTAAGACCATCGAAAATGGCCTCAAACCTACTGCCCAAAATCACCTTTCAAAACTCCCACAAAATCATGTTTTTGATCAAAACCAATCATTTTTATCATCAACCTAACATCCTAATATCACCATGAACCAATCCTAACACTTGTATCATCATCAAAATCAAAAACCCAAAAATTAAAAATCAACTTTTTAACAAAAACATTGCAATAACATCATTTGATCATCACTAGTAACATATGCATGATCAAAATCTCCACCTAACAATAAAAAAAAATAAAACTTGATGCATGTAGCTAAAACTAGTACCAAAATGTGCTCCTTTGAATTGGAAGATTCAAACTAGAATTTGAGAAAATTGGAAGAAAAGGAAGGGTGGGGTGTATGGCTAAAGAAAGAAAAAAAGGAAAGGAAGAGAATTTTTGGTTGAAATGAATTTAAAAATGAATAAGTGCCAGTGGAATTTATTTATATAGTGTAAGGTTAGGGTAGTTTTTGCCAATTTGTGATAGTTTTGGTCCTAAATATAAATATTAGTTAAAAAGCAGTAAATGACTAAAAGTCAATTTTACAAATATTTACGGGACTCGGGTTTCGTAAAAATACTTTTTAAAAGTTTAAACGCACACGAAAAATAGTAATATAACGACTCGATACGTAATTAAAACGATATCGTCGAAAATATTAAATATCGAAACGATCGATAATAAAATATAAAATTTTTGGCATCCGTCGGTATCGCGATCACTAGTAGTCCTCGTTACTCGCCAAGATATTAAAATATAATATTTAATATCGGTTTCAACTTAAACCGTTAAACATAATAATATTTAACGTTATAAAATACTTCAAAATAATTGAAAGTAGAATTAAATTATGACCTTATTTTTACGGGTTTTACAGATTATGGAGGATTTTGAGATTTAGTCATGTTGGAATCTCATAAGTATAAGTATTCTATTCCTGTCATTTCTGATTTTATGTATCTTATCTGAAGAGGTTGTACTAATGGCAAATTATGAAGGCAGACATTGCCTCATACATTAGTAAACGTCTAGCTATTGCAAAGGTCATCATCTGAATTTGATTCGATTTGGGTCATCGTCGAAGACTGACCAAATCTGCTAATATCATTCTTGTTAATGATAGATTCTTAATGAAGAAATTGACTCTTTTGTATTTAAAGGAGTTATGTAAACATGGTGTGCCTGTATCGATCATCTCAATCAAGATCCTCGCTTCGCATAGAATTTCTAGAGATTTGCTCAGAAGTCATTGAGAACGAATCTTGATGAGAGTACTGTGTACCACCCCAATCGAAGGGATGAGGTAAAGTAACGATACAAAATACTATAAGTTCTGTTTTATGTTTGAATGATTGAACTTTGGTAATGAACCGTATAATCGTTTCCTTTGGAAAGATTATCATTGATAATTATCGTATTAGGATCGAGATCGAATCTTGTTAGGATCTAAACATAAGAGTATCAGTAAGTAAGGATTGGGATGAAGACATCCGACATACATACACCCATTGTGAGTTGGACATGTCTTTTAGGTTTAAGGTTTCCTTTGATGGCGAACCTAACCTTACAAAATACTCGACCCGCGAGACCTGAAATGATTGTTGAAATTAGGATCCGATTATTGACTGCCGGTAGTGGGCAGGAAGTTATGTGAATATGAAATGTAGATCTTGAAGTGCCAGATGGGTAGCGAAGTTATGCCAAAAATTTTAACCATGAAAAAATGAATTGATGATCTGAAAGATCATGGGATATAAGTCCCCGTTGTATGGGACCATTGAGATGATGTAAAAGATTGGTTTGAAAGGCATATAAGCTGGATCTACCCTAGGACTTCAAGAGATGCGTGAATTATGTTTCGTATATTGAACTTGATAAAATGCCTATCAAGTGAAAATCTGACTATTCCTTAATGAAGTTTAGATCGGCGAAAAGTTGCATTCATCAAAAACCCGTGAACATCATGGATAGAGAAAGTAAGTCAACATTCAGCCTGATCTTATTCCCGTAGTTATGTTTGATGAAACTCGCGTATTGTAATGAATTGCACTTGTGAGAAAAGACCAAATGTGGAGGAAATACCCACATGGCCTTAACTCTATAAGAAGCGAGTAGTAAGGTAAGATGATCTTTGAGGACAAAGATCCTGTTTAGGGGTAAATGCTGTGACAATCCGTCAATTTATGGTTTATATTTTATTCTCAAATATTATTTAAAAACATTATTTTAATGTTACAATATGAACTCACTTATTTTTGGGAAGAAATTTGGGTTTACGTCTTGAAGTCGTATCGACTACGTCTAAACCGGAGGATTCTACGTTACGTGCTTACGTTTACATACACCGTTTTGGTAACAGTCCGACATTTCAGAAAATAAATTTATCCGTGAATATTATTTTGGAGTTTTTAATTTGTGTTGGTTCATAAACTCACAAATTTACGAGAAGAGATTAGGACTTACGATTATAATTTAACGTCCTTTACGACTAAACCGGAAACCTTAGGAATACGTATTTACGTTTTTGAACTTCAATTTTGATGAGACAAATTTTATTAGATTCGTTTTGTGCCGTTGATTCATAATTTATAAAAACTTTTTTCGTAAAACGACCCGAGGGCACGCAAATCGAGGAAACTAGAATCGAGGATTACCCGTAAATAAATGGGGATGAGACAAGATAACACTTGTCCAACGCCCACTCATAACCGGCCAAAGCTTCCCTAACACACCAAGATGTGTCAAAAGCTTACTAAGTAAGCTAGGACACTTTTCCTAGCTACTTACACAAACAACTAACTTGTCAAAACTAGCAACTCAAACCACACACATCCATTTCCATCCATGCAAACCACCACAACTTTCTCTCTTTCTTGCCCAAAATTCGTCCCATATTCATCAATAAACACCCTCATTTGATCAATTTTAACCATGAAATCATGTGTTATTCACACATATGATGAAGCCCTTTTAAAGCTCTATAGATTGGTGGTGATTTTAACATCTAGAAAGAAGTTTTCAAAGGAGTCAAGGGCTGATTTTCCACAAGATGTTCATGAAGATAGGTGATCTTGAAGTTGATATTGGTATATCACAAGTCTTCCATCCAAATCCAAGCCTTGTTCATCAACCTCACATTTTCATCACTATGGTGGTATAAGGATCATTCTTCCTATCCTTCTTGTTATTTTGATTATGTAATCATGTATTTTATTTCCTATTTTAAATGTATATGATGAATATATGATGATAAAAGTATTGTGTGGGGATTTGGTGTTGAAAGACATGGGTAAAAAGATGAAAAACTATATGTAAAAATGGTTAATCTTGCTTAATTTAGTAGGCTGTATAAAAACAGTAAATAATCATATGATGTACTGATAAAATGGTATAGATGAATTGATATACAGTGAATATTAAGACTTGTACACATGTGAGAGTTGTCCATGCAATGGAATCATAAAAATGAGTGAGATATGATCAAAACAAGTTTAGAGTGCAAATCTGAGTACACTGTTTTGGACGAATTTTATAAAATACTTAGAGATTGATTCATCAGTAGCTATAAGAGGAATAACATGAAGCACATATCATGTAGTTTCTGTGATAAAAATTTGGGGTTCTATCTCCATGTAGAACTCTAGATATGATCATTTTAGTAAACTAGATTTTTAGGACTGATTTTGTGAAATTAAAGTTTAATATTATTATATAAGCACTCAAATAAATATAGTATAAAATGTGAATTAAAACCCATTAACTTATATATTTCATTTATTAAAAATGAATAAGGATAAATAAATGGACATTATATAAAAATGGTAGTTTGGTAAGTTTTATAAGTTATAAAAACTATATACTAAGTTTTACGTCTTTTCGGCTAAAACCGAAAGATTAACGTTTTTGTTAAATAAAACTTAGACGGTTGGACCCGTCTAATGTAAACTTTTATAAACTCACATACTGATATATAAACATATATAACAAGTAAAAATCGATAAAACCCGAGCTTTACAACATATAGACATTAACGGGCCAAAGTAGCCTTAATGGACAATAAACCCGACAAATTTGGTAAAACACTTATAAACTTATATATTGGGCTTAACCCATTTGGGCCCAACATGTAAAGTGTAATACTGATAATAAAAGTATAATTGGGCTAATATAATATATTGGGCTTGTAATGGGCCCATTGGGCTTCAAAATGTAAACAAGTTGAACTAGTGTAACTAGTCTTGAAAATTACCAATACATAACACTAAAATAAGTAAATGAGAATGTATAAACCCACTTGATCATCATCATATATATATAAAATTATCATACATATACATAACTATTATTTTTATGAATTCATTGGACACAAGTCTAAGACGAGTATTATTTGTCTAGGTTTCCGTGATTGAAGCACGTACCGTACGTCCGAATTGCCGATAACCCGCTTTCCCACATCAACGTGAGTTCATAGCCTCGCACTCTATTAAATGTTTTTATGAAATGTTTTATAAACCCGCGAGGGAGATAACATGTTAGTTTTGATAAAATAGGACACCATTTGTCCCGATTGTTTGTTTATTGATTTGGACCCGAATGATTGTATGACCCGATGAATGAATATATGACCTGATAAATGAAATGAAATGGATTATTAAAGTTAGGTTATGTCACTAAAAGTCCTATTAGCATGAATTGTGAACTACCGGGATTTGGTAGACGCTTATGCATATAATAGAACTATTTGGGGACGATCACCCCAGTTCGCGCCTTGACGGTTGATCCCCGTCGTGCCACATTGATTGGTAAGCGAATTTATGTATGAGAAGATTTCCATAGCGTGATTTTTGTGACGACACGCTAACTTAGATGGGCAAATTGAGTTTCGGGCTAGCTACCCGTTGTTTGTTGTTGTAAGGTAACAATGTCATGCGGCTTATAATAATCCAATTAACGAAATACTGCTATACGCACTGAATTACAATGAATTGCCTGACTAGCAATACGGGGTCTTATTATTGATTTTATGTTCGTGTTTTGTTTTTTCATAACCATATTCATATAACGGTTTTTATTTAACTCTATACAACGTTATAAAACGTATTGTATGATGTTTTTAACGACAATGGTTCGTATAATGATTTTTGAAGGCAAAAGCCTATATTATGATTTTTGATAAAGATTTGTATAAAAATGACTTTGGCTATTTTATGGCCTATTACGAAGATTTGTACAAAAATGATTTTCGGTAATTATTTTATACCGATGTTATATTGATGGATTTAATTAAACTCTATGAATTCACTCGGCGTTTTCGCTGACCTTTTCTTTTAACATGTTTTATCTCAGGTACTTGAAGGTAATTCTCGGGAAGACGACAAGAATTCATGGCCCGCACTTAAACAACAATTTCCATTCAAATATTTTGTAAAATTGTATGAAATACTATGACTTGGGACCTATGTAAATCTGATATTTATGAATGGAAATGCTTTATTATTAAACGACGCGATTTTTATGCGGTGTCTATGATGTGAGTAATGTGCTATCCCGTAACACCAACGAGTCTTCCGCTGTAATTGAATTGTGTAAATTTGGGGGTGTTACAAATTCTATCTCATAACTCTTTGGCAACTTTATGTTTGCTGAAGAGTTTGTAGACATCTGGAGGAAGGGCTTGGAGAATGATGTTTGTTGCTTGTTTATCACACTTGTCTTGACATTTAGCATCTCCAGTTAGTTCACCCGTTGTGCGAGGACGAGTAACAGCACCTTCCATCACAGTACCATATACCAATGGTCCATTGAGCATCGATGCCCAAATAAGATGTCCATTCTCTTTGTTCAACATATAAAGTTCCATGCGGGAAGCCCAATCCTCGTACATAGTTTTCACCAACATTGGTGGACGATTATCCGTACCCGAGAGGATGGACTTATCCGTAAGAGATGTGTACTCCATTTTGATAAGTAAAGATTTACAAATGTTGATCGAACAATGAGAGAAAGTGAATGTGTTTGTTGTATTGTTGAATTAAAGATGTTGTTATCTTTTTGTTGTGTATGTTTTTGAAAATTACCAAATTAATACAAAGTAGAAAAATCCTCTAAGTTATGCAAATTTTATCCCAAAAAGCAAATTCTATCGGAATGTCTCTTGTATCGAAATGACACTTGTATCGCAATATGTCCACTGTCGCAATATAAAGTCTGTCGGAATACCCCTACAATCGCAATATGTCCACTGTCGGAATATGAGGACTGTCGCAATGGTACTCGTATCGCAATGTGACACCTATCGGAATATGAGGACTGTCGTAATGGTACTCGTATCGCAATGTGACATCTATCGGAATATTAGGACTATCGCAATATGGCAAATGAAATTTTGGCAGAGTAACGTTTCAATAAGCCTTAATTCCGTCGCAATCCACGATCGCAATGAACGTTCGCAATGTACGTCGGAATAAGGGGTATCGCAATACCTGGTGATCGCAATACCTGGTGATCGCAAAGTAAAACCCTAGGGTTATTGCGATCAAACTGTACTTACCTGTACTATTCCGATGAATTCTGTCGCAATGGAAAGATAAATTTCGCAACTTTAAGGCAAAGAAATTCGCAACTTTGAGCCAAAATATTTGTGTTTTAACCCAAACCAAAATACCCAAATCACTAATACTACTATGAAGAAGGTATACGAATCACTTAGAATACTAAACACACCAAAAAAAATTGAAGCTTTGGTAAAAGAGATCAAAAAACCTACGAAATGCTTAAATAAGCATGAACAACAAACAAAACAACCTTTATTTCATCCCATGGCTCTTGATACCATTTGTAGGATATGTAAATCTTGCTTATGTTTAGAGAGAGAAAGAGATAGAAAGATAGATGATTTCACACACACTTTAGAGAGAGAAAGTGATTAACTATGTGTAAAAATGAAATGAAACCACCACCCTCTCCATCCAAGGAGAGGGTTTATATACCCAAGCCCATGAGATGGGCTTGGGCTTACAAGTTGGGTCGGCCTACACATGTTTTAGGCTTGACATGGCCTTAATTGTTTAATATTAGTGAAACTAAACTACGAGCTATTACTTAGACTATTGTTGGAGTGACCGATCCTTTCTAATATGTAAAACGTATTTCCAACAGATATTTATGTTGGAAATACGTTTTTCGTATTTAGAAAGTGTCGGTCATTCCAAAAATATAGTTAATCCAAAAATATAGTTAAAGGCTCGTAGTATAAGTTAGTTACGTTTTATATTAGCCCGACCCATGAGCATGTTCATGGGCCGGAAGCCTAAGTCCACTAATGGACTTGGGTATATAAACCCCTTTCCTTCATGGAAAGGGGTGTTGGTTGTTTCATTTATTTCATATATTACACACATTTTCTCTCATCTTTCTCTGTCTGCTTTCTCTCTCAAGAAACATCAACCCTCTTGTTAGATCATAGATTACCAAGGTTCTACAATTGGTAACAAGAGCCATGGGATGAAATAGAGGTAGGTTTTGTGTTGTTCATGCTTATTTTTAGTGTGTGCGTGTGTTTTTTATTGATCTATACCCAAGTTTCAATTTTTTTTCGTGTTTTTGTTATTCCAAGTAATCCACATATCTTCTACATAGTTGTGGTAGAGATTTGGGTGGGGTTTGGTTAAAATCACGGTTTTTTAGGAAAAAATCTCATTTTTTTATCTCAAGTTTCGGAACAGTAACATTATTGCGACAGATTGGCTTGATTTCCATTGCAAAGGCCTAGGGTTTCTGTATTGCGACCATTATTGCGACCATTATTGCGATAGGGTTTCTCATTGCGATACACATTGCTACATAGTTATTTTGTGTGCATTGCGACAGATATTGTGGTATTGCGATAGATCAATCTTCAGTTATTGCGACAGCTCACTTTGTATTATTGCGACAGAGTTATTTGTGTACATTACGACAAATTCAGTTGTGTGCGTTGCGACATATTCTTTGGTATTGCGACAGATTCAGTGTGTGCATTGCGACAGATTCTTTGATACTGCGACAAATACTTGTTTGGGTATTGCGACAAAATCTTTGTGTTATTGCGGTAGAATACTTGTTGGGATTATTGCGACGGATTTTGGGTATTGTGAAGAATTTGCACAACTTAGAGGATTTTCTGACTTTGCATTTCTTTTATAGACTTTCACAAAAACACACAACCAAAAGATAAGAACATCTTGTGTAAACAACACTAAAACACTTAACCTTATTTCATTGCTCGATCATTTTGGTAATCTTTCTTCAAGTGATAAAAAATGAACTCACATTCATTCATGCCTACAATGACATCGCTTACTGACCTTTCTATCATCTCGGGTACCGATACCCTTCCACCATTGCTTATCAAAGAGCTATTTGAAGCATGGAAAGGTCGCATGATGTCGTATATTATGGGTAGACCCAGTGGGAGACGTATGGTTCAATCCATTGAGCAAGGACCACTTGATTGGGGCGAAATTACTATAGACAATGTGACTCAGCCAAGGCAATTTTCTGATTTAACGCCTGCCAACCAAATCATTGCCGATGCGGATGAGAAGGCCGTTCAGACTATACTTCAAGCTCTTCCACCTGATATTTATCGTATGCAAAGCAAACACAAGGTAGCAAAGGAGCTTTTGGATCGCTTAACAGTTTTGTTACAAGGGACTTCACTTTCCAAGCAGGAATAAGAGTGTCAACATTATGATTTGTTCGATAGGTTTTCATACATTCCAGGGGAAACTCTTCATGACTAATATTGGCGTTTCACTACGTTGATGAATGATTTGAATGTGTATAATCTAACGATTGCTTAGTTTTAGCTCAACACCAAGTTTTTGAACACGTTACCCCCAGAGTGGAGCCAATACGTCACTGACGTTAAATTGATTCGGGATTTGCACAAATCAAATTTAGATCAACTATATGCTTTCTTGCAGCAACACAAGAAGCATGTGCTCCAGAAACATATGTCTCAAGGATCTTATTCCGAACCATTGGCATTAATGGCAAATCATCCAACATTGTCATATAACAACACTCCGTATGCTATAGGACAACAATCATATCACAAGCCCATGTTTCAGACTCCAAGCTTTCCACCGTATTCGATATTACCACAACCACCTACATCATATGAGCAACAATATCAACTACCAGCACCATCATCATCACAACATGATTCACATCTATCACCATATGCTCAACATCCATACTCTCTTTATCAACCACCTACAAATCCTGCCAGCACCTACCAGCAACAAGAAGTTCCTCAACCCCACAATTCACAACATGTCAGTACTCCTTCAAGTGTATATGTAGCTCCACAAGCACCAGTTTTCTACTACGATGATGAGGTTCCAGTTCCTGAGTTGAAACTAGGGGACAATCCCACTGATGTACTAGCACAAATGTCTGCCTATATAACTCAAACGTTGAACAAAAGAGGTTAAAGAGGACCATCTCCAACAAATAATCAGTTGAGAAATTCTTTTAACTCTCGTTATCAAGCAACAATTCAAGATGGTAGAGTTACAGTGCAACCACTTTAGGGGAGACCAAGCTAATCCAATACCGGTGCACGCCCAGTTAATACTGCTCCAAGAGGAAACAATACTGGCAAAGTGAAGATGATCATCTGCTACAACTACAAAGGGGAAGGACATATGGCCCGGGAGTGTAAGAAACCCAAGAGGAAAAGGGATGGTACATGGTTTCAAGAAAAGATTTACTTGGTTAACGCTCAAGCACAAGGTCGAGAGCTCGATGAGGAGGAGTTACCATTTCTCACAAATCCAAGAGTTGCGGAAAATGAGGGACTCACAAGGTCTTTCACTCAAAATGCAGCATATCAATGCAATGATCTTGATGCATATGATTCAGACTATGACGACCTCAACACCGCCAAGGCAGCTCTTATGCCAAATCTCTCGCTCTATGGATCTGACTAAATCGCAGAGGTACCTAATACTACCAATGATAGAAATATCAATGCAAGTCCTCAGACTTTGAGTGAAACACAATCGGGAGCTATTACGAATCCGAATTCTCCTGCTCAACAAGATTTGGTAATGGTTTCGGCAACTATGCTAGGCCAAATGAATACTGCGGTCCTTGAAACCCTAAGTGTTAATCAGACCTTATCTTCCGCGCTTGCTTTGTACAAGGAAAAGGTTCAAACCTTGAAAATAACTCCTTCGGCCAATAACTTAACTAATCTAGAGTTTGATAAGTTTTGGAAAGTCCAAATGGATAACTTGCTAGAAGTTGAACATTTAAGAGCAACTCTTTCAAAAGAACTTAAAGAGAAAGAGTCAGTCGTTACTAATTCTCAAAAACTGCAAACTGATTTCGAAATTATCGAGTCTAAAAGGGTTGAAATGGAAATTAAGGCATCTGATAAAATTAAAAAGATTGAAATTTCGCTTTTAAAACAATACTCCACTTAATATTTAGTACACTTGTTTCATTCAGCTTTTAAGGAATTTACTCTATCGCGTCTAACAGACCTACCACCTAACCCAGGTTATGCAAAGCAAGCTCTTAACTACACCCCGTGACTTTATGATGCAACAAAATTAGGTTTGGTCTTAGACCCGATTGGTAATTCAAATGATTCCGAGCATATATCACTCATTGACGAGAATCGGTCAAAAATGTCTTTGGAATATCCTAAGTTTGATTATGATAAACAAAATCAAGAGAACGCAAAAACAGATTTTAGAACTCACTTTAATATACAAAGGGAATTTATCCATACACCAAATTCCGTGTACATTAGAGAAAACCCTAGTATATTTCTTACACTTGTCAACCCGAATGAACCTAAGGAAATTCCTAAGGGTCTTCCACCAGTAAGTACGGTATTGGAAAGCTTGAAAGAGATTAGACGATACTTTACCAGTTTTGACAAGGTCATTAGGGAATGTACGACTTCAATGGCTCAAACCGCTGGAGAATGGGCTTTCGAACACATGAAATCGGTGTTTGAGAAAGAGATCGTTTTGTTTGTAAACAATCTTAAAGAGGGCTTTCTAGATCTCGGAGACAATCTTAATTTCGAAATGGCTGAAGTTCAAAAAGTTTTCTATGCAATGGATGATGCTTATGAGCAAAATTTAATTGACAAAGAAAAGATTTTGTCCGAATATGACCGATTCTTGGATCAAGTGATGTCTCTCGATGTTATGCAAGTTGTGACTATTAAATGTGCTATTGAGATTACATCTGTTGTGAATAAATGTGATGATGTGAATGCTCTCTCTATGAATATTGTTGAACCTATGAATAATATAGATAATCATTCTTGTCACGAATCTGACGCTGAATTTTTAAAGCTTCAAGATTCTTATAACTCACTTTCAAAACGTTTTGACGAGCTTCAACAACATTGTATATCTCTTGAAACTGAACAACAATCTAAAAATGAAACTCTTTCCAAAACAAATGATTGTGAAAACAACGTTGAGACAAGTGACAAGATGATTCCGGTGGTTCAGACATTAGAGGAAGAAATCATGAGAGTTAAGAGAGAGTCTTTAGTAGAGAAAGTGGAACTAGAGGCTGCAGAGAATAAAAACCATGCTCTAGAAAATAGAATTACTTCAATGCTAGGGGAGTGTGATAAAGTAAAGCAGGGCTTCTCACAAATTTATGGTTCACTAGAAGAACGCTTTGCTTTTAATGCGACAGAGCAAAAGTCACTTGTTGACCAACTGAACCAAAAGTGTGAGGAAATCTCTGACTTAAATATTCAGCTCATAGACAAGAACATGGTTTTAGCTGAATTAAAGGAGACACTTCAACTCAAAGGACAAGAAGTTGTTGATAATGTAGCTACAATCTCTGCCTCGACCTCTAGTGCTAAAAAAACAAAAGAAGTTGTGCTTTATAGGAACTGGACCTTAAGAATTCAATGGTTTACATGGATTATATGAAAAAGGAAATTAGGCATGTGCTTCTTATAAGGGACATTTTAGATGACTTATATGAATCTGATCCCACAAACAACGAGTACAATGCTGCTGATTTATATATTGAGCGGGTTCAATGTTGCCTATCATACCTTAATTTCATAGGCCCACCGAGTTCTGCACCACTTAAACAACAACCTCCCACCATTGCCATGACTCCATTCAATAAGACCCCAGGAGCTAAGCCTACTTTAAACACACCCATCAGGGCAATCAAAATCTGCCACTAATGTTCCCTTGCCTTCTATAGGAGTAACTGCATCTACTAAGGCTAAAGAATCTCAAGTAAAGAAAGATAGGATCAAGCCTTCCACTAGTAGCACTATGAAGAAGAAAGTAGAAGTTCATCATAGGAATGTTATTTCAGATTTAAATAAAAAGAATCATGTAGCTAAGACAAAAGGTTCCGCCTCTATGCAGAAGCCTAAGCAAAATGTGAATTCTAATTTGAGATGTTAAAAATGTAATGAATGCATGTTTTCTCAGCGTCATGATTTATACCTTATTGACCATGTTAATGAAATGTATGCCATTAGGAACAACCTTGAATGGAAACCAACGGGGAAGAAATTCACCCAAGTTAGATGGCAATGGCAACCCACTGGTAGGACCTTCACTGCAAATGGAACTAAGTGCCCTTTAACTAGGATCACATCCACTGAAGTTAGGTCTCAACGTCCTTTAACTAGGAACTCTAGCACTAAGAAATAGAAAAAGCGCCCTTTACCTAGGTCTGCGTCTACTATTGTGCCTACCAGTGAAGAAATACCTTAGGGCTTTAGACAACTAGACTTTAAGCCGACATATAGGAAGAAAATTTGGAAGCTTAAGAACTCTTCTGATAGCAAATCTAAGATAATTATATCTGTACCTGCTAACACAGAGGAACAGTTAGATTCTGATACATCATCTTTGTCTGGTGATATTTTTAGGTGGTCCAAATCAGCCTTTGGTACTTGGACTCGGGATGCTCCAAGCATAGACCGGAGACCGCTCGATGCTCAGAAATTTCGTTAGCAAGTTTCTAGGAACGGTGAAATTTGGTAACGACCATATTGCAAAGATCATGGGTTATGGTGAATATCAGATTGGGAATGTAACGATTTCAAGGGTGTATTACGTGGAGGGACTCGGTCATAATTTATTCTCAATGGGACAATTTTGTGATTCAAACCTTGAGGTTGCTTTTCGACAACATAGTTGCTTCATTCGTGATCTTGTAGGAATTGACTTGTTAAAAGGTTCTCGAGGGGATAATCTCTACACACTTTCCATTCAAAACATGATGGCCGCCTCTCCTATATGCCTTCTCTCCAAAGCATCTAAGACCAAGTTATGGTAGTGGCATCTCCGGTTATCTCATCTTTACTTTGATGCTATTAACCATTTGGCTAAAAACGAGCTTGTTCGTGGTCTTCTAAAACTCAAATTTAACAAGGATGATTTATGTTCCGCGTGTTCATTGGGGAAAAGCACCAAGAAAGCATACAAACCTAAAGCTGAAGACACCAACCAAGAACCACTATATCTTTTGCATATGGATATTTGCGGGCCAATGCGTACGGCTAGTGTGAGTGGTCGAAAATACATCCTCGTCATGGTGGATGATTTTTCAAGGTTTACATGGGTTAAGTTCTTAGCAACCAAGGATCAAGCACCAGCATATATTATTACTTTTCTTAATATGATCCAAGTGCGTCTTAATGCTACTGTTCGCCGCATTCGAACTGATAATGGAACTGAGTTTTTTAATCAGACCCTACGAGACTACTATGAAGAGATCGGTATTTCACATGAAACTTCAGTTGCTCTCACTCCACAACAAAACGGTGTCGTGGAAAGACGTAATCGTACACTTATGTAAACTGCTATAACTATGTTGATTTATGCGAATGCTCCTTTATTCTTATCGGCTGAAGCAATGGCAACCACATGTTATACCCAAAACCGCTCTATCATTCGTAAGCGCCATAGAAAAACTCCATATGAGCTTCTTCATGGACACAAACCTGATATTTTCTTTCTTCATGTGTTTGGTGCACTGTGCTATCCAAATACTAATAGTGAGAATTTGGGCAAACTTCAACCGAAGGCTGATATTGTAATTTTCATTGGTTATTCACCCGCAAAGAAAGCTTACTGGATTTATAATCTTCGTCTTGGCAAGATAGTAGAAACTTTGGATGCCGATTTTGATGAGCTAACATGGATGGCTTCTGAGCAACGCAGCTCTAAACCCGCACTTCATGAGATGGGAACCGGTACTATTAGTTCCGGATTAACTCCCGACAGTCCTACTTCTCCATCATTTACACCACCTACAAGGCCCGAGTGGGATGAGTTATTTCAACCTATGTTTGATGATTTCTTTCATCCTCCAAGTGATGCTTCTCCAGCACCAGCAGTAGTATCTCCGATTCCCGAAGTTGTTGCTCAAGATAATGGAAATCAATCCGATGCATCTACAGTCACTACTAAACCAGATGCACCATCCCCCAACATTTCTCAAACTACACCCGAATCAATACCTCCACTCGTTCCTGATGATGTTGAAGAGGATTAGGATGATCACGACTCGGAATTTGCTCACTTACAAGAGCTTCCATTCTTTGGTTCACCAATACCCAGAAACCCTAATGGTGCGTCTACCTCAGAGGAAGCTCATGCAACCGTTTACTCCAGACTACCACGGATTAAAAATCACAACACCAAATGAACAAAGGATCACCCAATTCGCAATATTATTAGTGACATCAATCGACCAGTCTTAACACGCCATCAACTACAAGAAAGTGTTTATACTATTACTTTGATGCATTTCTCTCCGAGGTTGAACCTAAAACTTGGCAACAAGCCATGACACAATCCTCATGGATTGAAGCCATGCAAGAGGAACTTAATGAATTTCAACGACTTGAAGTATGGGAATTAGTTCCTTTACCCGACAACGTCGACATCTTTACATTATTGTGGGTATATAAGGTCAAACTCGATTAGTTCGGTAGTGTTTTAAAGAACAAGGCTAGATTGGTTGCTCGAGGTTACAAACAAGCTTTGGGTATTGACTTTGAAGAATCCTTTGCTCCTGTTGCTAGATTGGAGGCTATTAGACTATTCCTTGCTTTTGCTGCTCACATGAACATGATCGTCTACCAAATGGATGTTAAGACGGCATTTCTCAATGGTGAATTAAGGGAAAACGTCTATGTAAGCCAGCCGAATGGATTTGTCAACTCAGAGTATCATAATCATGTGTAAAAGCTTAAGAAGGCTCTTTATGGGTTGAAACAAGCTCCACGCACGTGGTACGATCTCCTATCGTCTTATCTCATCTCAGAAGGCTTCTCCAAAGGCAAAGCGGACCCGACATTGTTCATTCTCAAGGAAGGCAATGACATGATACTGGTACAAATTATGTTGATGATATAATATTTTCTGTCACTACTCAAAGACTGTCTGACCATTTTGAGAAAATCATGTCCACACGCTTTAAGATGTCGATGATGAGAAAATTTTCATTTTTCTTAGGGTTACAAATTTCTCAAAATTCCAGAGGCATTTTCATTAATCAATCCAAATATGCTCTTAAATCTTTGAAAAAATATCATTTTGAAAACTGTGACCCCGTGGATACTCCAATGGCGGAGAGATCCAAGTTGGATGACGATAGGGATGGGATTACTGTCGATCCTAAAGTTTATCGTGGAATGATTGGCACCCTTCTCTATCAGACTGCTAACAGGCCTGATTTGCAATTTGTTATATGCATGTGTTCCCGATATCAGGCTCGGCCTACCAAAAAGCACTTACATGTTGTGAAAAGGATATTTCGGTACCTTAAAGGAACACTTTATCGTGGTCTATGGTATCCGAAGGACTCCTCTATTGCATTAATATCTTATGCAAATGCGGATCATGTTGGGTGTCAAGATACTAGACGTAGCACTTCTGGCAGTGTGCAACTTCTTAGAGATAAAATGATTAGTTGGGCATCTAAAAGGAAGAAAAGCGCTGTGATATCCAGTATAGAGGCTGAATACATTTCCATGTCTGGTTGTTGTGCTTAAGTTCTATGGATGAGATCACAATTAACTGACTACGGTCTTGGTTTCAACAAAATTCTGATGTACTGTGACAACAAAAGCGCCATTGCCCTTTGCTGCAACTACGTTCAACACTCCCGGGCGAAGCATATTGACATACGCTACCACTTTATCAAAGAGCAAGTGGAGAATGGAGTGATCGAGCTATGTTTTGTCGACACTGAGTATCAGCTGGATGACATGTTCACAAAGGCTTTAGATCAAGGACGTATCATGTTTTTTATCGACAAGCTGGGCATGAAATCATTCTCACCGGCGACTCTTAAGGAGTTGGCAGAAGAATCTGCAGAATAGTGATGGTAAACTATTCTAGAGTATCCTTTTTATCGTGATCATGTATATTATCATATATATATAAACCATTAAAAGAAAAATACAAAATATAAAACCTACAAAAACCATAAAAAATATAAAATCAAGAAAATCCAAAAATATTTTTCATTTTAAATCGGGCATGTCTTTTAGTACGATAATATTTACGCCTTAGAAATGTCGATTAAAATTGACACGGAGCCATAAATAGAGTCCTTATAAAAGTTGTACATATTTTAAAACATGCCCATATGGCTTGTAGTTATTTCTAACTACAACTCGCTTTTCGCATTTAAGTCACATATTTCTTTTGAAAACGTTGGCTCACAATGGGAATTAATTTTCTAGGGCAAGGTTTACTTTAAAACCTTGTAAGGGATCAAGTTTACTTTATAACTTGGTCTAACACAAATTTTTGTACGCTTCAGTGCACTTACTTTGTTAAAATAAGAGAAATCTTATTGCCACCAGAATCGTTTCTTAAGATCACTTAATGGAAAATGTCTTCATAAGTGTTTGACTCTTTAAACAATGACTAAAACTCTTTAAATAGAAAACGGGACAAAGTTTAAGGGGGAGAAAATGTCTTTTCGTCTTGGATTTCGAAATTCATTTTCAGAAAAATGTAAAATGTCTTATGTCTTCTATCAGCTTTGCTTGGTATGTGCTTTATATATGAGATAGGATGTTTGAGGTCTTAGGATATATTTGGATAAGTGCGTTAGATGTGAAAAAAGTGTTTTCCAGAGAACTGAGGCAACGAGTCTCATGTACTTGGTCTTTACAAGTACTTACATCAAAAACCAAACAAGAAGGACCGAATTTGCATACTTTGCAAAATGGTATCAGGATTTGACCAAAGTCAAACCCCCCTCCCTTGTGTCTCATTCTCATCGCAAACACACACACATAACCCTCTCTCCCAGCCGCCATTGTTAAGGATCTTTACCTTGGATTTTCTCCTTGCTAACCTGCTGTTATAACATCTAGGTATTAAGCATTACATGCTTATCTCTGTTTATCACTTGTGTTAATCATTAAAAACGCCCCCTTTAATCTCGTTCTATTAAGATTAGGGTTTCGAATTTTAAGGTTATGAAAGATGAAATTGATTGAGGGGATTCGTTCATATAGCTTATATAAACTTAGGTTCTGAATGGTTTTGCTTAAATCCTTGTATCGAACCCGTAATTGAACCTAAAAGTTTTGTATCGAAATATCCGCCCTATATTGTGATGAACATTACGATGGCTCATTGCGACATGTCACTAGTGACATTGCGATGGTTTGGTATTGCGATGGTTTTGGTATTGCGATGGATAGTGACATTGCGATGGTGACTGTATTGCGATAGATAGACATTGCGGTAGATATGTATTGCGTTGGACATTGCGACCCATTGACATTGCGACATGGTGGTTATTACGATAGGCATTGCTATTACAATGGAAATGTTTGACTGTTATTGCGATGGAAATGTTTGTATGTTATTGCGATAGAAATGTTTAACTGTTATTGTGATGGAAATGTTGGATTGTTATTGCGACACATGTGATATATATTGACATTACGACAGGTTGTCATTACGACAGTTTGACATTGCGATACTTATGCAACATTGCAATAAATATCATATGACTACATTGCGACAACCGGGACTAATAGACTTTGTGATATGTGGAACCAATATGAACATTGCGAGATTAAGAGTTTTAAAACATAAAAATCGATAAGTATAGATTCTTCTCAAATTTGACATAATGCACGTTTCTTTAAGTTTAATCCGACAACATTTGATATGATAAGTATAAAATGATTTAGGATTTGTTCTAAGATAACGTCATCAAGCAAATTTATGTGAACTTGACACGTTTCTCCATGCAAAATGACTACAGGATGTATGACATATATAATTCTTTATCTATCATTTGCATATGTTGTTTTTTAAGCAAGAAAATGTCGATCACCGAAGAACAACAACTACAACTCGATCTTGCACTCGTTCCACTCAGTGAAAGTGTAAAACCCGCATGCTTTTACCATGAATAGTACCCTTACGATAGTACGTACATGATTAAGACTTTCCTTTTATAGCACGCTTACGTTTCATGAACAAGAGTTACAAGTATTTACGTACGTGTTATAACACGATAAGTATTTATTACGTATTAACACACGATAATTATTCCAATAATAATTATATTCACGAGCATACGAACATGAAATCATGAACGTAAATTAATCACGAGCTTTATATTACGTATGTATGTATATTTATTACGATCATGAATAAATATATTAAGTCACGATCGATAACAAATTAAATCACGTAAAAACATGAACACGAGAACACACTATTATTTTAGTCACGAGAAATGTACGGGTTACCCTTATGTGGGCCCCTACCCGCGGACACACAAGACCAAAGGGGCCAAGCCCATATTTTTACTAAACATGGAATTTAAGGAAAAGTTATTTTCATTTAACACATTTAGTGAAAACAAGAAAACCCTAAAAATCTTTTCCTTCTTCCTTTGTCTTTGGCCGCCGGGTTTAGCATCACCAAAGTGGTCATTCGGTTCGATTTTGGTCTTTGTATTATTGCAAGGATCGTTGTGTGTTCATCCTTATTCGATTCACGTGATTGGTATAACCTTTAACCTTTTTTCTTTTTATCTTTTGATTTGTGTATCACATAAAATCATGAATGTTTTTAACAATTAATTAAAAACAAGATATAAACATGTTATTTAATCATGGGGTTTAAATCAATTAAGTGTTTAGGGGTGTTTGTCATGGCCGAAGCCTAACAGAGCCCCAAAAGGGGTCTCGGCTTGGGTTTACTCGCACCACCGAGACCACATGGTCTTGGTTTGGTGGTGCTTTGGGTGGTCTCGGGTCACGGCAGCAGCAAGGAAGGGAAAACCCCGACCTAGGTCGGGGTATGGTGATGGTTACGGGTCCGGTTCATGGGTTTTAAACACGGGTCTGGTTCACATGTTAGAATAAAAACACGGTCCGGTTCATGATTTATTTTTCAAGGTTTATTATTTTTACAAGTTATATTATTTTTACAAGATTTAAATTAAATTAATTAAAAGCATGAACATGATTATTTTAATTTACATGACTTGGGTTATTAATTTAATTATTAATTCATGAATTTTAACCTAAGTAGTTATCTTTTAATTAGTGTATATAATTAATTAATTATTAAAATCATGACTTATAATTAATTAGTTTACATGACTTAGGGTATATTATTAATAGATAATAATACATGTTTTAACCTAATTATTTATTTTACCTTTATTTAATTAAATCATGCTATATTTAATTAAATACTTAAAACCTATAGTTTATTTAATTTACATGAAATAATTAATAAACTATACTATATAATCACATGACTTAGAATATTAATCAGAAAATACTTAAGCTTATATAATTAGCTTAATTATCCAACTTATATCTAATTATGGAAACTTTCTATTTTTAGAAACTTATTTATTTAAGACAGCTAATCTATTTATGGAAACTTTCTATTTTTAGAAACTTGTCTATTTTAAGCAGTAATTCTATTTTTGGAAACTTTCTATTTTTGGAAACATTCTATTTTTGGAAACTTTCTATTTTTGTTAACTTTCTATTTTTGGAAACTTTCTATTTTTGGAAACCTGCTATTTTTAGAAAGTTACTTATTACTACACAACAAGTATAATAATACATGAAATACAAGTAATACCTAATTAGAATAGAAAGAATATATGATAAACACAGTATAAATCTTAAATCAGTAAAACATGACATGAACATATAAAACAAGCTAGGACATGATATAAAACCAGTTACATACTCAGTAATCAGATACTTATACACGTATGTATTTATGTAGAATTAGTGATACCGAAGTAGGACTCTCTTCCGTTCGTCTTCTTCGTTCACTGGACATAAGGTACGGATTCTCCGTCCTTTCAGTATGGACATTCTTCCTTATTAGGATTCCCCGTATGCAGCCAACTGTTTTCCCTAGTATATGTTTTATATGTTTTTGAATTGCTTATTTTTAATTAGATACCTAAAGCCATATACATGCATGACCAGTTTCACCTAGTTATGGAGGTACCATAACCATAACACTAGAGGCACCAGTGTTATGACTCCACCACGACGGAGTGATAGCTCATGGCGTCCCTTCAGCTTTTGGCCATATTATTATTATTATCACGTGGGGTGTATGGGTGCATCCTAGTTTACATGTTTTCAGTAGATTACTCAGTGTGAATGTGGTGTGTGCCTTGCATCCTTCACAAGGAGCTGATCCCTCCTACCCAAAACAAGTATATTAAATTAGAGGCAACCCCTCTAATTTGCATGACAAGGTCACCCCTCCAAGTATTCATGCACGTTGATTTCACATGACCTATATTAGCTAATGGTTAGCATGTCAAATAGTTTTCATAAGATAAACATAAGGCTTTTCAAACTATAAAACCAGTTTTATGAACATGTTCCAGGTTTTCCAGGACTTATACATTTCCGCTGCTATTAAGTCTTTATTATGTTTCAGTCATTCATACTATGTCTATATCCGTGCACTGAGCGTTTTGCTCAGCCGTTACTTTCCTTTCCATGTCCCAAAACGGCAGGTACCCAAGACTCGAGCATTTGGAGGACGTGCATAGGATGGAAGCTGCCATAGACTTCTTCTCCTTTTTCCTTCATTTACTTATGCTTGTTTAGTCTTCCCTAGTTCATTTACTTTATTTATGTTTTGGGCTTATTTTGGGAACCGATGTTTGATTCCGGTTTTCCCTATGGTCATGTATGTTTACTATATATTACCTTGCATGCTTTGATGACACGCCATAATCACTCGTGACATTCCATTTATCAAAATGGGATGTTACAAAAAGGCTGCTACCTACAGAGAATAACTTTCGTCTGAAAGACAATTTTGATCCAATTTCTGCTGCTTTTAAAGTCGCAATGGATATCCTGGACATGTCACCACTAAAGGATGCCTTAAGAGCCACCGCATCAGTCCCTGAAGTTTATATGCATGAGTTTTGGGCAACAACATCAATCTCACAGGGAAAACAATTATCAAAGAAGATTATCACCTATATGCTCAATAAGAAGAAAATGATGCTTGACTTGAGCCAATTCAGGAAATTGTTCAAGTTCCCTAAGTTAGCAAAAGGAGAACAGCATGTTCCTAATCCAGAGAT
Source organism: Glebionis coronaria (assembly GCA_025667525.1). Lineage (NCBI taxonomy): Eukaryota > Viridiplantae > Streptophyta > Magnoliopsida > Asterales > Asteraceae > Glebionis > Glebionis coronaria. The sequence goes on along the minus strand of CM046876.1, from coordinate 93,430,615 downwards.
AGTTGAAATGCTTATAGTAATTCGAGGTTTAAACTATGAGGGAGAGATTCTTAATCTGTCTCAGTTTCACACTTCACATATCAGGCAATCGTGGAAAGCAATTTTCACTATCATCATCAAGTGCTTCACTTCAAATGTTCGTGGATCAGACACAATGAGACCCCCTCTGGCTCATATATTTTGGGGACTCTACACTGGAGCTAAAGTGGTTACACCCTACTACTTTGGGACGAATTTTGCTACCAGTTCACCGGCACCAAGAAGAAGTTTATGCATCTTCCATTTCCACGATTCACAAAGCTCATCATCAATCATTTCATTAAGAGCAACCCATCCATTGATACGCGTGGGAACTTTTTCTACCATACACTAAATAGAGACTACATGATGGAGCATATGAATGAAGACGGTCTTTCTACTAAGTACTCACTGCGTCCAGCTCTAGTATCTGATGTAATGATCAATGAAGGGATCAAAGAGAGTGAACCATATAAACAAATGCTCAGGGATATTGAAGCACATATAAAAAGATCAAACGAAGATCCATCTGCTAAGAAAAAGGGTAAAAGGAAGAAATCATTGTCAAACGCCAAAAGACTTCTTTCTCAAAAGCTAAAGGCAAGGATAAGGGAAAAGAGCAAATCTGTGATGAAGATGAAGATGAAGAAGATACTACATCATCCTTGTCTGAAGACAAAAGGATAAGAATAACACTTCAGAAGAGCAATTTGGATGCACTGGCTAAGAAAAAAGGTAGTGGTTCTGGATCAAAGACTCCTAAAGAATTAGCCCTGGAAGCTTTTGTAAATCCAGACAGCTCAACTGATGAAGAAGACCAAGAGACCAAAAAAGAAGAAGTCCCAAAAGACAAATCAATCCAAGATGATGATATCGTAGATGATTTTATCAACTATGATTATGAAGACCAAACACTAGAAGGAGGAGAAGATGATATGGAAACAGATATTTTGTATAGGGACGTCAACCTCAACAAAACACTTCTCACTCTATCAGTAATGATTGCTTCAGACGACTCTCACCTGACGTTGACTCCCACAACACAACAAACACCTCCCCCGCCACCATTTATTAGCACTATCGTGACAACCGTTCTCCTGATCGAACCCACAAACGAAACACTACAACCAATATCAACCACCACCCAACAACCAGTACCAACAACCGCCCAAATGACTGTCCCTACACAGCCACCGATCACTCAACAACCCGTACCAACCACTGCCTAAATGACTGTCCCGACACCACCACCGATCACCTAACAACCTGTATTAACCACCACCCCACAACTTGTACCATCCACAACCCCTCTAACACTCGTGGTAACACCTCCACCATCAACCGTACAACAAGTACCATCCACCTCCAATCCATTTCTCATGGTCAATGATGTAGTCATTCAGAACCTTCAAATTTTATTAGAGTCTTAGGAAAAACAGATTGCAATTCTGACAACGAGGACCACTAATCCTGGTACACGACTCCTCAGAGCACAACAACGTGACGAGTCCAAACTTAACAAGATATACGGCAGCGTCAAAAGACTTACTGAGTAGCATGAAGAGTTTATTGCCGAAAAGGAAGAACGTGACAAAGAAAACCTTGCCTTCATCGACTCCATTAATGATACTATGACTAACATCATTCAAAGCGAAGTCAAGTCATGTGTTCATTAGAAGCTTCCAGCATTACTAACAAAAGGCCTTACCGACCTTGAGTTAATGCAGACTTTAGAGACTCGATTAACCACGATTTAGTTACCATAAACAAAGGATCAACACAAGCTGCAGAGAGCTCTTGCTAAAGCAATATAGGAAGCTTCTCAAACATCACCATTGGAAGACACTGAAGTTCCTCAATCATCAAAGAAAAGGAAACGTCAAGAGCCTGAAAATGAGGATGAGGAAGTCAATGATGAAGATGAGGAAGAGGATGAAGAGGAGGAAAATACTGATAGAAATGAGGAAGAGGATGAGGATGAGGACGAGGAAGAGGAAGAAGAGGATGAGGATGAGGACGAGGAAGAAGAGGATGAGGATGACGGGGAGGATGAGGATGAGGATAGTGATAGGGATTAGGATGATGGTGACGATAATGGTGATGGGAATGGTATTGGAAAGGGTGATAAGGGTGAGGATACGGGTAAAAATGGCGAAGAGTCAGAGACGGGTGAAGACGATGAGGAAGAAAGTGATGCCGGGTACCAAAGAAAAGGTTGGTGATAAAGCACAAAAGGCGAGTGAAAACAAAGACGATGACGGGGATGATGAAACAATTGACAGCAACAAGGAGGATTCACCATGCATATCACTAACCATTGATGATGGAAATAGAGAAAAGCGTCAAAAGAGTCTCCATGGAAAATTCATCTCTAGAGAATCTTCATCTAAGGACGCAGGTAAGTCCACTGAACCGGTTCTTACTAATTTTTCACCAGTAGAACCTGTAGAACTAGTGCACGAAGACGAACCTATGCATGAAGACGAACCGATACCGTCTTTGGAACATCACTCTCCACCTCCAACATCTATTTGGAACTACACCGATATGGATATTGAAGATACAACTCAACTAGATCCTGACTTTACTGATACGTTCAATGTTGACGAGACTGTACCAGAGCAGCCTTGGCTCACACAAACAGCAACTGCACGTACAATCTCTGACCATGAAAAGGAGGATCTTACACAATTTCTCAATAATCTAATCGATTTCTCTGGATTCCTAGTGGACAAATATGGAGTAACTACCATGGATCCAAATGTACTTCAAACGATGCTTAAAGATAAAAGCTTTTGGGATACTATAAAGATTGCTAAAGATGAGGGAGCATATCACACCAATGAGCTCATGAAAGCAATGAAATCAACAGCTTCAGGTGAACAAGCTCCAGTACTTCTTCCAATAACAGCTTCTATCATTGCTGCAACCAAGCACCTCCCAATGCAGTACTTTGTCAACCGTGACCTTGATTACTTAGAAAACGGCACGAACAAGTATGCTACATCATTAACCATGGGCAAGGCAGTAAACTTGGAGAATGTTCCTTGGATTGAAGATAAGGTTTCAAACCTATGGAGTAGAAAGCTTGTTAAAGCATACGATCCATATGCAGAACTACGCATCTCTCATTGGTATGGCAAGAATAGGTTGGATTACAACTTCTTTAATCATGAGAAATCAGGTAAACTCATCACTTCAAACTGTCGAATTACAAGCATGCAGGGAGTTACTTTTCTACATATATTCAGGTATTGCAACATTAAAGAGATCAGATATAAACGAGAAGACGGTAAGATTTACACTGTAAGTGAAGGAGATCTCCAATTTCTACGCCTTGAAGATATAGAAGATTTTCTACTTATCGTGACTCAAGGGAAGGTCCCTCACTTAGAACCTGAGGTTGTCATTGCCTTAAGCTCCAACATTCGCCAATAGACTCGAAGAGTTGTGATCAAGCATCGGGTTGAAGACTTAAAACTAGGTGTGGAGAGTTATCAATCCAGGCTAAATCTGACGCGTCCTCACACAACGCCTTTGAGTCATTATCACAAAGACAAGAAGCCATATATGGGTACACTTAAACCGGAAATGGGCATCTTTTACCTGAATGAAGAAGAGGTCAAGTAATATATGAGAATATCAGAACTGCACAAATTCAACGATGGCACTCTCAAACAGGTTCGTGGCAAGCTGCTGATGCTCAATTCTAACCAAGGCCTTCTAGAACTGAAGTATCAATGGATGGCGGGTTTATCAAGAGTGCCAACTACACCATCCAGAACACTGAGGAAAAGTTAAGGGACTGACGGTTGATCCGTAGTCTGGAACGATTCGTGGGTGGCAGACCATATGGAGTTCATCATAGGCTTATGGAACAATCCATTTAAACGTGGTGATCGTACTACATCAGGTCAACTCCATACACTCACTTGTGAATATGTATATATAATTTGTGCATTAGGCTTTTGTGCCTTGTTGTAATGTGAAAGTATGATATTTTTCAAGAATTCTTATGAGATTCTAAATATTTCAAAATATATCGTACTCAAGCACTACAACTGACCCTCATTAAGTTGAGGGAGAGCATTAATATGTTCTATGGCCAACAATAGATTTCATTTTGTTACCTAAAGACCGGTTAATCCATTAATATCCAAAATATAGATGGTTAACATTTTGGATAAGGGAGAAAATGGGATTAAGGAGACTTATAAATACGTGGCTAAAAATGAAAAAGGCTTAATAGAAAATCCAACTTGATATGTGCTATGCATATGTTAAGGGGGAGCATTTTATATCAAAAAATGTCGAAGGTACAAAAACTCTTGATATTTATATCACAAGTACCTTAGCGATTTTAAGGAATTTTCATGGAGACTAACACTTACCCAAAACACACTTAATTCACGACGGTTGTGGTGACAAAAGGGTGGTAGTATTAGGTACTAGTCCAATGATTCTTCCAAGAACCGGAGGAATCTTCCCAAGGATAATTCCATAGTTAGAAAATAGAACTCCTTAGGAAAGATGGGGAATGGATTGTGAACGTAGCTGAATGTCGACCAAATACTGATGCTAGAATTGGAATAATCACAACAAGGTGCTAGTGATGATATATTGGTAAGCATTGAAGGGTTGAAGAATGAAAAAGAAATGTAAAGATAAAGGGTGTAAAGAAAGAAGCTCTCCTTACAACTTAGGCAGAAACTGGGTGAACTTATCTTGAAGACAAAAGTATCATGGACCCAGTGATGCGATGCACAACCCCTCTAAGCCAACTCAAATGTCTCTTAAAATATATTTGTTTTAATGTCACGGAGTTCAACATGTTATCCATTGGTTTATTCACACCGAATAAATTGATATTGAAAAGGTGGCAATCCTCTCCAGCCTCCGCTCACCAAAACAAAATGCACTATTAAGTCTAGAACTACGAGATCATCAAAAGTCTCATTAGGACACAATTTTAAAACAAGAAAGATTTCTTATGAGTCCTACGCAATATTCTTGAAATATTGCCAGAACATCTGAGTGATACGAAAGTATTACAATGAAGATGGAAATCCTGCTTGAGCCAACATCAAAAAAGCTCATGGTAGGTGACACGTGCGGTTCTTGAAGAACTAATCTTGTGATAACTGGAAAGAAACGATGGTTTGACTCTTAACTGAGATTAAACTTGTTCCAGGGCCTCTACGCAAAATCCAAGTGATATTGCCAGAACACTCAGAGTGGCACTCTTTAGTGTTCACAGTGAAGAATGGAAATCCTTCTAGTGTCAACATCAAACAGCACTGAGGTAGGTGACAAGCAAGATTCTATTAGAATCAAGCTAGTGACAATTGGAAAGCAACAATGGTGAAAATCTTAATTGAAATTCACTTGTTCCAGGTTCATGAATTGACGGCTTCAATCATAAGGATATTTATTATCCAAATGATTCACTCTTTATGTTCGCAGTCAGCTTTGGACGGTCGAATAAAGAGAACAGGTTTACCAAAAAAATCTTGTCAAGGAGATCTTTAATTAGAGCTACCTGTCACAAGTACAATATTTTTTATCGTCCAACAGTATTCACCGACCGGAGGTAAAATGCTACCGAATCAGAATAAAATGTCAAATCCATTTTATTCGTGTCTTATTATGTTGCTTCATTTGAAGACGATGGCGTTGCGGTGTACCATATGAAGTCGTCCTCACATATTTATTCTTTCAGCATCAAATATTTCAGCAAAATTCAAGAAAGTCTGACCTAAAAGTCTTCCGCTGTATCAACTCTGAAACTTTCAAGAATTCAACAAAGAATGGGTATATGGGACATGAAGTCACGAAGAGGCGAACATCACAAGAAGGCAAAGACTACACGTGAAAGGCCAAAAGAATATGCTCTAAGCCAAAGCCTGATGGTAATCAAAACATATTCACAAGTATAAAGAAAAGAAATAGAAGTAAAGAGAAAGTGGACTACGAGCACGAAAACAAAGATCTAACATGCTAAATTACAAAGTTCTAATCTAGCATGTTAGATCTTCTTTTTATATTAGCTCGACCCATGAGCATGTTCATGGGCCAGAAGCCCAAGTCCACTAATGGAATTGGGTTTATAAAACCCTTTCCTTCATGGAAAGGGGTGTTGGTTGTTTCATTTATTTCATATATTACACATATTTTCTCTCATCTTTCCCTCTCTACTTTCTCTCTCTAGAAACATCAACCCTCTAGTTAGATCATAGATTACCAAGGTTCTACAATTTATTAGTCCGAAAATAAAGTAGCACGATTTAATTGATAGTTAGCTAAAGGACAAAATCTTTTAAAACGGCTTCTCACAATCTTCTTAAGTTCATATCTTGGCATAACTCGTTTCACGATTTGAGACCTTTCTCGGACCGGTATTTGGCATGTACTTCATACTTTGAATCTTGGAAGACGTTCTTGAAATAATGGTCTTCTCTTCATATTTGTAATTTCTTCACTTGATGTTATTGAGAGATTCTTTAAACTTGGACCACGACTTCATCATTTTTCTTCAGTCTTTATTTTTGATTTTGATATACAACGATCCGCCTCCTTTTAGTACCTTGGATATATTTATCCTCATACCTTGTTAGGGTCTTTTTGGATAGACTTCTCCACGATCTTTAGGGGAGTATATTGCTTTTTGTCGTGTGTCTTGATCCTTCATATTAATTTTGGAATAATGATACTTCACATCATCTTGGATCTTTAGCAACAAAATGGAGTCCTCACGCCTTGTTAGGGCCTTTTTTGAACTTCGCCAATCTTCGCATCCCGCTTTAATAAGTTATGCCTTGGCTATGAACTCTATTCGAACACGAGCAACTTTTAAACGATCTTGGGCTAGAAGCTAAGTAACCTTTTAAATCGTACGACCTTACTTATTGCAATTTATTTATCCTAAAGCATTGATCTTATGGGAGAAAAAGCCACAATTAAAAACATATGAGTTTTTGAAAGAACATTTTCATGTTCTACGTTAGCATGATCACTTTTCTAACTCTATCACTTCTCGTTTTCCACTATTTAAAGACCTCTAATTAAAGAGACTCGTGAATACTTAGCCATGCAAGTCAAAATTAAGCTAAATTTAGATTAGCTTTATTAAGACTATATTAAATCGAAGTTTTGGGTTTTCAAATCACCTATAGGAGCTTGCACTTTCTTAGAATTTTTCAAGCTTTAGAGAATGCATTTTAAAGTTCCCTTTATAAATGACTTTCTAGGATCAATTATAGGAACTTGCGAAAAGTTCTTGTTCTTAACCCGTATGAGCTAAGACTTTCACGTTTTAAAGTTCCCTACATAAAAGTCTAGCAAAACTTGATTCAAGCGGGTTAAGGAATGTAAAGTGCTCCAAATGGCCATCAAGTCAAAAATTAGCTCTTATTCTACCGAACAGAAAATATACATTCGTGTGTTAAATCACTTATGAACACTGAGAAATTTTTTAAAATTTGGCCATTTTAGCCTTATTTGTAACAAAATAAAACAAAACGATGGAAATTAGAAAGCGTGGAAGCGTAGCAAGGCAAGTATCTATTCACCCCCAATACTAAAAGTAAACATTGTCCTTAATGTTTCGAGTCTAAAGGTGGAGCACTCCCATACTAGAGATGAAGAGTTGAATGCTTAGGATGTAGCATGGAAAGAGTGATAAACAATATATCTAAAGTTGTTTATGAATTATGCTAAAAGATAACTGTTAGAACAATAAAGGATATGCCATGGATTCGTGAGAAACTTCTTCAAGCAAACGATCGAGGCTCACGTAAACGAACATGAGAGTCTTCAACCGCGGTGATGATGTTGATCTAGATAACACATTCACAAACAACCACGAGACAACGAGTTGGAAGGGCACAAATCCCCTCACATTAACTACATTAGAAAGCGATAATATGTACATGAATAAGCATGGTAACACTCCCACGAAGCACCTCGTTTTTTATTACCGAGTCATGAGCTCGACTCGATGACCTCAATGCTAATTATCATTGGGGAAAGTGACTTGGTCGAGGTCGTCCAAAGAAGGGACTTCCCCACCGCAGTAGTGCATAAGCCTATGTCAATTCACCTTGAAATTAGGACCATCATTTTGAGCTAGCTCAATGGTCCCATATGGAAAAACTTGTGTTATGGTGAACGGAACCGACAAACGAGATTTCAATTTCCCGGAAAATATCTTCAAACGAGAGCTAAAAAGTAACACTTGATCACCAAAGTTAAAAACCCGGTTTTTAATCTTTGAATCATGAAACTTTTTTGTGTTTTCCTTAAAAATCAATGAATTTTCATAAGCATTATCACGTAATTCATCTAATTCATTAAGTTGTTTTTTCCGGTGATCTCCCGTGGTCTTTAAGTCATAGTTGGCATGCTTTAGGGCCCAATATGCCTTGTGTTCCAATTCAATAGTCAAGTGGCAATTCTTTCCATATACCAACTTATAAGGAGTACAACCGAGAGGTGTCTTATAAGTGGTACGAAAGTCACATAAAGCATCATCGAGTTTGTCGAACCATGAAGCACGGTTTTCTCCAATCGACCTTTCCAAAATCCTCTTCAAAGCTCGGTTTGAAACCTCGACTTGCCCACTCATTTGCGGGTGATAAGCCGTAGAAAGACGATGTGTAACTCCATATTTCTTTAGAACCTTTTCGAAATGGTCATTACAAAAATGGGTTCCACGATCGCTTATAATAGCAAGAGGGGTTCCAAACTGAGAGAATAGTTGATTTAAAAAATTCACTACCACAGGAGCATCATTCGTAGGCAAAGCCTTAGCTTCCACCCACTTAGATAGGTAGTCGACGACGACGAGGATATACTTGTTACCATGAGACGATGGGAACGGCCCCATAAAGTCAATGCCCCAAACGTCAAAAATCTCACACACTTGAATTAGGTTTTGCGTCATTTCATCCTTTTGAGAGGATTTTCCTTGACGTTGGCAAGAATCACACGACTTAACAAGTGCGTGTGCATCAAGATAGATCGTAGGCCAAAAGAAGCCGACATCAAACACTTTTTTAGCCGTGAAGTTAGCACCGTGGTGACCTCCCGTGGGTCCCTCGTGACAAGCTCTAAGGATGTTAGAAGCTTCGATACCAAAAACACAACATCGAACGAGTTGATACGCACACACCCGAAAGAGATAAGGGTCGTCTCAAAAATAGAACTTGACGTTACGAAAGAATTTTCTCTTTTGTTGTGTCGTCATACCCTTGATTATAAAATTTCCCGCATGGTAATTTACAATGTCAGCAAACCATGGGGTGTCGTCTTTAGAATTCACCACACCGAGAGTCTCGAGAGGAAATGTTTCAGTAATTTCCTTGTTCTCGAACTCATTCTTGTGAGGATCTTCCAAGCGAGAGAGATGATCGGCCGCTAGATTCTTGGCTCCTTTTTTGTCAAGTATTGTGACATCAAATTCTTGTAAGAGGAGAATCCAACGGAGAAATCTCGGCATAGCATCAAGCTTAGAGAAGAGGTACTTGATAGCCGAATGATCCGTATACACGATGCTTTTTGTCAAGACGAGATAAGGTCGGAATTTCTCAAAAGCATACACCACGGCAATTAATTCTTTTTCTGTTATGGTGTATTTCAATTGAGCCTCGGTCATCGTCTTACTAGCATAATGGATAGGTCGAAAGTGTTTTTTAGGACGTTGCCCTAAAACGGACCCAATTTCATATTCACTTGCATCGCACATGATTTCAAAGGGTAATTCCCAATTAGGAGCAACAAGAACGGGAGCTTTGGTAAGTTTCCTCTTAAGAGTTTCAAAAGGTCAAACAAAATCCTCATTAAAGATGAAACGAGCATCTTTCTCAAGAAGGTGTGTCATAGGTCGAGTTATTTTCGAAAAGTCTTTGATGAATCGACGATAAAAGCCCGCGTGGCCTAGGAAACTCCTAACTACCTTAACGGTTTTGGGATGAGGTAATTTGGCGATGACGTCTATCTTAGCATTATCTACCTCAATCCCCACTTTCTAGACCTTGTGCCCTAAGATGATTCCTTATTTACATATAAAATGACATTTTTCCCAATTAAGCACAAGGTTGGTTTCTTCACAACGTTTTAAAATTTTCTCAAGATTGGATAAACACGACGTAAACGAATAACCAAACACCGAAAAGTCATCCATGAAGACTTCCATCGACTTCTCGATCATATCGTGAAAAATAGCCATCACACATCGTTGAAACATTCCCAGTACATTGCAAAGTCCGAATGGCATTCTACGATAAGCAAACGTTCCATATGGACATGTAAACGTAGTTTTCTCTTGATCACAAGGGTCGATAGGGATTTGAAAGTAACCGGAAAAACCATCTAAAAAACAATAGAAGTCATTTCCCGCGATTCGCTCCAACATTTGATCCATGAAGGGCAAGGGAAAGTGGTCTTTACGAGTGGCGTTATTTAATTTTCGGTAGTCAATACATACCCTCCAACCGGTCACAACACGAGTGGGAATTAACTCGTTGTTTTCATTGGGTACAACGGTCATTCCTCCCTTCTTAGGGACACAATGGATTGGGCTCACCCATGGGCTATCGGATATAGGATAAATCATTACCGCGTCAAGAAGTTTTAAGACCTCTTTTTTAATGACATCGTTAATTTTGGGGTTTACTTTTCTTTGACATTGAATTGCGGGTTTGTAGTACTCCTCCGTTAAAATCTTGTGAGTACAAAATTTTGGGTCGATACCCTTAATGTCGAAAATTTCCACGCAATTGCCCCTTTGTGAGCTTTTAGGATTGTCAAAAGTGCGGTTTTTTCATCATTGGAAAGATATTTCGCAATAATAACCGGCAAATTGTCATCACCTTCCAAGAATGCGTATTCGAGGTGAGGTAGAAGATCTTTCAATTCAAGGATTGGTGGATCCTCGATTGATGATTTTTGTTCAACACTTATTACTTCTATCGGCGGAAGAAATGGTGGAATGAGATTATCCCTACCAATAATCACCTCATCTTCATTGTCGATTTCATCTAAAATAAAATCACCTCCTTGGAATGGAGTGAGATTTGGTGTAGAATTAGCAAGAATCAGATCCATAATAGTGGGATTTCCACTAGACGAACTATCGGATAAACCTAACACTTCTTGTGAAAACTCATCGCAAACTACATCGACTAAGTCAATATGGTTGATGGTAGCGAATGCATAAACATGAGAAGGTGTAGAATTTTGAGTAGCGTTTATAACAAGTTCCTCCTCGTTGAATAGCAAAGTGATTTTTCTAGCATGCACATCAATGATCGATTTCGAGGTATCTAAAAATGGACGACCGAAAATTAGAGGAACTTGAGGATCCACGGGAATGTCTACTACGATAAAATCAACGGGATAGTAAAACATCCCCACTTTCACAAAAACGTCATTCGACACTCCACATGCGAGAATCATAGAATGATCAGCCATCTCGATAGACATTTCGATGGAGTAAGAGCCTAAAGTGATAGCGATTTCCACATGGAAAAAGGCATCAAATTAATGCTCGCGCCAAGATCGGCCAAGGAGAGGCATCCTTCAATTTCTTGAATATCACAAGGAATGAGAAACTTCTTGGGGTCACCAATTTTTTCCGATATTCGGTTAAGATAAATCGAAGAACAATTAGATAGCTTTGAAAGCTTTTCCTTATCATTCATCATACCTTTAAAAGTGGAGGCAAAACGAGGCATATACAACAACGCGTTGGCTAAACTCACATTAAAATGCACTTGTTGAAACATTAAAAAGCTCAATTTGTTGTTTATTACGTTCATGTAACTTTTCCTTGTTTTGTCTTGAGGGGTAAGGTAAGGGTGGTGTGGGTTGGGCGTAGGAAACGGCCTTGGAATCTCGGGTTCCATAATTGGTATTGGTTCAACCGTAGGTGTAGTTTGAGCGGTATTTCGTGGGCTTGTAATATGCTCCTTTTCTACCATCACCTCGGGTTCTTTCTCGATTTCCTTCTCTGTAGAAGTACTTGGACGAGAGATTGGTTCATTGAAAGTTTTACCACTACGAGTAGTAATAACCTTCATTTCTCCCTTCGGTTTTTCAATGGTATCACTAGGAAGACCACCCGAGGAAGACGATTTACACATGATAGCTTCAAACATACTCGCCATTCTATCTTGAAATTTTGATTGCCTGTTATCCGCTTTTAATAACTCTTGCTTAATCTCATGTTGACCTTGTTCCATCTTTTGTTGATTTTGTTGAAGACGTTGAACATTTCCTTTCATTTTATTAGCATGAGTTTTCAATTCATTAGCAAGTTCATTTTTAACTCGTTTTTCAACTCGGATCTTAAGCTAATCATTTCTCGTTGCATGTTATCAAACTTAGCATCATTTGCCTTGGCATAATCCAAAAATTCACCTTGAAGATTTTTAGTGTGACCATTTTGAAAACCTTGAGTAGTATTTTGAAAATCACGATTTTAGTTTTGATTTTTGCAGTTGCCCATTGTTCCCACTTTGGTAATTACCCTTGTTATAGTTACGTTGATTTCCTTGATAAATACCACCTTGATTGTTGTTTCGATAGTTATTAGCATTTTGATTTTGTGGAGCTTGATTTGGGCGGGAACCTTGGCCGTTTTGGTTGTTACTTCCCGTTGCTACATAAGCACTCGAAATGTTACCACCGGTGGTAATGCACTCGGAAAAATCATGAGCTCCACCACAAGATATACAACTCTTTTCAACCGCTTTAACCGATGGGTAACTCAAAGCATCTTGTGCTTTCCAATGAGTCATAAGAGATGAAAATCTAGCGAAAAACTGATTCTCCTCATTTGCTTCATCATGTAAGGCATTCATGTTACGAGACGATGATGACGAACCCATAGTGGCAACACTCGGTGTGTTACGAGGGTTATAAAACTTAGATCTATTCTCGATGACCGTTAAAGCATCATTTGTTGTTTTTCAAAAAAATTACCACCCGCGACGGTATTCAAATAATCTCGTTCATGATCGTTAAGCCCATTATAAAACGTATCAATTTGATGCAATTCGAAAAAATCATGGTGAGGACATTCATGTAACATTTCCTTAAATCGTTCCCATGCCATAGAAAAACTCTCGTTAGGTCTTTGCGTAAACCTTGAAATCTCATTTTTCAAATGTGTCGTCTTAGATGGTGGGAAAAATTGGTTCACAAACTTAGACACGAGATCACCCCATGTCAAAATCGAATTTGGCGGTTCTTTCTCGAGCCAAATTTGGGCGGGTCCATCTAAAGAGTATGGAAACAACATCATCTTAATGGCGTAGTGTGGAACATCCTTAAACATGCTTGTTGCGGCGAGACGATTGAAATTCTGTATGTGATAATGTGCGTTATCCTTTTCATGTCCGTGAAACTTGTTTGCTTGTAGCATCGACATTAAACCCGTCTTGATATCTGTTGATAAAAAACTTGGATGGTCCTTGCTTAACCCGCATTAGGCTTAATTCGGGTAGGCTGGGCTCCGGCTCTTGCACCAAGTGAATGTCTTGCTGAGATCCTGCACACTAAAACAACACGCGTTAAGCTTACCGTGGGAACGTATCCCACGATTAGACTCCAGCGTGAGAGTAAGTAATCGATTTAGGATTATGTAATTGGCTTTAGGTTGAGAGTATAGAGAATATGATACCTTTGTGGAACCCTTGGGGTTCCTTATATAGGCGGTGAAACCATAATGGGCAGTCTCCGATGCTTCGGCCCCAAGCAAAGGATAAGTGCCATAATTAGTTTGATTGTTATCTTCTAATTATGGTTAGTGTATATCCTCTACTTTAGGGTAAATCCCAATCCTAAGAAGATTGTGATTCTGTCTAACCCTGTACCGGCTGTGCTGGGCCGTGGGCCGCACACATCTTATGCGGCTGCTGTTCATTCAAGCCCATAAGCTCAAACGACATTAATCCAACCCATTCGTGATGGGCCGGATGCGAGTAGTACCCGTGGGCCGGGTTCATGACCCAGTTAGGGACTATACGTCATCATGTCCCCCCAGTCTAGTTGTTACAGCCGTAGGCGTAACCTCTAGACTAATCAATGTTTTTTATATATCGCTGTCGCAAACATAGCTGTACTCCAAAAAAGGCCGACCGGGAAACATTAATGAATGCATTAATGATAGTCATTAGTCGTACGTTTTGTCTGTAAAAGTGCACCAGACAGGCCACTCTTGAGCCACGCAAAACTGTCAAGAGGTGACCCGTGGGTCCCTCTGACGTTTCAGAAGTGTTAGTAATCCCATCCGTTAGATGGACGTAGTGGATTACACGTGGCAATCATCCAGGGCACCTCGTACATCGAGGCAACCCAATAAAAATCTAACGCGTGTAACTATGCACACACACAGTTAACAACTCCTTTCCGCCATTGTTATACCTTCGCTTAATCCTCCATTCCTTCTCCTTCTTTTTACACGGAAATCCATCACACCAGGTTAGACCACCACGCCTTTCTACTCATATTTATAAATTATGGTGAAAGATAACCCTGTGATCACGGATGTTCTTAAAGTGATGTCCCCGGAGAAATATATGGACTTCTTGTCTGTGTATTACATCCCTGAGAGCGTAAACCCCACCTATCCAGGTGACGGTGAAGCCATCACGGACGCTCCTGCTGGGAAAATAGGCGTGTACATGCGCCTATTTGACTCGACAAACTCCCGCATCCCCCTATCTAATTTCCTTGTAGACCTTCAAACATATTATGACTTCCATATATCCCAACTCCACTATATAGGAGCATGCAAGGTTAACCAATTTGAAGTTACGTGTCATGCTTGTGAGGTAACCCCTACCGTTAGCCTATTTAGGGTATTCTACGTCCCCCAAATGGTGAATGGGTGGTTGTCGTTCAAAAAATGATCCGCAACCGCCCCCATGTGTTATAAGAAACCCTTATATTCCCTCAAGAAGTGGTATGACCACTATTTTTTTGTAGATGCCAAAGTTTTTCCCACGACTTTTGTTTTCAAAACCGAAGTCCACCACGACTATCTTCCCCCAACCAACGCGTATAGCAGTCAGGATGTAAAAACATTAGATACCCATCGCACTGACTTCCACAAGGGCCTACCAGAGCATTTTTATGCTTAGTTGGGATCAGCCGCAACTATTTTGGGAGGGAGGATAGATATTTGTGCTTCCTGACCGAGCGTAGATAGGGTAGGTTTTCCGTATATAAGTATATGCATATAAATGGGAAAACAATACTTGCAAACATACTAACACATATGTATACTTATGTCCACAGAGATGAAGTTGTTCGGGCTACTACGCTAGGGGGATCCGAGCAAGGTTCCAGAGGGATCTAGACCCCTGAAAGAGGGCGAGCCCCCATTACTTGTTGCTACTGATGGCATGACTATCTCACTTGAAGAAACAAACGAGTCGCGGTCTGATGAACAGGAACCAGTGACTCAGAAGTCACCGCTGGACTTCACCAATGAAGATGGTGGTGAATTGTTATTGGAGAATGCCACCACCATCCAAGGTGAAGAACAACATAGGGATCCGTCCATCAACCGCATGGTTGATGATGATGATGAAGGGGAGGAGGAAGTGGTACAGGAGGTCGGATCCTCCACCAGCCAAAGCCTGCGTCCAGGAAGCACAAATCCACCAGGAGGGTGGTAAGAATGTAGAAATGGATGCGGGGGAACACAACGCGCCCCCCAAGAAGCTGAGGGAAGACCATCCTCAATTTCAAGAAGGGAGCAACACCACACTGTCGCAGGACAACCCCTCACTACAAGTAGACACACATGTATGGAAGGCAACGCTAGTGAGCGCCGTAGCTCCCACTATCACGGAGCTGATGATAGATGCGACGTAAGTACCTTTTTATACTCCTTCATAGTTTCTTTCCCCATGATACCACAAAAACTCATAAGTGTTTGTTAAATAACAGGGTGGATCCTTCAATAATGTCGCAGGAGAAGGAAACTGAGAGGGAACCTTCCCCCATGATATCCGCGGTGTCCCCATCTCCTTCCCCCACTCACGAAGAGGAGCCTCAGGCCGAGGGTCCAAACACCAGCCTTCGCCCGACATTGAATTTGTCCGACCTGACAAGGCTAGAGGACAAGTCCGAGTGTAAGGAGTTCATGGACCACTTGAATCCTCCCGTGCTGGCGCAAGACCTAGATGAACTCAACCATGGGGTTCTTCTCGAACAATATGATGTAGCAACGACGCACCAGATAACACTTGGTGCAGCCTTACGACGCCGTTTGGAGGAGTCCTTAGCCCATGTACGCCGTGCTGATAGGAGGATTGTTCGCATGGAAGAGATGGTGGAGAAGCATGAGAAGAAAACTGCCTCCCTGCAGGCGGATTTGGTCGTGGGTGAGGCGACAATAAAAGAACAAACCAGCCACGCCAATGCCCGTGATGAGCGCATCGCTAAGCTGGAAGCTCTTCTCGAGGCTGCCAACGGCAAGGTAGGTATTCTTATATGTTTATGTCAAATGTTTGTGCAACACCCTTCTCTTTCTTACCCATGTAGTAACCCAAATTGTTTTCATAGGTAGCCGCAGCCGAAGCTGCGACCAAATCTGCAACCGACCAAGCATCCGCCCTTGCAGAGGAGCATGAGGCATCGAAGGAAGAGTTTACCAAGGAGCGGGCGGCTTTGGAGGAGCGAACAGCTGAGGCTTTGGGCAAGGTGGAGTGTGAGCTGAATGTGCTAGCCACAGACTGTGCTGAAGTGTTGTGCCCTCACTCCTAACGGCCATTGCTGGTCATAGGTGGATGGTGGGCCAAGGGACACGTCAGGTCGTGACAAGAGTGATGGAGGCACCACAGTTTGTGCAAGCCTTTGCTGATGTCGTGTCAGATGGTATTGACCGCGACATGCATGAAGGGTTGACCATGGCTGCGGAATTAATAAGCAAGAAGGAAGATATCACTACGCATGCCTACCATAACCCTGAGGCGGAAGCAAAGATGACTGCGTCCATGGTCGCGCTGGGAGATATGGAGTACCCCTTCCTGGATGACCTTGAAGCTCTAAAGGATGCCTCCAACGAGGATATCATGGCGAAGCTTACCCCGAACCCAATCCAGCTTACACTGCCAATATATGATGCCAGTCTGAAGGTCGTGAAGGGTGAGAGGTAATTAGCTAAGGCGTTAGAAGCCAACCTAGCCAGGGCGCAGAGTGGAAAGGACGCGCGTGGTGAACCTCTCCGTGCCTTGATAGCCGAAGGCAAGAGAGAAGTAGGGGAGTTCCTGCTTCCTTGTTAGTTTAACTGTTGTAAACATTTGCACGACTTTTTATGTATTCGTACGTGTATGTACACGACTTTTATCTATAATCCTATGTGTAAACACTTTAGAATATTTATTAAGATATACGTCCGTGGTGAGGACGACGAGTTTTGTATTTATATTGAAACTTGTTTATATTCCTTAGATATCATGTATCTGTTTGCATGACGTGTCATGACTGATTAAGAATAAAACCAAGTCTATAATTTACTAGACGTGCACCGTGTGTCTGTATCATGCCCGACACTATGTAAGTACGACATGTGGAAACTTATTACAACGTATTGTAAATAAGGTGTCTAGTAGGGATACATGATCCGCGTCACTAGGGTTGCATCCCTCTTATGCGACAAGTTGAATTATTAGGTTTACTTAATCCTCTTACCCCGCATGGGAGTGAATAGTACATGTACAGTTGAATGAATGCATATGAACAAGTAATAACATACTAGAAAATAACAAATAATTCTAAAAACAGAAGACAATAATTTGTACAAGAATAGACCGTGGAGCTAGCTAGGCACCACGACGTTTTATTAGAACGGTTACGATTTTTTGATAGAATTAAAATCCTAAGACAAATAGAACCTAATAAGCATGAAAACAAAATACACGGATCTTCATTGAAGCTGACCACAGCGAAGTGTCCATGCGGAGGCCGTAGCCCTTTAGAGGTAGCATCTTTTAAGGTTGCAAATATTCCATGTACGATCCAAGTCACGGCCATCCATATCACGCAACTTTTACGCACCTAGCCCTAAAGCTTCCGTGACCTCATACGGCCCTTCCCACTTTGACCAAGTTTCCCCGTGCTCTCTACGCGAATTGTCTTGTTAGCACGATAGACAAAATCCCCCGGTCGAAAGGAAACACCCTTGACTTTGGAATCGTAATAAGCTTTCATACGTGCCTTAGACTTAGCCTCATTGATGGCTGCTATCTCTCGCTTCTCCTCTAACAAGTCTAGATTGACTCGGAGTCTCTCATCGCTTGTGACGACGTTAACCCCCGCCGTGCGGGTTGTTGGCATCCCAATTTCTGTTGGGATAACCACCTCGGTTCCATACACCGACGCGAATGGAGTGTCCCCGTTGGCTGTTTTGATCATTGTCTTGTGTGCCCATAGGACATGAGGCAGTTCATCTACCCACTTGGCGCTTCTTTCATCTACGCGTTCTTTTATACCTTCACCTAGGCTTCTATTTGCCCACTCCACGAGACCATTAGTTTGTGGGTGCTTAACTGATGTGAAACGCCGTTTGATGTTCAACGCCGTACACCAATCCTTGAAAGGATTATCCGCGAACTGCTTTCCGTTATTCGAAATGATCTCGCCTAGCAAACCAAAGCGGCACACAATATTTTCCCAAACAAAGTTTTTTACCTGTTTCCCGTAATCGTTTTGACCGCCTTAGCTTCTATCCAGCGAGTGAAATAGTCCATAGCTACAATCAAGAACTTAACGCCCCCTGAGGCAACAGGAAACGGGCCTGCGATATCAATCCCCCACTTGTAGAATGGCCATGAGGATGTGATGGGTGTTAGTTCTTGCTGTGGATGTCGCGGTACTGGCCTATGTACTTGGCAATCGCTGCATTTAAGAATCATGTCTCGCGCGTCCTGATGCATAGTCGGCCAATAGTACCTTGTGCGTAGAGCTCGTGCCACTACTGATCTAGGGCCTGCATGCATGCCGCACGACCCTTCATGGATCTCACTAATCACATAGCTAGCTTGGCGCGGCCCGACGCGCCGCAGTCACGGTTGTAGGAAGTAACGCTTGTATAGAACACCATCTCGGAGTTCGAAATGTTGCGACTTCCTTTTGACACGTCGCGTCGCCTTTTCGTCCATAGGAAGGGTCTCATCAGCTAGGAGCTGATGATCAGGGTCATCCATGTGGGCCCCTCTTCATCAACTATGGTCGCTATTTTCTCCTCCTGTAATGGACATTTCCTTGAGTATTTCAACCAACACCTGTTAGGATAGATGGGCAAAGCTTGTAGACGCGATCTTGCTAAGAGCATCCGCCTTCCTGTTCTCGCATCTTGGTACCTGCTTGATGTAGAACTTCCCAAAGCCGGTGATGAGTGACTTGACTTTCTACAAATATTAGATCATGTTATCCTCCTTAGCTACGTACCCTCCTAGGATGTGATTCACGACAAGTCGTGAGTCCACATAGGCTTCAAGGTTGTGGACTCCCATCCTAGCGGCGATTTTTAAACCCGCAATCAATGTTTCATATTCTGCCTCATTATTCGTATATGTGAACTCAAAGCGCAAGGCGTAGGTAAATTCCATTCCTTCCAGATTCGTGAGAATGAGGCCGGCTCCTGATCCATCTGCGCAAGAAGATCCATCAGTAAACAAAACCCATGGTTCCGTTAGAATTTCTTCTTTTTGCACCATTGGCTCGCCCTCCTCAGGTTTCTCAATTAGGATATCTGCCAAAATTTGGCCCTTAACGGTTGTCCTTGGTCTATAAGAGATGTTATGTTCTCCTAGTAGGACGCTCCACTTCTGCAATCTCTCGGCTACGTCCGGTTTAGAGATGATCTGTTTTATTGGATGATCAGTGATAACCACAACTGGGTGCGCCTGGAAGTACTGGTGCAGCCTTTTCGTGGTGTAAACCAATGATAAAACCAACTTCTCCATTGATGAATAATTCAACTCCGGCCCTTGCAATGCTCTGCTTATGAAGTAAACCGGCGTTTCGAATGAATCCCTATCAGTCACAAGAATTGCGCTGATTGCTCCGTACGTAGCGGACATATACATAATTAGCTCCTCCTTAAGTCGGGGTGCAACTAGCATGGGAAGAGTCGTGAGATGTTGTTTGAGCTGCCCAAAGGCTTCCTCTGCCACTTTTGTCCAACGAAAGTCTCCTTTCTTTAAGCACTTCTTGAGTTTTTTAAATAAAGGAAGTGACTTCTCCGCGGACTTTGATAAGAACCTATTAAGCCCGACCAGCTTTCCATTGAGTGATTGTACCTCCTTTAGTGTCCGAGGGGATGGTAGCTGTATCACACCGTCCCTCTTCTCCGGACAAGGTTTGATGCTGTTTGGATTAATCATATACCCAAGGAATATTCCTTCGGTTTCTCCAAACGTACACTTTTTTGGATTCAGTTTCATGTTGATATTCCTCAATCTGTCGAACGTTTCCTGGATATCACGGAGGAGCTCTTCCTCCGTATGGCTCTTGATCACCAAGTCGTCAACATAGACTTCAAGGTTACGGCCTATCTGCGAGTCGAAGGCTTTATCAACAAGTGGTTGATATGTCGCGCCGACATTCTTTAGTCCGAATGGCATCTTTGTGTAACAATACACGCCCTGACTAGTGTGGAATGCCGTCTTCTCCTCGTCTTCCTCCGCCATCTGGATCTGATGATATCCTTTGTATGCCTCTAAAAAACACTTAATAGGGTATCCACATAAGGATTCCACCTTCCAATCGATTTCTGGTAACGGATAGCAGTCTTGTGGATAAGCTTTGTTCAAGTCTGTGAAGTCCACACACATGCGCCAAATTTCGTCATGCTTCTTGACCATGACCGGATTAGATAACCACTCATGGTAATATACCTCGCGCATAATTCCTGCATCCACCATCTTCCGTACCTCTTCCAGTATTACTTGGCCGCGTTCTGGTGCTTGACCATGCTTCTTTTGCTTAACAGGGGGATATCCCGGGTGGATTTGAAGCTTATGTTCTGCTATCAAACGTGGCACACCCGTCATATGTTTTGGCTCCCATGCGAATATATCGAGGTTCGCCTTTAGGAGGGAGCACATGGCCTTCTTTCCTTTTTCCGATAGCGTTCCCCCTATCGCTACCTCTTGTTCCGGGTAGTCGGGGTGGATTACAACCTTCCAATTGGGAGGTGGTGATCCTTCCTTTATGGGAACTGGATGAACTGGTGTTGTCACGACGTAACACTTAGATGCCGGTGCGATCGAATTGTAAATAGTGACAATTCCTCCTTCAACCGGAAACTTAAGCATGTCGTGTGCTGTGGACGGGACTGCCCGTATGGCTAGGATGTCTGGTCTTCCAATAATACCATTGTACGGAGAGTGTGAACGTATCACCATGAAGTTCATCCACGCCGTAGTGGAATGATGTTTATCTCTAATGGTTACCAGTAGACGCAATTGTCCTATTGGCCAGATAGTGTCTCCACTAAAGCCAATGAGCGGCGACGTGGCCGACACTAATTGGCTTTTGATCTCTGGTCGTAGCTGTACGAAGCTATGTTCGTAGAGTACTTCAGCCGACGATCCTCCATCCACATACATACGACGAACGTTGTGGGTTCCAATGCTTACCTCAATCGTGAGAGGTGCATCGGCCACGTTGCTCGCTGTCATAGGAGGGAGCGTGATCTCTCTGCCGCGTGAAATGTTTTGACTAACTTTCTGCTTTGTGCAGCGCTGCCATGACTGGATCATATATATGGTTGAAGGCTTGTCTTCTTGGGAGTCCTTCTTGTCATACTTTTTGTTATCCTTCCCATCCTTCTAATCCTTGACCAGGTGTTTGAGTTTTCCAGATTTAATCAACGACTCTATGTGCTTCTTGAGCTGGATGCACTCTTCTGTGCCGTGACTCTTTTCGTGGTGGAATTCGTAGAAGCGATTTCCTTGACGACGGTCAACTAGAGTTGTCATTGGGGGAGGCCTTGGGAAGTTTGCCCCTACCGTCAACAAGATATATCGATAAGTCATCTTTAGGGGGGTGAATTTATCACCCGGCCGCCCTCCTTTATTCTGGCTCTTGTAATCCGAGTTCCTCCCATTGCCGTGGGTGCTTTGACCACCTGATTGCCTCTTGGGCTGGTCGCTCGATCGATTGTTATGATTCCTCTTTGTAGGATACGCCGCAGCTACCGCGGTCTCTCCTTCTACAAAGTTTCTGACCCTTTCCATGAGTTCGTCGTACCTCTCCGGTCGTTTGTCATTGAGACGCCTAATTAACTCCTTGTCTGTAATGCAATGCATGTAATCAGAAATTTTTAGGAGCTCTGGGCATGTTTTTGTGCACGTGCACTCGTCATTGAAACGTTCCATGAAGTCTTCTGTAGACTCTCTGGGCCTTTGCTTGACGGTTGCTAACGAGACCGGATCCCTATTATACTTCTTTCGCTGAGTATAATTGTTTTTGAATGCGGTGCGTAGCTCGCCGAAAATATCAATACTTCTGTGGGGGATCTTTTCAAAACAATCATGGCCATTGCCAATCAAGGTCGAATTAAACATCTTGCACCAAATAGGCATCGGTCATCGTTCAATTTTAGCCTGCGTATCAAATAATTTTAGGTGATCATCCGGATCACCAGACCCATCATAGGTTTTAACGAACGCCAGCATACGGCGGTTCTTTTCCTCAAAGTAGTTCCGTATACGAAGAGTGAAGGCGTCCTCTCTGTCATTGCACATGGAAGGGAAAGATCTTCCTCCTTTTCACTGCGATAGTAGAAATCATCGTAGTATCCTTCATCGTCCGATGGTGGTAGGGGAATATCTAGGTCGACGACGTCTGGGAGGATGGTCATCCGAATCAGACCCCGAAGGGTCATGAGGGGGAGGTGGTGCCCCACTTCTCGGTTGGATACGATGACTACACTTGTGAGAAGAGTTAGGGGCTTTCGTCCCACCAAAGTTCACCCTATCCCACACACTAGTGCGGCGATTGTTCACGGGAGTTTCTAACACCGGGCATCTAGTGGAGCCGTCAGACCTATCCCCATCCTCCTGGAATTGTTGCAATTCCTGCATAATGCGATCCCCTATGCGCTCGAATACGTTCCGAGGCTTAGGGGTTTCATCGAGGGGAGGTTGTTCCTGGGTTCGCACCCTCCTTCTCCTCTTCCGAGTTCGAGGGGAAGTACCAGGCGCGGGACTGCCAAAGTTAAGTCTGGATTAGAGGTTCCTTCCTAGGTTTAGTCTTTACGAGATGCCCGGGACGATTTTGTCAAAGTTCTGCGTGAGAACACGCTCGAGGTCCTCATCGTCGAGCGAACCAACTTCTAATTCTGGCTCGACCACTGGTGGCCTCTACGGCTCCTTGGTAGGGGCCTTTGGCGGAGTCCCCGGATCAGGATTATCTAGGGTGATGGTTGGTGGTGGGGTATTATCGGACATGCCCGCCCCACCAAGAGACTAAAAAGTGTTTCGATTATTCAGTCCTCCTGCTTGGCCACCAGAGGGCTGGGTGGAGATGAACATCCCATCACCCGTAGACTTCCGGTTCCCAGGATTCGTGTTCCTCGGGTTTCCTTGAGGGTGTCCCTTCGTCATTGAGAGAGATTTAGATTAAGATTTGAGTTTAGTTTAGTGTTCGGTTCCCACGGATGGCGCCAACTTGTTGATACAAAAGTTGGATTGTCCTTGCTTGACCCGAATTAGGTTTAATTCGGGTAGGCTGGGCTCCGGCTCTTGCACCAAGTGAATGTCTTGCTGAGATCCTGCACACTGAAACAATACGCGTTAAGCTTACCGTGGGAACGTATCCCACGATTAGACTCCAGCGTGAGAGTAAGTAATCAGTTTAGGGTTAGGTAATCGGCTGTAGGTTGAGAGTATAGAGAATATGATACCTTTGTGGAACCCTTGGGGGTTACTTATATAGGCGATGAAACCCTAATGGACTGTCACCGATGCTTCGGCCCCAAGCAAAGGATAAGTGCCATAATTATTTGATTGTTATCTTCTAATTATGGTTAGTGTATATCTTCTACTTTAGGGTAAATCCCAATCCTAAGAAGATTGTGATTATGTCTAACACTGTACCGGCTGTGCCGGGCCGTGGGCCGCACACATCTTATGCGGCCACTGTTCATTCTAGCCCATAAGCTCAAACGACATTAATGCAACCAGTTCGTGATGGGCCGGATGCGGGTAGTACCCTTGGGCCGGGTTCATGACCCGGTTGGGGACTATACGTCATCAATCTCAAAATTCTCCGCAAGGATGGCGGGAATCACAATAGCTTCTCCTAAATCCTCGATGGGTGCTTGAAGCAACTCCATCATAGTACGATTAGCCATGGCGACTATTGGTTCTACAACGGGTTCGACAACTGGAGGTTCTTCTTCAATTGGATGATCTTGGTTTCCTTCCTTTTGACGACGTTTACGAGCACGTTTTGCTTTGGAGCGGGTTTGAATAAACGTAATGTAGAATGTGGAGGTAAGCAAACAAGATTCTTTTGGGGTTTTTGTGAATTTTCAATTCTTTGTGTTTTTTATTGTTTTTAATTTTTTCTGATTTTGTGTGTATTACGTAGACTCAAATCTACCAATCTCTCCTCGAACCAGTCTCTTGATTAACGGAGTCTCAAAGAATGAAAACGATCACGTGGAGTGAACGTCTTCGATGACTTTAGAATGTTGGTGGAACACGAAAACGTTCAAAAGGTTTTAATCATAAGAAACCAAGAAAATATATATGATACGTAATAATACTTTGGGCGGAAAAACCCTCGATTAGATTTCAAAATCAAATACTCACAAGTGAACGAGGGGAATGAGGTGGCACGAAGAACTTAAGTACCTAACTTCCCTTTAACGGCCTTTTATAGCACGTTGCCTATCTATTCACTGATGTAGCTTTTTGTATACCCTTTAGGAAAAGGATGCACAAAGTAGTGGTAAGCGTTAAGTGTCGGTTTAGGAAAACCGAGCACTAATGACCCTTAAGAAAGTTCAAGTTCGTTTCCCAAGGAGGCACGTGTGTTGTGTAATGAATTGATTAATGATGATTTTATTGTTATGAGAAGAAAAGAAAATAGAAATAAGAAAGAAAGGACGGTTACGAAGACGGATCGAGCTAGGACGAAAGGATCGTTCACGTAAAACCGTAAAAACTACAAAATTAAAAATTTTAAACCTAAAAATTAATTACAAGCTAAAAGTAGTCTAAAATAATATAAATAAGAATAAAAATCCAATAAAAATATTTTAAAACCTTTTATTAATTAAATATTCAATTTTAAATACTAATTAAAGCCCTAAAATTAAATATAATTAATCAAAATGTCCAAAATATTATTTAATTGAACAAATAACTTACTTATATTATCTAAAGACTAAAAAGTATTTTTCCTAAATTTTAGAAACTATTTTTCTATTTTTAAATCACTTAAAACTATTTTTAAACTAAAATAATTATAAAAAATAATAAAATAATGCTAAAAATGATTTACCAATTTTAAAAATCCTAATATACTCCAATGAATAGTAGAAAAATGAAAAAGTTTGAAAAATATTAAATTTACCACTAAAAGACAAAAGCAGTTTAATATTAAACCCTAATTAACTTAAATTAATTCTAAAAAATAATAAAAAGATGAACAGTGAAAACTTTTTATACTAAAACTCTTAAAATGTTTTTCTAAATCTAATAAAAATGTTTAAACTGAAAACGAAGTATTTTTGGCACTAAATGCCAAAAACAGAAACATTAAATATATATTAAAAATGCTATAAAACCTAAAAAATACTAAATGAACAGTAATAAAAATTCTAATTAAACAGAAAAATCAAAAATAAAATTAGAAAAATAAAGAAACAAATTTCAAGTCCTAATTCTACTTTTTAATCACTAAAGACAAAAAAAACAGATTTATGATAGTGACATGTGATTGGTTTTGTCTGCTAGTGAAGCAGGGGTAACTATTGTGCTACCAGTGGGAAGATTGTTCCCACTGCTAGTGTATTTTGTTGGTTAGGAGACCTTAGAGCTTAGGAAATCCCTTGTGCTTGGTTTTCTTTGGACCACAAGGCACCCCCACACCAATTGGGTTGTGGGGAGTCTGAGTAAACACAAAAAATAAACAATCACTTCACAAAAATCACACAAAAATGCCAATAGAAGTTACTGATTAAGCAAAAAGGTATCTGATGAACAGTAGGCCTAGTTTACATGCATAAAAACGAATTTTAGAGGCCAATAACTTGCACAATACTCAACCAATTGACATACTAGCAACACACAATCTTGCTTAAACCTATCTCTAATAGATTATCCAAATATGATGAGCAAATTTCAACAAGAACGGTCAATCAAGGCATTTAACTGATTTTAGCTATAATACTCAAACTTTAACATGCAACTTGTTTTAAAACTCACCCAAACTGAAAACTAACAACTTATCTCACCTAATACTTAACCTAAGGAGTGATTCTAAACAGGTTTTAACCAAGACTTATGTCATTAATCTAAGTTAAACCCTTATCCCAAACACCCTTTAAAAATCTGAAAATTAACTTTTACAAACCAAATCACATCAAGCTTGCACAAATCTGCTTGACCTAGCTTCTAACATGCATATTACACTAGCATGAGCATAATCAAACCAATCAAGCAGTCACTTAAACATTTAACCAACTTTTTCACAAAGTCACAAAAATCACACAAAATCTGAAAATTTGAAAACTCAAAAAGGAAATGAGGATGCTACCTAGAGGGACCTACATCCAGGTCCCTCAGTGACTGCTATGTCACCTCCCACAAGCTCGGGCTTGTGCTGAATCTCTTGGGGCTTTTGGCTGCAAAAAGATGATAATAATGGTATCCTTTGTCCTTGCTTGATCCTACACAAACACAACCAACAAAGACACAAACTACAAGCTATATAAGCTTAGCCATAAGCTGTTGTCAGCAGCTTATGGAGAGCTTATACAACAGTAAGGGTTAACAACAAGGAAAAATAAAAAGGACTGATTTTTCTTCAAAATCTTTTTGAAACCTTAACATCCAACAAACCTTGGAACCTAGAACTTAGAACACGTTTTAAAACAAGAATAATTTCAGAAAACAAAAAAATTAATCCACTTTCACTTCATAACATGCTTGGATTTCTGAGATTAACAAAACCTTTTCAAACCTTTTTGAAACTTGAAACTTGAAACACCAAGTGTTTACACAATTTAAAAATGGAACTCAGCTAGCTTCTCAATCACAAACCAAACTTTTAATAATCATAAAAAGGAATTAAATTGTTAAAACACAAACACCAAACTTTTATATTAAGAAAAAGGGATTACAAGTGATGAAAGCTAAAAACTGGAACAACAGAAAAATGCTAAGCTATGTTGCTTTATATACTGGCTACAAGAACAATCTAGAATATAAAACCCTAATGGCATGAAATGCCAATGCTACCCTTGGACGAAAATTTGAAGTCTTGGTCAAAATTTTGCCTTCATGTGATCTCTGAAGATGCCAGCTGGTAGATAATTCATCTTGGACGTTTGTTTGGTCTTGGGGGCCAAGGAGTTGATCTCAGACGTTTATCTGGTCGGTTTTTGTTTTTGAGGAAGAAAGTGACGTGCAGGGGAGGGCCCTACACTCACATGGGGTTGTCTAGGGTCACGTTTTGAGTGTGGGTTTTGGTGAGGGTGACCTTAATCATCATTCTGGAAGGTTTCAACAAAAAACCCTTTGTCTTTAATCCAATTTTGCCTGGGAAAGTTTAGGGTTTATGGGGGGTAATTAAGGAGTGTTTAATCCGTTTTGGGGAAAAAGGTTTTTAAAAAATGTGTTTGGTGGGAAAGTTGGGAGGGTTGACTGGGTTATTGACCAGGTTTATTTAATAAACCTGGTGGGTTGGGTTGCGGGTTTGGGTAGGGTTAATGGGTAAGTGGGTGGGTATGGTGACGTGTAAGGTGAGGTGTCATGATATGAGTGATTGTGGAGGTTTGGTTGTCTGGCAGCTTGGCCCCCTCAAGTTTCCTTCTTTCTTCACTTTGTAAAAACAGCAACCAAACTTCTTTTCCTTTGTTATAAGTTTGGGAAGTTTACATTTTTGGCACAAAATGTTTTCAAGCTTGTAAACAAGGACCTTTAATTCATATTTTGGATTCTTCAAGGGTAAAACTTGTATAATCTTCAAACATGGAGGACCTTTGTTGCCAAATGATGATTTCTTCAAGGGATAATCTTGCCAAATCTTCAAAAATGAGGGACCAATGTTGACAATCTTCAATTCTTCAAGGACCATTTTGGAAATTCCAGATTCGGGTCCGGTTCATTGTGCGGCTTCGTTTCCCGTGTTCGTTTTTGATTGATTCTTGTGATCTTTTTGTCTTTTCCTCAATATCCGTACCTAAAAATACACAAGCAACAAACACGAGCATATATTTGGAAGTTTTAATGATATTTTATGCATTTTATGCCCGATTTGGACGATGAGACTATGTATAAAAGCAGTCTCATCACTCCCCACTACTAAACTATTGCCGTGCCCTCACGCAATGCTAGAATAAAGTATCGTAGCACCTCCAAAATTTAATTTTATTTACTTTATTGGAATGATAAACTAGCTACACTACTACTACTTGTGTTTTAGACATAATGTATGATTTTCATCGCAAAATGGGACGTTTAGGTTCATAGAATAAGAACACGTGAATGCTTCGTTAGAAATAATTTCATCGTCCTCGATTTTCACCCTAATTCCATGCCAAGCGTGCAACGAGATCATTGTCATTATAAGTTAGTAATGCTAACACTACTCATATGCCCTAATCACGTACTTATCCTCCCATTATTCCTAAGTTGTATCTCTTATATTTTATTTTGTCTTGAATGTTTCACGAGGATACATTGTTGACTTATGCGATAATAGAGATTTAGGTCTAAAAATAGAGTCCTAACGGTGTAACTAAGACCATCAAATCAATAACCCCTCCTAATAGACAACGATGTTAAAAAATTAAGTTGACAAGAAGAATCGATAAACACGGTTTTATAACGGTTTTGAACATGAGACTTATTACCAAGACTTTTATACGCCCCCTAACGGAAGGGCCTTATTATCTTTGGTTTACCTCCATCTTTTATTCAACTTCGCCATGAAGCTTTTATTATGAATTCGGTCTTGCCTTGCCTTTTATTATCCGCCTCATCGGTGGTTTTATTAGCCAAAGACGTATATCCTCACGCTAAGGCGAATTTTAGATCTTTAAAGCTTCGAAGATTAAGGCTTGATTCACTTTCAATTTTGCATAGATTTTTCGGCCTTGTGGGGCTTCAAATTGTTTGCTTGATTTAGGTGAGCACTTGAAATCTTATTATTAGGTGAAGCTTTTGATTATTGGGGTGCCAATACTTCAAAACCGTGACGCTGACGATACCTTAATGTCTTCCCAATTTAATTACACGGAAGCTACTAGAAAAGACTAGAAACCCAACAATCCTAACTAAACCGCTAAGTCAATATTTATTAAGCAAAAAATATTTACATGCGAAGGGAGAATAAGCAAACAACGAGAACACATGAGTTTTTGAAAGAATACGAGTACTCTACGTTTAGCATAGTAACTTATAATTAACTCTATCATTTCTCTTCCTCATTTAAGAGACTTAGCCTAATGTGTAGTTAAGGAATCAAAGCTAAGTGCTCAACACGCACGGTCGAGTCAAAAATTACTCTTATTCTCGCCATCGGAAAACCTACATTCGTGTCTTAAACACTTATGAAACATGAGAAAAATTTTAAAATTTGGCCATTTTTAGCCTTATTTTGCAACAAAACGATAAACAAAAAGATAAACTTTGGGAAGCGTGAAGGTTTGGCAAGGCAAGTATCTATTCACCCCCCCATACTAAAGTTAAACATTATCCTCAATGTTTCGAGTCTAGGGGTGCAAACACCCCCATACTAGAGACGTAGTCGAATGCCTAATCTAGCATGGAAAGGGTGTAACCACTAAATTAATAGCCGTTTATGAAGTGTGCTATAAACCTAACGTTAGAACATAAAAGGATATATCATTTGGATATTAAGAAATGTCTCCAAAGCAAACGATCGAGTGCTCCCATAAAACGAACACGAGAGGCTCCAATCGTGAAGATCATGATCTAAAAACCACAATGCACAAACAACCACGGAACAAAGGTTGGAAGGGCACAAATCCCCTCACATTAACTAATTAGAAAGCAATAATATGTACATGGATAAGCATGGGTCTCCCCCACGAGGCACCTTGTTTTTGTTAACCGAGTCAAAAGCTCGACTCGAATCCCCATAAATGTGATCATTTAGCGATAACATGGTATGGTCAATTTTTAGTGGGGCTTACATGATGAACACGGCCAAAAAACAACCGGTATTAAGGACTAAGTCCTTTGATGGGTCAAAATACCGGGATCGAAGATGGCGTTCTCGTTTTCATTGGAAAAACAAATCAACGCCACTTCATCGTGTGCCAACATAAACCCAAAGGGTTTCAAGAAAAGAGATGAGAAGAAATAGAAGGGTGGGACAATGGGTAAGTCATAAAAACATTGAGCTACTCGAGGTAGACTCGCACCAATCAAATAGAAAGATTTTCCATTTATTGCATCGGTGGAAGACCGAGATTTCCCTATATAAGCAATTCCAGGATCAAATATCTCGTCCTCGGTGGAGAAAGGGGAGGGAACATAAGGGGCTTCCACCACACTAAGTCCACACAAAGCATCGTCAAAAGGAGAAGACGAGCTTGTAGTACTCAATACACGCGGTGATGACGGAGTTAGAATTGTAGAAAAATCTTTTAAATTCAATTCAAAATCTTTTCCTTTGTCATCTTTTAAACTCTCCTTATGAAAACCCGATTTAATTATGTCAAAAATATTTGGTGTTTCTAAAGCAATGTTAGTCACACTAAAAATTCTCACATTTTGAAACCGTTTTGGTAAAGGTGGTGGTAAGTTTTCAAAACGTTTGTCAACAAAGAAAACTCCCCCATCGAGATCAACGTATTCATCATCCGAAGAATCACTCGAGATTGGAATTGTAGGCTTAACACTCTTAACCTCCACCGACGGAGGCGACGGAACTTCATTTTTCTCAACAACTCCTAAAACTCTATTTGAAATTCTTTTGCAAATGTTTTTGATGGGATTGACATTGTACAAAGACGTGATCGAATACACATGAGAAAGAGTGGAGTTTTGGGTTGCATTAATGACGAGTTCTTCCTCATTGAAACGAAGAGTGATTTTCCTAGCATGCACATCGATAAGTGCTCTCGAGGTGTCCAAAAAAGATCGACCTAAAATTAACGGAACTTTAGGATCGATGGGAATGTCAACAACAATAAAGTCTACGGGATAGTAGAACTTTCCAACTTTCACAAAGACGTCCTCGGCAACTCCACAAGCTAGAATCGTAGAATGATCGGCCATCTCGATTGACATTCTTGAAGGAGTGAGATTGGGAAGATTGAGCGATTTAAAAATCTCAAGAGGCATCAAATTAATACTAGCACCAAGATCGGCCAAGGCGTAGCATTCTTCCATGTCTTGTATAGCACATGGGATTAAAAACTTTCCAGGATCACCGACTTTTTGAGGTATACGGCTTAGAAAAACCGAAGAACAACTAGACGATTTTTGCAATTTCTCTTTGTTATTCAACATACTTTTGAAGTTCGCGGCAAATCGAGGCATCATGACTAAGGCGTTGGCAAAACTTATGTTAAAATGCATGTCACGAAACATTTTCATAAAAAGTTCAAATTGATAATTATTTCGTTCTTGTGCCTTTTCCTTGTCTCGTCTTGAAGGGTAGGGTAAAGATGGTGTGGGTTGAGGCATAGGCATAGGCATCGGCCTTGGAATCTCGGGTTCCATGATTGGTATAGGTTCAACCGTAGGTGTGGTTTGAGCGGTACTTCGTGGGCTTGGAATTTGCTTCTTTTCAACCAACACCTCGGGTTCTTTCTCTTTTTCCTTCTCCATAGAAGTACTTGGATGAGAAGTGGGTTCTTTGAAAGTTTTACCACTACGAGTAGTAATAACTGATTGTATCGTTTTCGTACACCCGAAGGTTTATCGTAGTTCCGACGAAGTGTGAATGGAAATCCGCGTTTATGTCTCAGTTTGATGCTCAAATAAAAAGGTTTTGATTTTAATATTTAAATCTACTAATTTGAAAAGACTAAAAATACAAAACGATATAAAAACGACAATTATACTACGGTTATTAGGCTAAAGGTGCCAACTAACAATAATAAGATTCTATATTAAACAAGCATAACTAAACCTACTCTAATCATGACACTAAATCTAAACATTAACAAGGCAACAATAAAAACCATATTTGAGCTAATGAAATAAAAATAAAGAAAAAGATAAGAGAAAAGAACCCGTATGACGAACCAAAGCCGACGCAAATCACCACTGCTAATAGCAAATGAGACATATATCTTCAAACAATACAAAAAATATTCTCTCCAAGAATCTAAAACTTTGGTCCTTAATCCCATCTTAAATTACCGTACTAATAACCCATCAATCATTAGAGATGCATATAGTCTAATATGAAACAAAAGTTATTGACTAAAATGTGAGAAAATATTGACTGGAATAAATCGATGTTTGAAACAAAAAAATGATAAAACCATTAACTTGATTAGATTTTAAAACACAATTTCATAACTTGTTAATAAAATAAAAAGATAAAAGTTGATTCTAGCAAATTTTATCAAACTACGACGAGACTTTTAATTTATAGCAAAACAATTAAAATAAACACTTACTTTTTAATAAATAAAAAAGAACGCTTTAAATAAAAAAAATTACTAACATGAAAGTTTTATAAAACGAGGAAAACTTTTAAGTCATAAAAAGCATTAAAGACACAAATTTTAAATTAAATAAATTAAAAATGAATGTTAATTGGCTAGTGACAAAAATCTGATTACATAAATTTGATAAAGCTTAAACTAGAAACCAATTAGTACACTAATGTATTTCTTAGTCAAAATTGAATAACATCTTTAATAAAATTTAATATAGCAATAAATGAAAATGCAAAGAAAATAACGTTGGAAATGAGGTGTTGTTTTGCTTTGTGAAGTTCACATTAAAACTAAAGATTCTTTATTGAAAACTGAGATGAACTCAAACAAAAATTAAATGATAGTAACTTACTACAGTTAATGTGACTAGAAGCCAAATGAATAATAAAAGTAAGACTACATGATGATATTGATACTCCAACAATAAAGAACTGAAAAGCGGCGTCTAACAAAATATAAAGAACCCTAAACCTCAAACTAAATAAAGTGAATAATTTCTATGTGAAGGAGCGTCTGACTTTTATAAGCCGAAAATGGGCCTCCACTTATTTTGGGCCTGTTTGTGTTTCTTAACTGTTGGGCTTTTCTTCACTTTTGGGCCTGCTGGGCTGTGTTGTGTTAATGGGCTGTTGGCTAAAGATGTATTAATGGGTCGGTTCGACCCATTTAAATGGTGTCGGGCCGACCTAATAAAGCATGAATGCACCGTCAAACTCGATTTCCCGTGCTCTTTCCATTTCTCGTGCTCGTCTTAGCTCTTTTTCTTCGCTTTTGCTCATTTTCTTCAATATTCGGACCTACAATAAGAAATAGCAAATATAAACAATATATGCACCAAAAATACATTTTTGCTATTTATTATGCGAAAAATGAAGGGAAATTCTCACTAAATGCATGAATAATTACGTGTTTAACACACCCCTACACTTAAACATGTTGCTTGCCCCCAAGCAACTATCATCACAAACGTTAAAACAAAAAACAATTTACAAAACTACTTTATTCGAAATTGTTTTTTTTTTTTTTTTTTTTTTTTTTAATAAAAGAAAAATAAAAATAAATAGTGACCCGCCATGCTCGACTTTTTATTCAAGGTATAAGGATCATAGAACGGGAAACACGCAAACTGGGTGTCTCCAGGGAATAAATATCGTCATCCTCTTTTTATTACTCCCAACTAAGCTAAAATTCCTTGTGCAAACGTTTTGGCAAAATGCTAACACTACTTATACTAATAACCTATGTAAATATTACTTTTCACTCCTATAATTATAACGACTAGGCAAGTGTGTTCATTTTCAAATTTTTGATCGTTCAAATCGACATTTGTTATGGTTGCCTAATCATCTAAGTGGAATATTAGACTCACCGAAAATAATGAGATTTGAGATTCAAAAATGACCTTTCCCATGTAGCGGCTTTCTTCTCGGGACGTCCCAACCTCATCGGTTAAGCGCCCGGGCTTTTGACACCCCACGGAGAATAGTACCGGGATCGGCGGGATTTTGAAATCAAAGATCTTGAAATCACCGCTAAGCTAATAAAAGACACTTAGATGAAAAACAACGACGGTAATTAGAGAATGAAGATTCAAAGGAGAGATCACTCCATGTAGCGACTTTCTTCTCAGCTTGTCCTTTAGCAAAGCTTAGGAGGCTAGGTTTTTACACACTTGAGAATAGTATCGGAGCTCACGGGACCTTTGATTTCTACATTCTCAATTACCGTCTAAACTCTTATATAAAAGAAAAAAAAAATTGACGAATTCTAGTTCAACTTCGGATTTAAATTTGAGAAAAGGCAAGTTTCTCACAATTATAATTAAAGCAACAAAAACATAAAACTCTTATTCATATATTTTTTTTTCTTTTTTTTTTATTCTTTTTTTTCTCTTTTTTTTTCAAATATATATTTTTCTTTTTTTTTCTTTTCTTCTTTCTTTTTTTTTCTTTTTTTTTTCAACATATTTATTCACGCAACATTATTTCAAATTTAAGAAAATATGCTTTCACTCAAATTTAAATAAAAAGTTGAACTAGGACTCTATATCAAAATTGCATAAGAATTTATTTTTGCATAACAACACAATTTTTAATGTTCAAAGGCTTGAAGAAAAAACACACTTATTTAGTCTAGTTATAATCTAAGAGGAAAAGCCATAGGTTACTCATATAAGCTCTAAAGAGAACCAACTACTCCACGTTTAGCATTTTTATTTGCACAATTCCTAAAAGCTTAGTCTAAAAGTAAAGGGAGCAGCCAGATCAACACTCAGGCAGAGTCATGATCCCCTTTGTTCTAGCCTACGGGACAAGTCAATCACGCACGGTCAAAAACGTTTTATTATTATTAATAAAATAAAATAAAAACAGACATTTGATCAAAATAGGATGCAAGGGGGCAAACAAGTAGGCAAGAATATGATCCATATGATATAAACCCCCCTACACTTAGAACCGAACATTGGCCTCAATGTTCAAAAGTGATAAGGTGCTACCCCTACACTTAAGAACACAAAAGGCTAATGCTAGAATTCCAAGTGTAAGAAGGAGAACACAATTAAATATGTATGGATAAAGATGAGAACTGAGTACTCCCCTGATATAGACATGAAGATCGATCGGAGACTGAATGAAGAAGATGATGGAGCACAGCAACATCAACCTTCTGAAAGTCTTCTCGATCCAAGGGAACCTGCACACAAAAACAAAAACCAACAAGCACACATGGAGAGAAGCACACGCCCCTACACTTATGTTAGAAAATAAATAAAAAGGATAGATCATCGGGTTGCCTCCCGAGAAGCGCTTGTTTTTGTTAACCGAGTCACGAGCCTGACTCGACCCCGAATTAAATGGTCCATGGGGAGGCCTCGAATGTGATACCGGGATCAAAGATCTTGTCCTCGGTCCCGGATGAACATAATAAATGAGAGGCAGGAGGATAAGTCATAGAAGGTAAAAAGGTCCTCTCAACATACGAAAAGTATGTGAGGTCGTGATCCACGGGAGGTGGGGTGGGTAAAGGAGACAAATTGTCATCCCCCAAAGACATAGGATGGTCACTATTCGGCAAAGCCGCAAAGGTATCAATCAAAGAATGGTCAATGTCACCTCCCGGGTCAAAGCACTCATCCTCATTTCCCGGTATGAAATGAGGCGAGTAAAAGCGATACATCACCTGCTTGGGTGTGCACGCAGTAGGACGGGGTGGCAACATAATATGAGAAATATCAGAAGAAATATCGACCACCCGCGTCACCTCACCAGACCGAATCAAACGGAAAGTAGGGTCAAATCTCTCCACCTCCTCTACGATGGGAGGTGGCGTGGCTAACAACGAATGCTCATCAATAGCAAGAGAGTCGGAGCTATCAATGTCCTCAATCCCCTCTTCAAAGAGAGGATTCATCTCACTAGAGATGTAGGCGTCATCAAAATCAAATAAAGGGTTCGAATAAATCATGAAATTTTCCTTCTGAACGTCTTCATCGGATAGTGAGTCGTCATCACTAGAAGTAAAATCATCATTGAGATCAAAAAGAGGATTAGAGAAAGCCAAAGAATCTTCTCCCAAGATGTCGGTGGGAGGTAAAGAATCATCACTAGAAAGAGATTCACACTCATCGTCACTATCGGAAGCAACCGTAGGCTCACTTTGGATTGGAATAAGAGTCTCGTCACAAGGAATAGTGATAAGACCCTCATCCCCCATGATGAGAGAGGCATCGGTCTCCGTAGTGGAAGAATCGAGAATAGGAGTGGTAGAATCCTTAGGCTCGAGAGCCGGCAAGTCGAGAGAAGGAATTACAATTGCACTAGGACATTGAGCACAAAGATCATTCCAAGAAATAGTATTCTCGTCGTCATCATCATCATAATAGTAAGAACTCACAAGAGGAGGAGTATAATCACTAAGATTAGATACTTGCTCTTGTCGTTGTCGTTGTCGCTTTTCCTCCTCATTTGCTTCTTTTAGAAGAACAACGGCTTCTTGAAGCTGCAAAACAATGGCGTGTGTTTCGTCTTTCAAAGCATTGAGTTGTTGAATTCTCTGAGAGGATTGATGATTGATGGTAGGATGTGGGGGCTCACAGTTATGAAAACCAGAATTATAGCACGGATGTGGCTCATAGGAAGTCATCGGTTGAGAAGAATTAGAACACGGATTTGGTTCATAATAATCCATCGGTGAAGAAAAATGAGGACACGGATTTGGCTCATAATAATTCATTGGCTGACAATACGAAGTATCGTGAGGGCCCCCACAATGATTGCAACACGGGTATTGGGAAAAACCCGGTTCATGTTGCGGATAGGGATTGTCATAGACGGGAGGGGGGGAGAAAGTATTGTAAGAGGAGAAGTACGAATTCGTTGAATTGCAAAATGGACAAAATCCAAATTGTGTATTGTCGATATCAAAACCACACCGCTCACAAATACACCATTGACATGTTTGAAAACCATGCCATGGTCTCCCACACCGAACGCAAGACGAATCCATGAAGAATTATAAATAAGAGGGGTAGAGAAAAGAATTAAACACAATAGAGGATAAAGAAGAATATTTTTTAAAACTTTTTTTTTTTTTGATTATATAGTAATAAGGAAAATCAAATAAAATAAGAAAATATTTTTGATTTTTATAAATTTTTTATATATATATATATATATTTTTTATTTTTTTTTTTGGATTTTTAATTTTTTTTTTATTTTATTATATATATATACAAATACGAAAATAAACTTTCAAAGCGAAAGGATCTTCAAGTCACCAACTAAAAAACACAACGCCAATATCGCTACACACAAAGCCGGCAGCGGCGCCATTTGATTGTATCGTTTTCGTACACCCGAAGGTTTATCGTAGTTCCGACGAAGTGTGAATGGAAATCCGCGTTTATGTCTCAGTTTGATGCTCAAATAAAAAGGTTTTGATTTTAATATTTAAATCTACTAATTTGAAAAGACTAAAAATACAAAATGATATAAAAACGACAATTATACTACGGTTATTAGGCTAAAGGTGCCAACTAACAATAATAAGATTCTATATTAAACAAGCATAACTAAACCTACTCTAATCATGACACTAAATCTAAACATTAACAAGGCAACAATAAAAACCATATTTGAGCTAATGAAATAAAAATAAAGAAAAAGATAAGAGAAAAGAACCCGTATGACGAACCAAAGCCGACGCAAATCACCACTGCTAATAGCAAATGAGACATATATCTTCAAACAATACAAAAAATATTCTCTCCAAGAATCTAAAACTTTGGTCCTTAATCCCATCTTAAATTACCGTACTAATAACCCATCAATCATTAGAGATGCATATAGTCTAATATGAAACAAAAGTTATTGACTAAAATGTGAGAAAATATTGACTGGAATAAATCGATGTTTGAAACAAAAAAAATGATAAAACCATTAACTTGATTAGATTTTAAAACACAATTTCATAACTTGTTAATAAAATAAAAAGATAAAAGTTGATTCTAGCAAATTTTATCAAACTACGACGAGACTTTTGATTTATAGCAAAACAATTAAAATAAACACTTACTTTTTAATAAATAAAAAAAAACGCTTTAAATAAAAAAAATTACTAACATGAAAGTTTTATAAAACGAGGAAAACTTTTAAGTCATAAAAAGCATTAAAGACACAAATTTTAAATTAAATAAATTAAAAATGAATGTTAATTGGCTAGTGACAAAAATCTGATTACATAAATTTGATAAAGCTTAAACTAGAAACCAATTAGTACACTAATGTATTTCTTAGTCAAAATTGAATAACATCTTTAATAAAATTTAATATAGCAATAAATGAAAATGCAAAGAAAATAACGTTGGAAATGAGGTGTTGTTTTGCTTTGTGAAGTTCACATTAAAACTAAAGATTCTTTATTGAAAACTGAGATGAACTCAAACAAAAATTAAATGATAGTAACTTACTACAGTTAATGTGACTAGAAGCCAAATGAATAATAAAAGTAAGACTACATGATGATATTGATACTCCAACAATAAAGAACTGAAAAGCGGCGCCTAACAAAATATAAAGAACCCTAAACCTCAAACTAAATAAAGTGAATAATTTCTATGTGAAGGAGCGTCTGACTTTTATCAGCCAAAAATGGGCCTCCACTTATTTTGGGCCTGTTTGTGTTTCTTAACTGTTGGGCTTTTCTTCACTTTTGGGCCTGCTGGGCTGTGTTGTGTTAATGGGCTGTTGGCTAAAGATGTATTAATGGGTCGGTTCGACCCATTTAAATGGTGTCGGGCCGACCTAATAAAGCATGAATGCACCGTCAAACTCGATTTCCCGTGCTCTTTCCATTTCTCGTGCTCGTCTTAGCTCTTTTTCTTCGCTTTTGCTCATTTTCTTCAATATTCGGACCTACAATAAGAAATAGCAAATATAAACAATATATGCACCAAAAATACATTTTTGCTATTTATTATGCGAAAAATGAAGGGAAATTCTCACTAAATGCATGAATAATTACGTGTTTAACAATAACCTTCAATTCTCCTTTCGGATTCACGATGGTATCACTAGGAAGACCACCCGAAGAAGAGGGCTTACACATGATAGCTTCAAACATTTTAGCCATTCGGTCTTCAAATTTAGATTGCCTAGCATCCGTTTTTAACAACTCTTGCTTAATCTCATGTTGACCTTGCTCCATTTTTTGTTGATTTTGTTGGAGACGTGTGACATTTCCTTCCATTTTATTAGCATGAGTTTTAAGTTCATTAGCAAGTTCGTTTTTAAGCTCGTTTTTCAACTCGGATCTTAAGCTAACCATTTCACGTTGCAAATTGTCAAACTTAGCATCATTAGCCTTTGCATAATTCAAAAACTCTCCTTGAAGATTTTTGGTGTGATCATTTTGAAAACCTTGTGTGGTAGTTTGAAAATCACGGTTTTGGTTTTGGTTTGAAATTTTCCCATTTCCACTTTGATAATTACCCTTATTGTAATTCCTTTGATTGCCTTGATAATTACCACCTTGGTTGTTGTTTCGATAGCTATTATCATTTTGATTTGGTGGAGCTTGATTTTGGCGGGAACCTTGACCGATTTGGTTATAAGTTCCCGTGGCTACATAAGCACTCGAAGTGTTACCATCCGCGGTAATGCACTCGGAAAGATCATGAGCTCCACCACACGACAAACAACTCTTAGAAACCGCTTTTACCGAAGCGGAATTTGAAGCTTCTTGAGCTTTCCAATGGGACATAAGGCTAGCAAATCTATCAAAAAACCGATTTTCTTCATTTGCCTCATCATGTAAAGCATTAATGCTACGAGACGATGACGAGCCCAATTTGGCAACACTCGGTGTGTTATGAGGGCTATAAACCTTAGACCTATTCTCAATTATGACCAAAGCTTCCTCGACTGTTTTACACAAAAAATTACCACCCACGGCGGCATTTAAATAATCTCTTTCATGATCATTAAGTCCATTGTAAAACGTGTCGATTTGATGCAAGTCGGAAAAACCGTGATGAGGACATTCATGTAACATCTCCTTAAGCCTATTCCAAGCCGTTGAAAAACTTTCATTTGATTCTTGTGAAAATTTAGAAATCTCATTTTTCAAATGCGTAGTCTTAGAGGGCGGAAAAAATTGGTTCACGAACTTTGAAACGAGATCCTTCCACGTCAATATAGAATTGGGTGGCTCTTTCTCTAACCAAATTTTAGCGGGCCCCGCTAAGGAATACGAAAAAAGCATCAT
Source organism: Glebionis coronaria (assembly GCA_025667525.1). Lineage (NCBI taxonomy): Eukaryota > Viridiplantae > Streptophyta > Magnoliopsida > Asterales > Asteraceae > Glebionis > Glebionis coronaria. The sequence continues at coordinate 93,389,931 of CM046876.1, read as the reverse complement.
CTTAATCAAGTCATTCGAGACATCCTTAAATTTGCACGTGGCGGTAAGACGATTGAATTGGCGGATATGGTTGTGGGGATTGTCCTTCTCATCACCATGGAATTTGTTGTTTTGGATCATCGACAACAAACCCGTTTTCACCTCGAAATTCTCCGCAAGGATAGCGGGAATCACAATAGCTTCTCCATAACCCTCGGTGGGTGCTTGAAGTAACTCCATCATAGTTCGATTCGCCATGGTTGGTGCTTCTCGTACAATGGGTTCGTCAATAGGAGACTCCTCACTAGAATGAGTTGGAGTGGGAGTTTTGTTCTTTCGTCTACGTGCACGTTTTGCTTGATTACGAGTTAGCATAAACGTACCGTACAACGTGGAGACGAGCAAAGAAGATTCTTTTTGGTGTTTTGTATTTTTCAATTTTTTGTGGTTTTTTGATGGTGTTAACTTTTTTTGGAAATTGGTGAATGTATTAGGTAGACACAAATCTACAAATCTCCTCCTTAATCAAATCTCTCGATTAAAGAAGCGTCAAGGAATGAAAATGATCACGTGAAGTGAACGCCTTCGATGACTTTAGAAGAATGGTGGAACACCAAATCGTTCAAGAGGGTTTAATCAATAGAAACCAAGAAAATATATATGATATGTAATAATACTTTGGGCGGCAAAACCCTCGATTAGCTCTCAAAATCAAATACGCACAAGCAAGCGGAGGAAACGAGGCGGCGCGAAGCACTTAAGAGCCTTTTTCCTTTAGGTCGTGAAATACAACCGCCTTATACCCACCTTATAGTTTGTATTTTTTAAAATCGAGCTTCTCGAAAGTATTTATCTATTTTTGCCTTTTTTCTTTGGTTTGAGATTCGAATACAATGATTGGGTAATGACCTCCCAAGTCAAGGTTGTGATTTCTCACGTATTTAGAGTACCTGTGAATTTATTGTTCTACGTATACAGTATATTAGTAGTATTCACACAAAAACCGAAAAACGATAATACGTATTAGTAGAGTGCTACTAATACAAATACTAATTATGGATAGTATAAAAACAACAATGGTTCAACAAAAACACAACACGGCTCCCCGGCAGCGGCGCCAAAAATGATGTAGCTTTTTGTATACCCTTTAGGAAAAGGATGCACAAAGTAGTGGTAAGCGTTAAGTGTCGGTTTAGGAAAACCGAGCACTAATGACCCTTAAGAAAGTTCAAGTTCGTTTCCCAAGGAGGCACGTGTGTTGTGTAATGAATTTATTAATGATGATTTTATTGTTATGAGAAGAAAAGAAAATAGAAATAAGAAAGAAAGGACGGTTACGAAGACGGATCGAGCTAGGACGAAAGGATCGTTCACGTAAAACCGTAAAAACTACAAAATTAAAAATTTTAAACCTAAAACTTAATTACAATCTAAAATTAGTCTAAAATAATATAAATAAGAATAAAAATCCAATAAAAATATTTTAAAACCTTTTATTAATTAAATATTCAATTTTAAATGCAAATTAAAGCCCTAAAATTAAATATAATTAATCAAAATGTCCAAAATATTATTTAATTGAACAAATAACTTACTTATATTATCTAAAGACTAAAAAGTATTTTTCCTAAATTTTAGAAACTATTTTTCTATTTTTAAATCACTTAAAACTATTGTTAAACTAAAATAATTATAAAAAATAATAAAATAATGCTAAAAATAATTTACCAATTTTAAAAATCCTAATTTACTCTAATGAATAGTAGAAAAATGAAAAAGTTTGAAAAATATTAAATTTACCACTAAAAGACAAAAGTAGTTTAATATTAAACCCTAATTAACTTAAATTAATTCTAAAAAATAATAAAAAGATGAACAGTGAAAACTTTTTATACTAAAACTCTTAAAATGTTTTTCTAAATCTAATAAAAATGTTTACATTGAAAAAGAAGTATTTTTGGCACTAAATGCCAAAAACAGAAACATTAAAAATATATTAAAAATGCTATAAAACCTAAAAAAAATACTAAATAAACAGTAATAAAAATTCTAATTAAACAGAAAAATCAAAAATAAAATTAGAAAAATAAAGAAACAAATTTCAAGTCCTAATTCTACTTTTTAATCACTAAAGACAAAAAAAACAGATTTATGATAGTAACATGTGATTGGTTTTGTCTGCTAGTGAAGCAGGGGTAACTATTGTGCTACCAGTGGGAAGATTGTTCCCACTGCTAGAGTATTTTGTTGGTCAGGAGACCTTAAAGCTTAGGAAAGCCCTTGTGCTTGGTTTTCTTTGGACCACAAGGCACCGCCACACCAATTGGGTTGTGGGGAGTCTGAGTAAACACAAAACATAAACAATCACTTCACAAAAATCACACAAAAATGCCAATAGAAGTTACTGATTAAGCAAAAAGGTATATGATGAACAGTAGGCCTAGTTTACATGCATAAAAACGAATTTTAGAGGCCAATAACTTGCACAATACTCAACCAATTGACATACTAGCAACACACAATCTTGCTTAAACCTATCTCTAACAGATTATCCAAATATGATGAGCAAATTTCAACAAGAACAGTCAATGTAGAATCTTGATAACCTATGAATCTATGAAGTGGGTTGATGTTTTCTAGAGAGAGAAACTAGAGAGAGAAAGTGAGAGAGAACTATATGATATTTTTATTAAGTGGAAACTTGGAAATGAACAACAACCAACCCCTTTCCAAGGAGGAAAGGGGTATTTATACTTCCAAGCCACTAATGGACTTGGGCCGGCCCATGACAAGCCCATGGACAGGTTCTTACTTAACTAAATAAGTAACTATTAACTATGAGCTATTACAACATTAATAATATTGTGGAGTGACCGATACTTCTAATATACGTAAAAACGTATTTCTAACAATCTCCCCCTAAGGGAGGTCACTCCACGTTTACAAAGTTCTAAACCTAGCATACTATACTAAGTCTTTGTTCTTCAACTCGTAGTCTTTTCTTCTTTCTTTTTGTTGTGAATATTTTGATTTGATCTTTTAGGCTTTGGCTTGAGAGCATTGTTCTTTTGGCCTTTCACGTGCGATCTTTGCCTTCTTGTGAAACTTGCCTCCTCGTGACTCCATGTTCCACGCACTTATGTCTTTTTGTTGAATTCTCGAAAGCTTCAGAGTTTGGTACAGCGGAAGACTTCATCTTGTACTTTCTTGAATTTTTGCTGAACTTTGATGCAGAAAAACATAAGCATGTGGGAACGACTTCTACAGATACACCGCAACACCACCGTCTTTAACTGGTACACAGCAACGCCACCGTCTTCAACAGGTACACAGCAACGAGACGAATAAAATGGCTTTGACATTTTATTCTAATTCGGTAGTATTTTACCTCCGGTCGATGAAGACCGTTGGACGATATTAGATATCGTACCCGTGACGGATAGCTTCAATTAAGTAACTTCTTGACAGGATTTCGCGGGTAAACCCGTTCTCTTTATTCGACCGTCCAAAGCTGACTGCGAACATAAAGAGTGAATCACTTGGATAAATTATCCTTGTGATTTGAAGCCGTCAATTCATGAAACCTGGAAAAAGTGAATTTCAATTAAGATTTTCACCATCGTTGCTTTCCAGTTATCACGAGCTCAATTCATAAAGAATCTTGCACGTCACCTACCAAGTGCTGTTTGATGTTAACACTAGAAGGATTTCCACTCGTCACTGTGATCAATAAAGAGTCACTCTGAGTGTTCTGGCAAGATCATATGATAATGCATAGAGGCCTGGAACGAGTTTAAGTTCAATTAAGAATTAAACCACTGTTTCTTTCCAGTTTTTCACAAGATTGGTTCTAAAAGAACCGCACGTGTAACCTACCATGAGCTTGTTTGATGTTGGCTCAAGCAGGATTTCCATCTTCATTGTAATACTTGCGTATTACTCGGATGTTCTGGCAATATTACAGGAATACTGCGTAGGACTCATGAAAATCTCTTACTTTTCACAGTGTGTGAGAAAGAAAGGAATAAATGGAAAGTGTCCTAATGAGACTTTTGATGATCTCTTGGCTCTAGACTCGATAGTGCGTTTTGATTTAGTGAGCGATGGCTGGAGAGGAGTGCCAACTTTTCAATACCAGTCTATTCGGAGTGAATAAACCAATAGATAACGTGTTGATCTCCATGTGATTAAAACAAATATCTTTTGAGAGATATTTGAGTTAGCTGGGAAGGGTTTTGCATTGCATCACTGGGTCCATGATGTCTTTCTTCAATATCGAGAATCATTAACAAAAATGACCTCAATAGCATATGTATTGACCCGGTTTCTGCCTAAAGTTGTAAGGAGGGCTTCTTTCTTTACACCCTTTATCTTTACAATTCTTTTTCATTCTTCAACCCCTTCAATGCTTACCAATACGTCATCACTAGCACCTTGTTGTGATTGTTCCAGTGCTAGCTTAAGTACTTGGTCGGCATTCAGCTACGTTCAAAATCTTTCTCCAACTTTCCTAGGACTTCTAATTCTAACTAGGGAATTGTCCTAGGGAAGATTCCATCGGCTCTGATGAATCATTGGACTATACCTATTCCTACCACCCTTTTGTCACCACATTCGTCGTGAATTAAGCGTGTTTTGGGAAAGTATGGCCACCATGAAAAATCATTGAAAATCACCTAAAGTACTTGTGATATTGTCAACAAAAGTTTTGTACCTTAGGTGTTTTGTTCATCAAAAACGCTCCCCCTTAACACGTTCTTTACACATATTAAGTTGGATAATCGTTAAGTCTTTTTCATCTTTTAGCCAAGTATCATTTAAATCTCCTTAATCCCATTTTCTCCCCTTATCCAAAATGTTAACCATTAATATTTGGGATATTGAATGGATTAACCGGTCTTTGGGTAAAAAATGAAATCGATGTTTGGCCATAGAACATGTTAATGCTCCCCCTTAAGTTAATAAGGGATAGTTGTAGTGCTTTAGTATGATATATTTTGAAAGATTTAGAATCTCATGAGAAATTCTTGAAAAATTAGCATACCTTAACACTACATCAAGCCGTACAAGCACAATATTCACAAATATACATATTCACAATTAAAAACCAATATAAAGTGGACCTGAAATGTACGACCCATTAGATGGATCGTTGCAGTAGCTTGTGGTGCACTAAATCTGGTCTACCCCCAACGAATCTTTCCAAGCTCCTCATCAATCTACGTTCATTCGGAACTTCTTCATTCGGAAGTTCTTCATTCGGAAGTTATTCATTCGGAAGTTCTTCATTCGGAAGTTCTTCATTCGGAAGTTCTTCATTCGGAACTTCTTCATTCGGAACTTCTTCATTCGGAACTTCTTCATTCGGAACTTCTTCATTCGGAACTTCTTCATTCGGAACTTCTTTCATTCGGAACTTCTTCATTCATAACTTCTTTCATTCGGAAGTCCTTCATTCGGAACTTCCTTCATTCGGAAGTCCTTCATTCGGAACTTCCTTCATTCGGAAGTTCGTCCGGAACTTCCTTCATTCAGAAGTTCGTTCGGAACTTCCTTCATTCGGAAGTTCGTTCGGAACTTCCTACATTCGGAAGTTCGTTCGGAACTTCCTTCATTCGGAAGTTCGTTCGGAACATTCCTACATTCGGAAGTTTTCAAGCTTTGTTCATCCGGAAGTTTGTTCAGCCATGTTCATTCGGAACTTTTTAAACGCAGCCTATGATGATTATTCTTAAGCACGATTTGGGAGTTTTAAGGCATGCTAAGGCAACACAACATCTATCTAATGATAATCCGAGTATAACCCACCTATAACCCTACTCAATTGATCCTAAATTAAGGAATAAACCCTAATCTAATAATCTGATTTAAACGAATAACTGAATTAAGAGATGATTTAGGCGAATTAAAGATTAAAAAATTGATGTTTGTACCTTGTTTAGATCGAAAGAAATGGATTGGATGATTAAAAAAATGAGAGGTTATGAAAGCTTGTATGTGTGTGTGTTAATGGCGGCAGAGGAATAGTGAAACAGTGGAGATAATAAAACGCAAGGGGGGGGGGGGTTATGGTTTTGACTTAGGTCAAAATTTTAGCAACTTTACCATATTGTCACTTTTAACCCTACATTTTTCCCTTCAGTTTTTATTCCTTGTCTTTTCTATTCTCCTTTTTGGTTTATAACTCCTATTAGACTAACATCCGTTAAGAAAATTAACATTCGTTAAACCTAGCCAACTTAACCTTCACACAGCTTAAGCATCGCAACCTATTTGCAAATCTCCAAGATCTTAAAGCAATTCCTATCACATTGAACAATCACAAGTTGTATTCTAAAGCAAGACCACTCATAAACCATTTAGCCAATTAAGTTTCCACAATCACTTTTGAAAATCGTTTTGATGACGAAGATGATTTAATATTTTCTCCCCCTTAAACGATGACCCGTTTTCTATTTAAAGAGCTGTAGTCATTGTTTAAAGAGTCAAATATTGATGAAAGCATTTCCAATTGATTTCTTGAAAAAGATTGATTCGTGGTGGCAATAAGATTTCTCTTATTTAGACAAATTAATGCACTGAGACGTACACTAATTCGTGTTAGACCAAGTTGTAAAGTAAACTTGATCCCTTTGCATGATTTGGCTTGTAAATCATGCCTGAGAAAATTAATTTCCGTTGTGAGCCAACGTTTTCCAAAGAAATACGTGACTTTAATATGAAAACCGGGTTGCAGTCTGAAATAACTACAAGCCATAATGGGCATGTTTTAAAAATGTACAACTTTTATACGGACTCTATTTATGGCACCTTGTCAATATTGATCGACATTTCTAAGGCCGTAAATATTACCGTACTAAAAGACATGCCCGTTTTAAAAACGAAAAATATTTTTGGTTTTTCTTGATTTTATAATTTTTATGGTTTTTGTAGGTTTTATATTTTTTATGGTTTTTCTTGGTTTTATATTTTTGTATTTTTCTTTTTGTGGTTTATATATGTACGAAAATATACATGATCACGAACAAAGGATACGCCTGAATAGTTTACCACGACTATTCAGCTGATTCTTCTGCCAACTCTTTGAGAGTCGCTGGAGTGAATGATTTCATACCTAGCTTGTCGATCAAAAACTCGATTCGTCCTCGATCTAAGGCTTTGGTGAACATATCTGCCAGCTGGTACTCAGTAGTGACAAAATACAGCTCGATCACTCCGTTCTCCACCTGCTCTTTAATGAAATGGTAGCGAATGTCTATGTGCTTAGCCCGGGAGTGTTGAACATAGTTGCAGCAAAGGGCAATGGCGCTCTTGTTGTCACAATACATCGGGATTTTGTTAAATCCAAGACCGTAGTCAGTTAATTGTGATCTCATCCAAAGGACTTGAGCACAACAACCGGACATGGCGATGTATTCAGCCTCCGTGCTAGAAATTGCAGCGCTTTTCTGCCTATTTGAAGACCAACTGATCAATCTGTCTCCAAGGAGTTGCACAGATCCAGAAGTGCTACGCCTCGTGTCTTGACATCCAGCATGATCGGCATCTGCGTATGATATTAAAGCAATAGAGGAATCTTTCGGATACCATAGACCACGATGAAGTGTTCCTTTTAGATACCGAAAGATCCTTTTAACAACATGTAGGTGCTTTTCGGTAGGCCGAGCCTGATACCGGGCACACATGCATACAGCAAATTGCAAATCAGGCCTGCTAGCAGTCAGATAGAGAAGGGTGCCGATCATCCCACGGTAAAGTTTTGGATCGACAATAGTCCCATTCCTATCTTCATCTAACTTGGATTTATCCACCATTGGAGTGTCCACGGGGTCACAATTTTCAAAGTTATATTTCTTTAAAGATTCTAGAGCATATTTGGATTGATTAATAAAGATGCCTCTGGGATTTTGAGAAATTTGTATTCCTAAGAAAAATGAAAATTTTCCCATCATTGACATCTGAAAGCGTGTGGACATTATCTTCTCAAAGCGATTTGACAAGTTTATGTTAGTGGCAGCAAATATTATATCATCAACATAAATTTGTACCAGAATCATGTCGTTGTCCTCCGTGAGAGTGAATAGAGTCGGGTCCACCTTGCCTTTGGAGAAGCCTTCCGAGATGAGATATGTTGAAAGGAGATCATACCACGCACGTGGAGCTTGTTTCAACCCATAGAGAGCCTTCTTAAGCTTGTACACATGATTAGGAAACTCCGTGCTAACGAACCCATCCGGCTGACTAACATAGACTTCTTCCCTTAGTTCACCGTTCAAAAATGCCGTCTTCACATCCATTTGATAGACGATCATGTTCATATGAGCAGCATACGCAAGGAATAGTCTAATCGCCTCCAATCTTGCCACAGGAGCAAAAGATTCTTCAAAGTCTATACCCAAGGCTTGTTTATATCCTCTAGCAACAAATCTAGCCTTATTCTTCAATACCGCACCCATCTCATCAAGTTTAACCTTATAAACCCATAACAAGGTAAGGATGTTAACCTTGTCAGGGAGAGGAACTAATTCCCATACTTCAAGTCGTTGGAATTCATTTAGTTCCTCTTGCATGGCCTCAATCCAAGATGATTGAGTCATAGCCTGTTGCCAATTTTTAGGTTCAACTTCGGAGAGAAATGCATCAAAGTAGCAATAGAGTGCACTCTCTTGTAATTGATGGCGTGTAGAGACTTGTCGATTGAGATTACCAATGACATTCCTAATTGGGTGATCTTTTGTCCATTTGGTGCTATGTTTTTCAATCCTAGGTGGTCTGGAGTGAACAATACAAGGAGCTTCTTCTGAGGTAGACGCGGCTAAAGGGTTTTCAAGTATCGCAACACCAAAGAAAGGAAGCTCTTACAGGTGAGCATATTCCAAATCGTGATCAATAGAATCCTCTTCCACATCATTATGCACAAGTAGGGGTGACGATTCAGGTGTAGTTTGAGAATCACTTGGTAAAGGTGCATCCGGTTCAATGTTAATTGAAGATGCATTAGATAAAGCTTCATTTGATTGAGCAACAACTTCAGGGATTGGAGCTATCACTACAGGTGCTAGAACTTCATCATTTGGGGGATCAAAGAATTCATCAAACAACGGTTGAAACAGTTTATCCCACTCGGGCCTTGTTGGTGGTAAAAATGATGTAGAAGTAGGATTATTGGGAACTAATCCGGAACTAATAGCACCGGTTCCCATCTCATGAAGCACGGGTTCAGAGCTATGTTGCTCAGAAGCCATCGCTGTCAGCTCATCGAAATCTGCGTCCATAGTTTCTACAATCTTACCAAGACGACGGTTGTAAATTCGGTATGCTTTCTTGGAGGGTGAGTAACCAATGAAAATACCTATATCGGCTTTCGGTTGAAGCTTGCCCAAGTTCTCACTATTGATGTTTGGATAACAAAGAGCACCAAACACATGAAAAAATGAAACATCGGGTTTACGGTCATGTAGAAGCTCGTAAGGTGTTTTTTCTATGGCGTTTCCGAATGATAGAACGGTTTTGGGTGAAACATGCAGTAGATATGGCTTCTTCCCACAAGAACAATGGAGCGTTCGCATAAATTAGCATAGTCCTAGCAGCTTCCATAAGCGTACGATTCCGTCTTTCAACGACACCGTTTTGTTGTGGAGTGCGTGCAGCAGATGTTTCATGTGAGATACCAACTCCTTCATAGTAATCACGAAGAGTCTGGTTGACGAACTCTGTTCCATTATCTGTACGAATACGGCGGACAGTAGTATTCAAACGTACCTGAATGAATTTCAGAAAAGTGATGATAGCCTTCGGTGCTTCATCCTTTGTACGTAGAAATCTAATCCATGTAAACCTGGAGAAATCATCCACAATAACCAGAATGAATTTCTTACCGCTCACACTTTCAGTTCTCATTGGCCCACAAAGATCCATATGCAAAAGATGAAGTTTTTCTTGATTGGTGTCTTCAGCTTTGGGCTTGTATGATTTATTGGTACTTTTCCCCCTTGAACACGCGGAACATAAATGGTCCTTGTGAAATTTGAGCTTTGGAAGACCACGAACTAATTCGTTTTTAGCCAGATGATTAATAGCATCAAAGTTAAGATGAGATAATCTGCGATGCCATAACCATGACTTGGTCTTAGATGCTTTAGAGAGAAGACATACTGGAGAGGCGGCCATCATGTCTTGTAGGGACAACGTATAAAGATTTGCACCACGAGATCCCTTCAACAAGTCTTTTCCTTCCAAGTTGCGGATGAAACAAGTGTGTTGTCGAAAAGCAACCTCTAGGTTGGAATCACAAAACTGTCCTACTGAAAATAAGTTATGACCAAGACCTTCTACATAGTATACCCTTGAAATCGTAACGTTTCCAATCTGATATTCACCATACCCCATTATCTTTGCAATATGATCATTACCGAATTTAACCGTTCCAAGAAACTTGCTGACGAAATTTCGGAGCATCGAGCGATCTCCGGTCATATGCTTTGAACAACCGGAGTCCAAATACCAGAGGATGATTTGGACCACCTGAAAATATCACCACACGAAGACAATGTAGAGGTATCGGAATCTGAATGTTCCTTGTTATTAGCAGGTACAGATTTAATAATCTTAGATTTGCTAACTTTAGGTTTCTTAGATTTCCTAGCCTTCTTCTTCCTAGTTGGTGGTGTAGATTCTAGTTGGCTTAAATCCTGTGGTATTTCTTCACTGATAGGCACTATAGTGGGAGCTGACCTAATTAAAGGGTGTTGTTTCCATACTTGAGTGCGAGTGTGCCTAACTAAAGGACGCTCAGACCTAACCTCAATGGATGCATTCCTAGTTAAAGGGCACATTTTTCCATCTAATGTAAAGGTCCTACCAGTGGGACGCCATTGCTAGCCAACTTGGGCACGAGTTCTACCTGTTGGCTTCCATTCAAGACCATTCCTAATGGCATTCATTTCATTCACATGATCAATAAGACACAAATCATGACGTTGGGAAAACATACATTCATTACACTTCCAACAATTCAAATTAGAATTCACGAATGGTTTAGGCTTCTGCACAGGCGCAGAGCTTTTAGTCTTAACATGATTCTTTTTATTTTAAACTGAACTAGCATTCCTATGGTGAGCTTCTACTTTCTTCTTTTTGGTACTACTAGTGGAGGACTTTATCTTATCTTTCTTGAGTGGCGATCCTTTAGCCTTAGTAGTCTCTTTTAATCCTGTAGAAGTCAAAGTGGGAACATTAGCAACAGATTTTAAAGGTGCCTTACTTGATAGTGCCAATGACGGTTTTGCTCCTGGAGTCTTATTGAATGGAGTTACAGCAATGGGCCTGTTTGTAAGTAGTGCAGAGCCTGGTTTACCTATGTATTGCAAATATGCTAAGCAATATTAAACTCGCTTAATATATTCATGAGCCGAATAATAGTAGATACTTGAGGGATCTAAGGCAAAAAGATCGTCTAAAATATCCCTAACAAGATCTACATGCTTAATGGCATTCCTCATATAATCATCATAGGTAACCGGGTTTCTCTTATGAAGCGGGTTCTTATAAAGCACTACTGACTTGGTTGTTGGAGCACTAGTGGACGGTGCAGAGTCGGTAGCTAAGTTATCAACAACTTCTTGTCGGGTGAGAAGAAGTGTCTCATTTAACTCGGCCAAAACCATGTTTTTGTCAATGAGCAGGATGTTTAAGTCAGAGATTTCCTCACACTTTTGGTTCAGTTGTTCAACATAAGATTGTTGCTGTGCCGCATTAAAAGCGAAGCGTTCTTCTAGTGAACCATAAAGAGCGGATAGTCCATGTCTTGTCCGATCCATCTCCCCTAGAACAGACGAAAGTCTAATTTCTAAGACCTGGTTTTTAGACTCTGCAGCCTCTAGTTCCAATTTTAGTGTTTCATTTGATGACACATCTCTCTTCAATCTCATAATCTCTTCCTCTAATGCCTTAACTATTGCAATCATCTTGTCACTCGTCTCAACACCGTTTTCACAACTATTTGTTATCAAAAGATCCTCATTTTGAGTTTGTTGTTTCAGTTCTAAAGATATACAATGTTGTTCTAGTTGATTAAATCGTTTTGAAAGTAAATTGTAAGAATCTTGTAGCTTTAAAAACTCAGCGTTAGATTCGTGACAAGAATGATTATCTACCTCATTTACAGTATCAGCAACATTTACAAAGAGATCACACACATCATCACATATATTCACAACATCACAATTAATCATAGCGGATGTAAGCTCATTCGAATAATTAACATTTACAGTAGTAAGCACATCACACGAGATTACTTCGGACAAGAATCAGTCATATTCGGATAAAATCTTTTCCTTTTCAATTAGTTGTAGTTCGTAAGTGGTGTCCATTTCATAAAACACTTTTTGAACTTCTCCAATTTCAAACTCAAGATTTTCCTTAAGAGATGCAAAACTTCCTTTTAGACTTTCGACAAATGGATTGATCTCATTTTTAAACACCTCGTTCATGTGTTCGAAAGCCCATTCTCCGGCGTTTAGGCCATTTGAAGTCGTACATTCCAAAATGACCTTGTCAAAATTAGTAAAGTATTGATTAATCTCTTGCAAGTTTAACCATACAGTGCTAACAGGTGGAAGATCCTTTGGAATTTCCTTAGGACCTTCCATGTTGACAAGTGTAGGAAATGTACTAGGGTTTTCTTCATTCAACATGTAGGTTGGTGCTGTAGTGAGATCTTTGTCCATATGGAAGCGAATTCTAAAATCCGTTTTAGCAAGCTCCTGATTCATTTTAAAATAACCACAATCGGGATATTTTGAAAAATTGTATGACCGATTCTCATCAACTAGATCCTTATTGGTGCGATCATCGAAAATAGCAATCGGGTCTAAGACCAATCCTAATTGGGTTGCATTATAAAGTCTAGGATTATGGCTTAGAGCTTGTTTTGCATACCGTGGGTTAGGGGGAAGGCCTTTTTGACGTGATAAGTTAAATTCTCTGAACGAAGCATCAAATAAGTGCACTAGTTGAGAAGCAGCGTATTGTCTTAAAAGCAAATAATCTAGACTTCTAATCTTATTAGCAGCATTAATCTCCATTTCATTCTTCTTAGACTCGAGTAAGTCAAAATCCGTTTGAAGTTTTTGAAAATTAGTGACCACTAACTCTTTTTCTTTAATTTCATTGGAAAGATTTGCTCTTAAGTTTTCAATTTCTTGCAAATGACCCATTTGTTTGTTTCGAAAATGATCATATTCGGGATTAGTTAGAACACTAGACGAAGGCACTAATTCCAAAGTGTGAACTTTCTCGTTGCTTAAGGCAAGCTCATCAGACAAATTCTTATTCTTAGCTAGGGTTTCTAAGAGTGCAGCATTCATTTGGCTAAGTAATGTAGCAGGAACCATGACCAAATCTTGATGAGCAGGAGTATGCGTATGCGAAATAGCTCCCGATTGTGATTCACTCAAAGTCTGGGGACTCACATTGATATTACTATCATTGATTGTCTCCTCATTTGAAAGACTCACCACCGAAGATTCATTCGAATCAGCACGCTCTTGCACAACTTGATGTGGTTGAATACTAGCATCAGTGGTATTAATAAGTACCTCAGATCTCTTTTCTGGCCCTAAGATGGAAATAGTTGCCATAAGAGCTGCCTTTGCAGATTGAAATTCATCACAGTCTGAGTCATACACATCAAGATCATCTGCTTGGTATGCTGCATTCTGTGTGGTGACAACGTCTTGTTCAGCAATCCTTGGATCAGCAAGAAATGCAAGCTCCTCTTCATCAAGTTCCTTTCCTTGTGCCTGAGCATTCACCAGATAAATCTTCTCTACAAACCATTGACCATCCCTTCTCCTCTTGGGTTTCTTGCAATCCCTGGACATGTGACCTTCTTCCTTGCAGTTGTAGCATGTAATCATTCTCAACTTGCCTGTGGAATTAGCCCGTGGAGGACTGTTAAGCATTGGAGCAGGATTGACCGTGCGAGCATTGGTAGTTGATGTAGTAGGTCTCCCCTGATAAGGTTGAATAGGTTGAACCATGACCCTGCCATTCTCAATAGTAGCTTATTGGCGAGAATTGGATGAATTCCTCAACTGATTGTTAGTAGGAGCTGATCCCCTAAATCCTCCTTTGCTTAATGTCCTTGTGAGATAAGCAGACATAGTGGTTAACACTTCAACTGGGTCAGTTCCTTGTTTGAACACAAGAATGGGGACTTCATCATCATCACAATACATTGCTTGGTCTTGATGAGTTGCATAATCACTAGAAGGAATACTCATATGGTCAGGGTAGCTTGTTGGATATGCTGCATTCTCTTGATAAGAAGAATATGAAGATTGAGCATAAGGTGCAATACTTGCTGAGTGATGTTGTGAAGCATAGTGTGGTGAAGGTGCATTAAACCGATATTGTTGCTGATGTGAGGTGGGTGGTTGCGGTAGAATCGAGTATTGGGGAAAGGTTGGTGTCATGTAAGGTGATGGATGATAGGCTTGATGTCCCAAGATATAAGGAGTGTTGTTGTGAGACAAGCTTGGTTGATTCGCCATCAAAGCTAAGGAATCAGGGTACATACATCGAGGCGAACGGTGCATGATCACATGTTTCTCATGCTGCTGAAGAAAAGAATATAGTTGATCCAAATTGCACTTATGCAAATCACTGGTTAACTTAACATCGGTAATATACTCACCCCATTCAGCTTGAGGTAAAGTATTCAAAAATTTGGTGTTAACCTGGAATGGAGCAATCACGAGATTGTATACATTCAGATCATTCATGAGAGTAGTGAATCTGAAGTAATAGTCGTGAAGCGTTTCCCCTGGGTTGTACGTGAATATATCAAACAGATCATACAACTGACATTCCCTTTCCTGTTTGGTAAGAGACGTACCTTGTAGCAACACCTTTAGACGTTCCCATAAATCCTTTGCCACCGTATACTGACTTACCATCCGATAGATGTCATGTGGAAGAGCTTTGAGAATGGTTTGAAGAGCCTTTTCATCTGCATCAGCAACAAGTTTTTGAGCTGGTGTAAGTTCTTCAAACTCCCTTGGTCGAGTCACATTGTTAACCACGATGGTACCATAGTCAAGTGGACCATTTAAAATTGACTTAACCATAAGCCTCTCATAAACCAGTTTTCCCTTAAGGTAAGACATAATCCGGCCTTGCCATGCTTCAAAAACTTCTTTGATGAGCATTGGAGGGCGATTATCCGTTCCCGTAATGACGGAAATATCCGTAAGGGATGTCATCTGAGGCATTACTGAATTCGGATTCATTTTGTTCACTTCAAAGAGACAAAGATTATCGGTTGATCGAGCAGTGAAGTAAAGCTTGTGAATTGTGTTGAGTTTTTGTTGTAAGAAACCAATATTAAATCCTCTAAAAAATCGTCGAAAAAACAAGTAAAATAACCCTTGATTCGGAACTTTTGTTGATTCGGAAGTGTTGATTCGGAAGATTTTGGCTTGGAATACCTTGATTCGGAACTTTTGGTTCGGAAGATTTGATCCGGAACTTTTGTCTTGATCCGGAACTTTTCCCTTGATCCAGAACGTTTTCCTTGATCCAGAACTTTCCTTGATCCGGAACTTTTTCCTTGGTCCGGAACTTTCCTTGATCCGGAACTTTTGGTTCGGAACTTCCTTGATCCGGAACTTTTGGTTCGGAACTTCTTGATCCGGAACTTTTGTTGATCCGGAACTTTTCGTTCGGAACTTTTGGTTCGGAACTTTTGTTTATCCGGAACTTTTTGTTGATCCAGAACTTTTGGTTCGGAACTTTTGTTGATCCGGAACCTTTTGATCCGGAACTTTTTGGTTCGGAACTTTTTGGTTCGGAACTTTGTCTAGGTAATCAGTAACTTGTAACGGATGAACAGTCGATCAAAAATGGTGATTTAAACCCAGATTTTTTACCAAATAACCCAAAAAGTTTTGTGATTTCTACAATAATAAGTCAAAACTAATACTTATCTACTAATCCCAATCACATAAACACCAAAAACTCCAAGAATCAAGATGGATCTTCTTAAAGAACACTAATACAATCAAAAACTAAAAAACCACACAAATCATTACCTTAAATCACCCCATAGCTCTTGATACCAAATGTAGAATCTTGATAACCTATGAATCTATGAAGTGGGTTGATGTTTTCTAGAGAGAGAAACTAGAGAGAGAAAGTGAGAGAGAACTATGTGATATTTTTATTAAGTGGAAACTTGGAAATGAACAACAACCAACCCCTTTCCAAGGAGGAAAGGGGTATTTATACTTCCAAGCCACTAATGGACTTGGGCCGGCCCATGACAAGCCCATGGACCGGTTCTTACTTAACTAAAAAAGTAACTATTAACTACGAGCTATTACAACATTAATAATATTATGGAGTGACCGATACTTCTAATATACGTAAAAACGTATTTCTAACAGTCAATCAAGGCATTTAACTGATTTTAGCTATAATACTCAAACTTTAACATGCAACTTGTTTTAAAACTCACCCAAACTGAAAACTAACTACTTATCTCACCTAATACTTAACCTAAGGAGTGATTCTAAACAGGTTTTAACCAAGACTTATGTCATTAATCTAAGTTAAACCCTTATCCCAAACACCCTTTAAAAATATGAAAATTAACTTTTACAAACCAAATCACATCAAGCTTGCACAAATCTGCTTGACCTAGCTTCTAACATGCATATTACACTAGCATGAGTATAATCAAACCAATCAAGCAGTCACTTAAACACTTAACCAACTTTTTCACAAAGTCACAAAAATCACACAAAATCTGAAAATTTGAAAACTCAAAAAGGAAATGAGGATGCTACCTAGAGGGACCTACATCCAGGTCCCTCAGTGACTGCTATGTCACCTCCCACAAGCTCGGGCTTGTGTTGAATCTCTTGGGGCTTTTGGCTGCAAAAAGATGATAATAATGGTATCCTTTTTCCTTGTTTGATCCTACACAAACACAACCAACAAAGACACAAACTACAAGCTATATAAGCTTAGCCATAAGCTGTTGTCAGCAGCTTATGGAGAGCTTATACAACAGTAAGGGTTAACAACAGGGAAAAATAAAAAGGACTGATTTTTCTTCAAAATCTTTTTGAAACCTTAAAATCCAACAAACCTTGGAACCTAGAACTTAGAACACGTTTTAAAACAAGAATAATTTAAGAAAACAAGAATATTACTCCACTTTCACTTCATAACATGCTTGGATTTCTGAGATTAACAAAACCTTTTCAAACCTTTTTGAAACTTGAAACTTGAAACACCAAGTGTTTACACAATTTAAAAATGGAACTCAGCTAGCTTCTCAATCACAAACCAAACTTTTAATAATCATAAAAAGGAATTAAATTGTTCAAACACAAACACCAAACTTTTATATTAAGAAAAAGGGATTACAAGTGATGAAAGCTAAAAACTGGAACAACGAAAAAATGCTAAGCTATGTTGCCTTATATACTGGCTACAAGAACAATCTAGAATATAAAACCCTAATGGCATGAAATGCCAATGCTACCCTTGGACGAAAATTTGAAGTCTTGGTCAAAATTTTGCCTTCATGTGATCTCTGAAGATGCCAGCTGTTAGATAATTCATCTTGGACGTTTGTTTGGTCTTGGGGGCCAAGGAGTTGATCTCAGACGTTTATATGGTCGGTTTTTGTTTTTGAGGAAGAAAGTGACGTGCAGGGGAGGGCCCTACACTCACATGGGGTTGTCTAGGGTCACGTTTTGAGTGTGGGTTTTGGTGAGGGTGACCTTAATCATCATTCTGGAAGGTTTCAACAAAAAACCCTTTGTCTTTAATCCAATTTTGCCTGGGAAAGTTTAGGGTTTATGGGGGGTAATTAAGGAGTGTTTAATCCGTTTTGGGGAAAAAGGTTTTTAAAAAACGTGTTTGGTGGGAAAGTTTGGAGGGTTGACTGGGTTATTGACCAGGTTTATTTAATAAACCTGGTGGGTTGGGTTGCGGGTTTGGGTATGGTTAATGGGTAAGTGGGTGGGTATGGTGACGTGTAAGGTGAGGTGTCATGATATGAGTGGTTGTGGAGGTTTGGTTGTCTGGCAGCTTGGCCCCCTCAAGTTTCCTTCTTTCTTCACTTTGTAAAAACAGCAACCAAACTTCTTTTCCTTTGTTATAAGTTTGGGAAGTTTAAATTTTTGGCACAAAATGTTTTCAAGCTTGTAAACAAGGACCTTTAATGCATAATTTGGATTCTTCAAGGGTAAAACTTGTATAATCTTCAAACATGGAGGACCTTTGTTGCCAAATGATGATTTCTTCAAGGGCTTATCTTGCCAAATCTTCAAAAATGAGGGACCAATGTTGACAATCTTCAATTCTTCAAGGACCATTTTGGAAATTCCAGATTCGGGTCCGGTTCATTGTGCGGCTTCGTTTCCCGTGTTCGTTTTTGATTGATTCTTGTGATCTTTTTGTCTTTTCCTCAATATCCGTACCTAAAAATACACAAGCAACAAACACGAGCATATATTTGGCAGTTTTAATGATATTTTATGTATTTTAGGCCCGATTTGGATGATGAGACTATGTATAAAAGCAGTCTCATCATTCACCTTATAGTTCGTATTTTTCAAAATCGAGCTAAAAGAAAGTATTTATCTATTTTTGCCTTTTTCTTTTGGTTTGAGATTCGAATATAATAATTGAGTGATGAAATCCCAATTAAGGTTGTGATTTCACACTTTTGGAGATATTGTGATTCTATTGTGATACGTATACAATATAGTAATAATATTCACAAAGAAAACGAAAAACCGATAATACGTGTTAATAGAGTTCTAATTAACACAAATACTATTTATGGCTATATATTAAAAACAAAATTGTCCAAATTGATCACAACACACCTCCTCGGAAGAGGCGCCAAAATGATTGTGGTAAAATTACACTTGTTTAGGAAAACAAAGCGTAAAAGTGGTAAGTATTAAGTGATTTTAAAAAAGACCAAGTAATAAGCCAGAAACTTGAAAAGAACTTTTTTACAAAACGACAAAATAGTCGGCTTTGAGTTCTAGGGGGTTTCAAAAGCTGATTCTTTTTGAAAAAGCTCACAAACAGCTTAACTAAGATTAATCAACAAGAAAAATCCCAAAAAGCCAAGTGAAATAAGTTGTAGAAGCAAATAAGCAAACTAAAAAAGCCAAATAAGTTGGTTTTCTAGCAAAACCTTAACCAAATAAGCTGAAACCTTCCAGAATTGATATTAAGCTGAGAAAAATGACACCTATTACAAAAGCCAAGTTGTTGCATGTACCAATAAGCCAGTCTGAAAAATAAGCCAATTTGAGCTTATTTGACCAAAAGTCAAAGTGTTCCAAATGTTACCAAACTTTCAGCAAGTGATTATGAGCTTGTTTTAAGCCTTTTTTTTGAAGGATTCAAGGATGAATCCCTTGAATCAAGCTAGTCAGTTGGCTAACTTGACTTCAGTTTTGGCAAATATAAGCCAATAAGCCAATTAGCTTATCAGCCTTGCAAATAAGCAAGTAACACTTAAAATAGAACCACAAGCAGCCAAATATGCAATAACAATCCACTAGAAAGCATGGCATACACTAGATAAACATATGCAAGTCCTAATCAAGTGGTCACTTTTGCTGAGGCAAATGACCAGTTCAGCCAACTTCAATAAGCTATATCTCTCTCAATAAGCCACCAAATTGCACAAACAAATATTGAAGAGATGCACACCAACAAGAACTACTTGCAAACCAAAAATCAAACCCTCAATCCAACAAATGAAGATTTTATCCTTGCTGATATGATTGACCAATTCAAGAACACTTAGGTAGATTTTATGAAAACTTGCAAAATACTTTTCCAAACCTTTTGAAACTTAACTAGCTATCAAACCTTACTTAGAAACACGTGTGGAGTAAAAACCAACCCTAAGAAACAAGGGCACAAGGCTACAAGGCCTTTTGATCCCCAAAATCCCAAACAGCCTTGTTTTAGTACTTTTTCAAATAAACTTTTTATTTATCCAAATAACCTACAGATTTTATGGTGCAAATACTTCCACTAGGTGACGCAAAGCTTACTTAAACAAAGAAACAAGCAACACAAACACTAGATCACAAAATCACATAGCCACCTAACATAACAGATTTTTAACCAAAAATTTAAATAGAAAAGGAGAGAATGAGTGAACCTCCTTCCCTTTACTTCCTAGGGAAGGTCAGCAATGCTCCTTGGACCTTGTTCAACAACTAGAACAAGACCAAGGTCCTTGAACAAAGGAGAAGGTCTGTTGATGGTTCAACAGCTGAACCAAGACCTTCTTATGATTGGATCTTCAACACAAGCAACAAACAGGCCAACCACAGGTTGATAAACCTTCACAAGCTTGGTGTCAACAAGCTTGCAAGAGCTTATAGCTTTTGGATGGGGTTAGCACAAGTAAAATATCATAACAGAAACCTAGATTTTGAAAACTTTCAACCTTGAAAACCTTTTCAAAACTAAACGTGGTTCAATCCAACCACCAAAACACTTTCAAAACATAAAATGGAACTCAAAATTTGCTTCTCCTTACAAACCTTAAACAACAAAAAGGAATTAAACTTTCAAACTTAGAAAATACCAACTTTTATTAATTTCAAAGAGAATTACAAGAGAGAAAGCAAAAACTAGAACAAGGGACTCTCACAAGTTGAGGTCTCCTTATATAGAGGTCTAAGGACTATTCTAGAAAGCTAAAAATACATAAACCCTAGCTATGAAATCTCAGAAATGCCCTTGAGGTCTTCTAGATGCTTGTGGTGTTGTAAGCTGTCCAAATTGATCCAAATCATTCATAATGCCTTAAGGATCAAGTAGAATGCTTAAACCATTGATCTTGCTATGTGGCATTCCTTGGAGGTTAAGTTGTGTTTTTATTGGTGGATGGGGTTGATGGTGGGGACCATTGAGTGATGTGATGGGTGGTTTGAAGTGTGGGACGGATTCGTGTGAGGGTGAATCAAGTGTATGTCAAGGTAAGTGGTATTTACCCTTTGTTTTAAGTGAGGTAAATCTGGGTTCCTAAAGGTGAATAGTAACTCACTGTGATCCGAAAAAGATGGGTTGATATATTTGGCGCGTGTTTGTGTCATTTGAAGTTTTAGAATGGGAACTATGGTCCTTGTCTTTTGAAAAACGTTCATAACAAGTATTTTCAGACATAAACTTGATTCCTTTGTTAAAAAAGTTTCAGATTTTATACTTTGGCCACAAAACTTTTCACAAGGGTTAATAAGGACATATTTTGCCATTTCTTGATATTTGAAGGACCAATATTGAACTTTTTTAAACTTTGAAGGTCTTCTTTGTATGTTTGACATTGAGGAGGAACAATATTGATAAATCCATATTTTTGAGGGACTAATTTTCCCAATTCCTCAAAGTTCAGGGACCTTTTTGTAATTTTGACAAACTTTAGGGACCAAACTTGTAATTATGAATATACAAGGGTATAAAGAGTCATTTCTTCAATGATGAAGGACTTTTCTTGGACATCTTAAATTCTTCAAGGACTTTCATCTTGGAAAATCATAACTAGGGCCCGGTTCATTGTCCGGCTTCGTTTCCCGTGTTCGTTTTTTCCTTGTTTCTTGTGATCTTTTGTCTTTTTCACGATATCCATACATTAAATACACGAGTAAAAAACAAAAGCATATAATATGGTATTTTTATGACATTTTTAGCATTTAAAGCCCAAAAAGAATGACGAGATCATGTTTAAATGCCATCTCATCATTCATTTTACCCATAATATTTCCTAGTACTGAAAGGTCATTATTTTCATCCAAGTTTAAAAATTTATTTGAAAAAGAGTTAAGAAAATGAATCGTGGTAAATTCTAATTGTTAAGGTACGTCGTTGTGCAGAAATTACCGGGGAAGCATTGAATCATTTCTAAACTATGTACCTCCTTTTGTTTGCATCTTCTTCTGTCTCCAGTAGAACTCTGAGGGACCAGAGTTCCTTTAGGGGGTAGACTGTAAGAACTCGTATTTTCCAGGTATTATTTTATTCTTTTATTCGTGCTTCTTGAATTTTTTCCAACGTATTACATTTTCTTGTATTCTTATATGTAAATCCCGAGATCATGATAATTTTAATAAATTATACTTTTTAAGTATTTCTGATCATTGATAATACTTTATTTGGAATTATAAAATTTTATTTTATTTTTCCATATTTATTTAAATCAAAGTTTTGGATTTAAAATCACCCGCGTGCATTTTACAATGAGTTACTCAAAATCAATCCAAAATTTTACATTTTATTAGAGATTGTTTTGATAATCAATATTTTTGACTATTTCGTTTTAATTACGTGTTAAATCGTGTCGGGAAACCATATTATCATATTTATGATGAGTTTTAACTTTTGAAAAGTATTTTTACGAAACCCGAGCCCCGTAAATATTTTTAAAATTTATTAATAGTCATTTTCTACCCTTTAAACTATTTAATTTCATTTTAGCCCAAAACTATTCAATAATTGCATTTAATTGCATTTTAGAAATGTGTCGAGCAAGTGGCATCACTTATCGTCGGCGATCGTTATCTATACTTCTACCACTCGAGGTGAGTTTATAGCCCCGCCTTTAAATATTAAATATTTTATTAAACCCGCGAGGGGGATACATGCTGTTTTATAAAATGAACACAAGTTGTTTTCGATATGCTGGACCCGAATGAGATGATAAATGCATAAGTACCATTGTCTAATGAAGTCCCTGAATTTTATGCACTGTTAATTACTCGAAAGGGTAAACGCTAATACATATGATAGATCTATTTGGTTTGACAGCCTTATCCTAGGGTTTGTATCCTTGTGAACACCTGAAAGGGATATTATGTATAAGAGGTCGTTGGTATATGACAATCTTACCTATTAGTAGGGGCGCTGTAAGTGACTCAGTTTGACATGTTGGTTAACGTTCAGTGGCGTGAGCTTCATGTATTTATCTATATATATGACTTGTTTGTGTGATAAGTTTGAGATGATTAAAAATTCTTGTGTTCACATATTATTCTTATAAACTCTATAAATTCACTCAGCTTTTTAGTTGACTTTTTAGCATGTTTATCTCAGTTAATTAAAGCTGAATGTTGGCGGTTTCGAATGAACGAGGAGGCAAGTGCTAATGTTTTGGAAAATATGTTTTCGTTCCATTCAACTATCTATTTACTTTTAAAATGTTTGTGTACTAAAAAGATTTGTGTAAGAAATATTGGTAACGGTTTGTGGGGCCAGTACTCTGATCTTCATGAATGGAACCCTTTATCTAAAGAAGTCTCTTTTAGAGTCGTTATTTATATTCTTTTGTGATTGTGCTATTTCTTAACACCCAAATGGTTGGTTTCCTCTGCGAGTAAATTTGGGGGTGTTAAAGATTGGTATCAAGAGCTTAAGGTTACAGAGAACTAGGTCATTCATTTTCAAAAACCTAAACTATAACCGTGTTTTGTGCGCTAAGTCTTCTCTTGTTACTAGTCCAATCCTTCAAGTAACTTTTATGTTATTGTTAATGCATATTTGAGAAGCATTATTGTTAAGTATTTTTATAATAAATACTTTGAGATACTTTGAGATATTCGAGATTTTTGAGATATATTTTGAGATATATTTGAGATATAATTTATATATATCGACTTTGAACGATATTTTGATGTAAATGCATCCATTCGTATTTTTCATAATTTCTTATATTATATAATGACCTTATAAATTTAATTTTACGGGATTTGTTATGATATATAAATTGACAAATCTACCTTCTCACGACTATTGATGATGAAGATGATGATGCTAGTGACTGACACGCACATGAGTCATGTGGATCCCCACATGACCCATAGTAATAGTAATTACTTTTGTGTTGTGATTTTTGTATGGCTCGATGATTTATACATGTTGTGATCCAATTTTTACATGTTATAACCATATCATTGTATGAACACTCATGAGTTTTTCCTTGTGTTGTGACAGAATGATGCCACCGCGTAGGATGAGTCAGGCCGAGATGAACAAAATTATTGCTGCAGCTCTTGCTAAATATCATGCTGCAAGGAACCAAGCCGGTGGAACCGGTGAAACAGGAGGAAATGTTGGTCCAATTGGTGTACCACCTGTTAGAGAGTGTCATTTCTCTAGTTTCAAGAAATGTGGTCAGATTAATTTCCATGGTACTAAAGGAGCAGTGGGATTGGCTCGTTGGTTTGAAAAGACGGAAGGTGTGTTTAGTATCAGTGATTGTGTGGAAAGGAACAAGGTGAAGTTTGCTACTGGTACACTTCAAGGTCCAGTTTTATCTTGGTGGAATGCTCAAGTAGTTACCTTAGGACTAGAAGTGGCACATGGGAGGTCGTGGACATAATTGAGAACTATGATGACTGAGGAGTTTTGTCCTGCTAAGGAAATTCAGAAAATGGAAGTGGAGCTATGGAATTTGAAAGTGAAAGACTGTAACATTGCTGCTTATACTCAAAGGTTTAATGAGTTGATTCTGTTGTGTCCTGAAAGTTTTTCGACTAAGAAAAAGAAAATTGATGCATATCTGAAGGGTTTGCCAGAGAACATAAAAGGGGAGACCACATCCTCAAGGCCTACTGTGTTGAATGAAGCTGTTCGAATGGCACATACTTTAATGGAGCAGAAGTTGACTGCTAAGGCTGAAAGAGTTACAGAAGGTAATAAGAGAAAATGGGAGAATAATAACCAAGGTGGTAATAATGGTAACTATAGAAACAACAACAACAGGGAAACAACCAAGGTAACAACCGCCATAATCAATACAACAATCAGAGGCAAGGGAATGCTAGAGCCTTGATAAACACGAAGAATGCAAGAGGTGATCAAGGTGGAAATGCTCCTCAATGTAACAATTGTGGGATTCAACATTTTGGGAACTGTCCTCCAAAATGAAACAGGTGTGGAAAGCCTGGTAACAAGGCTAAAGATTGCTGGAGCAGGGGTGTTGCCACTGGTGCAAACACTCAACATGTTATAACTTGTTATGATTGTGGAGAGAAAGGCCATGTGAGAGGGAACTGCCCGAAGAAGAACAATCAAGGAGGAAATGTTGTAGGAAAACTGTATGCTGTTGGAGGTGCTGAGCTGAATTATAGACCCAATGTCGTGACGGGTACGTTTTTACTCAATAACAGATATGCTAGCGTACTATTTGATTTTGGATCGGATAAGAGCTTTATCAACATAAATTTTAGTCTTCTATTCGAAACTAAACCGGATAAATTAGATACAAAGTATGAGGTTAAATTGGCTGATGGTAGGATAGTTAGTACTAGTTTTATTCTAAGGGATTGTACTCTGAACATAGTAAATCACTTATCAAAATCGATCTTATGCCTATTGAACTCGGTGCTTTTGACGTGATTGTTGGGATGGATTGACTAGTTAAGCATGATGCTACCATTGTTTGTGGGAAGAAAGTAGTGCATGTACCTGTTTAGGGTAGGACGTTGGTAGTAAAGGGAATAGTGGTACGGCTCACTTGAAGGTGATCTCTTGTATCAAGGTGAGGAAGTACATAGAAAGATGATGCCAGTTGTTCTTAGCCCATGTGAGTGAGGCAGAACCTAGGGAGAAGCATTTAGAAGATATGCCGGAGATTTGTGACTATCGAGAGGTGTTTCCTAACGACTTTCCAGGACTTCCACCACGTCGACAAGTCAGATTTAAAATTCAACTTGTGCCTGGAGTTGCACCTGTCGCACGTAGGGGTGTTATCGTATCGGGTTGTCGGGTTGTCGGGTTATCGGGTTAATCAAGTCGGGTTGAATTGGGTTTTGAGTTTTGAGAATACGACCCGCAACCCGACCCTATAAGAGACCGGGTTATCGGGTTCGGGTCTAATCGGACCGGGTCTAACCAAATTCGGGTTGACCCGATAATGATTTTACTGTTCAGATTTAAATATAAATGTACAATACCATTTACAAACATAGCAATGCTTGGAAAATAAGTGTGCGAAAAGAATTATATTACACCAGTATAAATTACATTTTAGTAAACAATAGTCATCAAGGAAATCAAATGAATTATATATTCTTGTTTGAGAAGACCAAGAAATATACATATGCATGATGTTATTACGTCAAGTCTGAACTGAAGGTGAAGGTGTTAGTGAGATGTTGCAATACTGTAAGCAAAATGACAATTTTATAAGAATGAAAACCAATATAAAAAATAAAACCATGCTACTGTGAGGATCTACCGATTTAGGAGTACCTCTATAAAGCTAGTTGATTATAAATTATGGAGTTGTAAACAAACAGTTCAACATAAATTCTTTTGAAACTACATAATACGTTTCGGGTCTTATCGGGTTGACCCGATTACCCGATAAGATACAAAACTCAACCCTAACCCGACCCGATAATAATAGCGGGTTATCGGGTTCGGGTCAAATAAACCTGGTAAGCTTTTTCAACCAGATTAAACCCGACCCTATAAGGCTTATCAGGTTCGGGTTCGGGTTTGGATCGGGTCAACCCGACCCGATTGACACCCCTAGTCGCATGTGCACCTTATCGTCTAGCGCCGTCAGTATTGAAGGAGTCGGTTGATCAACTGAAGGAATTATCGGAGAAGGGATTTATTCGTCCGAGTTCATCACCTTAGGGAGCTCCAATATTGTTTGTTAAGAAGATGGACGGATCATTCCGTATGTGTATTGATTACCGCGAACTAAACAAGTTGACGGTCAAGAACCGATATCTACTTTCGAGGATTGACGATCTATTTGATCAACTTCAAGGTTCGAGTGTGTACTCAAAGATTGATCTGTGATCGGGTTATCATCAACTTCACATTAGGGAGGAAGATATACCAATTACCGCATTTAGGACTCGGTATGGTCATTTTGAGTTCCAAGTTATGCCCATTGGTCTAACTAATGCACCCGCAATTTTTATGGACTTAGTGAATTGAGTGTGCAAGACATACCTTGATAAGTTCGTGATTGTATTTATTGATGATATAATTATTTATTCCAAGAGCTAGGAAGAGCATGGAGAGCATCTGAAGATTATTTTGGAGTTACTTAAGAAGGAAAAATTGTACGCCGAATTTTCAAAATGCGCTTTCTGGCTAGAATCTTTACAGTTTCTTAGTCATGTAATCGACAGTAATGGTGTTCATGTTGATCCAACAAAGATTAAGGCTATTCAAGATTGGCCTGCCCCAACAACACCGACCGAAGTAAGGCAATTCTTGGGTTTGGCTGGGTATTACCGAAGATTGATAGAGGTATTCTCTTTGATTTCTAAACCACTTACCAAACTAACCCAAAAGAGCAAGACGTATGAATGGGGCGAGGAAGAAGAGGAAGCGTTTCAAATGCTAAAACAGAAGTTGTGCACTACACCTATTTTGGCATTGCCTGAGGGATCCGAAGACTTCGTGGTATATTGTGACGCATCACATACAGGTTATGGAGCTGTACTGATGGAGCTGGAGAAATTTATCGCTTATTCTTCGAGACAACTGAGGAAACATGAAGAGAACTACACGATGCATGATTTAGAACTTGGTGTTGTTGTCTTTGCCCTTAGACTCTGGAGACATTATCTGTATGGTACAAAATGTGTAGTATATACGGATCATAAGAGTCTACAACATATCCTGGACCAAAAGGAGCTTAATATGAGACAATGTCGCAGGGTTGAACTCTTGAGTGACTACGATTGTGAAATCCGTTATCATCTCGGCAAGGCGAATGTAGTTCCCGATGCTCTTAGTAGGAAGGAAAGAGAAAATGATGAAAAGGGTTAGAGCTTTAGCCATGATTGTTGGGCATAAAATGAAGCCAAGACACTTAGACGCTGACAAGAGGAAATTGGACGTTGATAAGAAGAAATCAAAGAGTTGTCAGAGCAAGCGTTGACAAGAAAAAATCAAGTGCTGATGAGAAGAAGTCAAGCACTGATAGAATACTTAGTCTACACGTTTTATGTTTCTAGTAAAGATATGTTCGACAATTTATTTCTTATGTTTATCTTTACGTAAAATAGCTGATATGTAGACTCTTGTACAAGGTTCCTTAATCTATAAAAGGAGGCCTTTAGGGTTTAGTTTAATATACGTTTTTACACTTTCATTTTACACAAGTTCAATCATCAATCAAAGTGAAAGTTTGGTTTATTCTGTTTGTGTGTTCTTGTTCTAAGTATTAATTGCGCATAATACTTAGATTGTTTCATATACAACAAAGTTTCTCTAAGTGTTTAACTTGATTCATTCTATTTTACAAAAAGCTAAATCGATCTAAGTTTGGGATCAACAAGTGGTATCAGAGCTTGTTGAGGAATTTTGATCTAAAGAACACAAAACCCTAAAAACCCTAAATCGCCAAAAACCCTAATCTTTCAAGAAACCCTAAAAACCAGACAATATGTCTACTCTAGATATGACCTCCTCCTCAAGCCATAACCTAAAAATCCCCATGCTAAACCTTGACAACTTTGAGCTATGGAAGTTCAATTTTGAGCAGTACCTTCAAATCCATGACCACACTCTATGGGAAATTATTGAATATGGAAACACATTCGATAAGGCTGCCAAGATTCAAGCTGCTATTACTCTAAGATCAGTTGAGGGTTCAACTGAAGAGGATCAAAAAGAAAAACCTACAGATGGAAGAGCTGTCTCAACTGAGGACATTGCAAAGAGAAGGAATGACATGAAAACTCTAGGCATTCTCAAACTTTCTTTGGGACCAGCAAATCAACACAAGTATAGAGATTTTGAGTCAGCCAAAGAACTTTGGGCAGCCCTTCAAGTCAATTATGGTGGTAATGATGATACTGCCTCAAGGAAAAAGAAGCAACTCTTGTATGAGTATGCTGTGTTCAAAGCTCTACCCAATGAAAAGCTAAGTGGGGTGAGAAGCAGACTTCTTGACATCACAAGCAAATTGTCCTTTATGGGAACAGTGTATGATGATGCTGATTTCATTACCACTTTCCATAAAAGTCTTGGTGATGTAAGGAAGATTGAAGCAAGGTATATTATTCATACCAATGCTCACAAAAGTTCCACTTTTGATGATGTCTACAATAAACTAAAAATTGTAGAGAATGAAATCCTTTTGGATCAAGGAAGCAAATCTACCTCTAGAAACATGGCCTTCTTTTCACATAGTGAAGGTCAATTTGATCAAAGGGAGTCTTATGTGCACCCTGTTACTAGATCACCTTATGTCAACGTTGGATCAAGCTTTATCAACGCCTCACATTCAGACGCTGACACATAAAATATTGACTCACCAAGAATTAAACCTGCTGGTATTGATCTAGATACAATATGTGCATACATTGCTGCATTACCCAATGGTTCAGTGATTACATATGAGGACCTTGAGAAAATCAGTGATGAGAATTAAGAGGAAATGGACATAAAGTGGAATATGGCACTTGAAAGCATAAGGGCCAATATATGGAATAGAAGATTCAAGAAGAAGATGACATTTAATGCTAAAGAAACTGTTGGGTTTGATAAATCCAAAGTTGAGTGTTACAATTGCCATAGAATGGGACACTTTATGAGAGAATGCCGATCTCCAAGAAGATCTATTTCTGGAAAACCTTCAAGCCAAATCATCAAGGTTGAAGATAAAAAGGCTATGGTTGCCATGCAAGAGATTGATGGTGTTGACTGGGACTGGAGTTTTATGGCCAAGGAGGTGGAAGAGAACAAGGCATTGATTGTAGAGAAAGAAGAAGAGGAGCATTTTCACTATGCTCTCATGGCACATTCTTCATCTTCATCAGATAATGAGGTATATGATGACGCATTTTGTAGTAAAGGTTGTCGTTTAAACATTGAAAAACTTAACAAAGAAATTTTAAAGTTAAAATCAGATGTTTTTGATGAAAAATGCAAGTTATCTAATTATCAACTTGCACTTGTTCAAACTGAAAAGACTGTGGCTGAATATAAGAAAATGGAGCTTGACCTAAAAGATCAAATTAAGGTTTTGACTCATGACCTCAATGCTAGTATTGACCTTAGGGACATCTTAGAGAGATCCAAAGGTGTCATACAAGCTAAATTAGATGAGGCCATTAAAAACAAAGATAATGTAGGGCTTAAAATTCAAAGATTTGATAAAGCTTCTCAAACCCTAGAAAAATGTGTTAGTGAACAAAGAGTCTCTAGGGATATGACTGGGATTGGGATGAAAGAGTATGCTGATGTTCCACCACCTGCTGGGAACTTTTATTGTGTCCTTAGAAAGGATTTGTCTTGGACTGGTATACCAGAACTCCAAGAAAAGGAATTCATTCCTCAACCAAGAGTTCTTACTCCAGTAGGAGAATATAAGCAGAAAGTAACTGATTTGGAACAATGGAAGAAAGCCAATCCTACTTTGTTTGTTAAAGGTGGCATGCTTAGTGAAAGCCCAAATGAGTCTACACCCATTAAGGTGACCAACCCTTCTATTGGAAAACCTGTTGACCTTGGCTTAAATGTTGATAGAAAACCTAGTATTAAATATGCAGAAATGTACAGAAAACCTAGGTCACCAAAAAGTCAAGTTAGTGATAATGGGACAGGGTTCTTTTCATCTTGACCTAGGGTTATGTCTAGAAAAGCTTGTTATACTTGTGGGAGTTTTTCACATTTGGTTTATAAGTGTGTCAATGCTACAAAAGTCAACGTTGATAAAAAGTCAACCATGTTCAAACCCAGACCTTTTGTTCAGCAAAGTCCACAAGTCACTAGACAAGCTCCATTCTTTACTAAAGGGTCTAATACTTATGGACAAAGGCCTTTTCAAAAGACTAATACGTGGTCTAACAGACAATGGGCTCCTGTAGCAAACACTAATTTTGGCGCTAACAAGTGCAACTTCAGCACTGTCAAGAACAATTTTAACGTTGACAGGAATGTTTCCAACACTGTTAGACCAAGTAATAACAAATACTTGTAGCCAAAGGGAAATGGGTCTAAAGCTTCTTCTAGCTTAACATGGAGACCCAAACAAGACCAAAACCCTACTTTTGATGGGATTTCTATGACCTGTAACAAATTTCATTATATTTCAAAGGTCATAACTAAACCAATTGGGGTTAACTAGGTGTTCAATCCTAAAAGGGATGAACAAGGGGTTGTTATAAGGACTAAGTCTGTTCTTGTTGAACAACCAAATGAATCCAAGTCTGCTCAAGCTTGGGTTCCCAAAGAAAACTAATTTGTTTTCTTTATGTGCAGGGCATTCAAAAGCAGGTAAATGATTATGCCTATTGGGATAGTGGATGCTCTAAGCACATGACGGGGAAGGAAGATTATTTGACCAGTTTTACCCCCATTAAAGATGGTGACAAAGTGTAGTTTGGAGGAGGATATGGAACTATTACTGGGAAAGGCACTCTTATCACCAACAATTTGCGTTTTGAAAACGTATTTCTGGTAAAAGAACTTGATTATAATCTGTTTAGTGTATCACAAGTTTGTGATAACAAAAATAAGGTTCTTTTCACTGATACTGAATGCTTGGTGTTAAGCAAAGACTTTAAGATACCCGATGAGAAGTTTATTGATTATAGAACACCTAGGCATAAGGATATTTTTAATGTGAATCTTAATGGAATTATGATGAATAAAAATTTGTCATGTCTATATGTTAAGGCTTCAGTTGATGAAAGTAATCTTTGGCACATAAGGTTAAGGCACATAAATTTTAAGAACATAAACAGACTTGTGAGACATGGTTTAGTTGATGGTTTGCTTGAAAAGGCTTTCCACAATGATCATTCTTGTGTTGCATGCTTAAAGGCAAACAACACAAAGTCTCCTTTAAGTCTAAACTTGTGCACTCTAGTTCTAAACCATTTCACTTGCTTCATATGGACTTGTTTGGTCCAACTAATATAGAAAGCTTAAATGGTAAATCTTTTTGTTTTGTCCTAACTGATGATTTTTCTAGATTTACTTGGACTTTCTTTTTGGCTTTGAAAAGTGAAACTGCCACTGTTTTGATAAACATTATTACCCAAATTGAGAAAAAGACTGGGAATGAGGTTAAAATTCTTAGAAGTGATAATGGTGGTAAGTTTAAAAATAAGTTGTTAGATGACTTTTGTGTCAATAAAGGGGTTACTAGGCAGTTTAGTGTAGCTAGAACCCCACAACAAAATGGGGTGGCTGAAAGGAAGTATAGAACACTCATAGAAGTAGCTAGGAAAATGTTGGTTGATGCTCATTTTCCCATTGCTTTTTGGGCTGAGGCTGTGAACACAGCATGCTATGTTCAGAATAGGGCATTGATCAACAAAATCCACAATAAGACACCTTATGAGCTATTTTGGAATGGGAAACCTAATATTGGCTTTCTTAAACCCTTTGGATGTCATGTAGTTGTACTTGATACTAGTGATG
Organism: Glebionis coronaria; assembly: GCA_025667525.1. Classification (NCBI taxonomy): domain Eukaryota; kingdom Viridiplantae; phylum Streptophyta; class Magnoliopsida; order Asterales; family Asteraceae; genus Glebionis; species Glebionis coronaria. The sequence goes on along the minus strand of CM046876.1, from coordinate 93,357,495 downwards.
CCTTAGGTAAGTTTAGTGCTAAAGGTGATGAAGGCTACTTTATGGGCTATTCAGTGTAGAGTAGAGGATAGAGGGTTTACATTAAGAAAGAAAAAATGTATACTTGAAAAGGTATATGTTAGGTTTTTAGAAAGTAAACCTAGTGATCCTTAGAGTGGACCAAATTGGTTCTTTGACTTAGAACCTTTGTCTAGAACCTTGAATTATATGCCTGTTACTAATCCAGACATTGTGAAAGTGAATTCAAATGTTGTGGAAGAACTAGTTGTTGAAATTTCAGGTATACAGGTTGATGAGGAAGTAGGATCACAAGCAGTCAATTCAGCTCCCATACTTGAGTATGTCACCATTCCTATTTGAACAGATGGATTTGCTACTGCTAGAAAGTAAAAAAATGGTCCACAAGAGAAACCAATTGATGAAAACATGCATGAATCTTCAAGCGCTGACAAAGGAAAATCTTGCGCTGACAGGCTAAATTCAGGCGTTGATGGCTCAAACGTTGACAAACCTAGTTCAGACGTTGACAACTCTTTTGACCATTTATTCTCATCAAATGTTTTTGAACAGGGTGAGCCTTTAGCAGTACATGAAGAGGTTCATTTAGGTGATGATGGAGGAAAATTTGAAGATGATATTGGCAACATGGAGACTGAAATTAAAGACAACATAATTCTTGAAGGAGGAATACTTACATCTACTATCAAAAATCATCCTCCTTCTTTAATCATTGGTGATGTGATGTCTCCCGTTTAAACTAGAAGGTCTCATCAGAATCAAGGAGGTTTTATTGCCAATATCCACTAGAAGGTTGATACCCCTCTAGTTCAGGCATGTTTGTTTGCTTGTTTCCTATCACAACAGGAACCCAAGAAGATATTTGATGCTCTCAAAGAACCAAGTTGGGTGGAAGCAATGCAAGATGAGCTTCACCAATTTGCAATTCAAGATGTTTGGGAGTTAGTAGATTGTCCTAGATATGTCAGACCTATAGGGACAAGATGGGTTCTTAGAAACAAAAAGGATGAGAGAGGAATTGTGGTCAGAAACAAGGCACGTTTAGTTGCTCAAGGCTATACACAAGAGGAAGGGATAGACTATGAAGAGGTTTTTGCACCTGTTGCAAGGATTGAAGCAATAAGGATTTTCCTAGCCTATGCCTCTTGCATGGGCTTCACAGTTTATCAAATGGATGTGAAGAGTGCTTTTCTTTATGGCACAATTGTAGAGGAGGTTTATGTAATGCATCCTCCTGGTTTTGAAGATTCAGAACATCCAGACAAGGTGTATAGGGTGAAGAAAGCAATGTATGGACTTCATCAAGCCCCAAGAGCATGGTATGGCACATTGTCCACCTATCTGGTTGAAAATGGATTCAAGAGGGGCACCATAGATCAGACTTTGTTTACCAAGAAGATTGGTAAGGACTTTTTACTTGTTCAGGTCTATGTAGATGATACCATCTTTGGCTCTTCAAGTCCAAAGATGAGTGAAGACTTTTCCAAGATCATGACAGACAAATTCAAGATGAGTGCAATGTAGGAGATGAACTTCTTTCTAGGTTTACAAGTTCAGCAGAAAGAAGATGGTATCTTCATCTCTCCAGATAAATATGTAGCAGAGATCTTGAAGAAGTTTAGATTTTCTCCACATGAAAAACGGGCTAGCATACCCATGGATAGGGAACACCCTTGGGGAAAGATTGGAGATAGAAAAGAGGTGGATTTTAGGCATTATAGGTCAATCATTGGATCATTTATGTATCTTACAGCTTCTAGACCTGACATTATGTTTGTTGTGTGTGCATGTGCACGCCATCAAGTGACTCCCAAAGAGTGTCATATTCATGCTGTAAAGAGAACTTTTAGATACCTTAGGTGCTATCCCACCATTGGATTATGGTATCTAAAAGATTCTCTATTGGAGCTTATTGGATATTCAGACAGTGATTATGGAGGTGACAAGTTTGATAGAAAATCCACAACTAGTGGATGCCAATTTATTGGGAGTAGGTTAATATCTTCACAATGCAAGAAACAAACAATAGTGGCCAACTCTACAACTGAAGTAGAATATGTTGCTGCAGCTGCTTGTTGTGGACAAGTCTTATAGATTCAGAATCAACTGTTGGATTATGGGTGTAATTTCATGCATACCAAGATTTTTGTAGACAATAACAATACTTTATGCATTATTAAGAATCTTGTACATCATTCTAAAACAAAACACATAGAAATTAGACATCATTTTATAAGAAATTG